>CM024566.1:20280387-20592186 GCA_014182515.1 Eucalyptus microcorys | reverse complement strand
GAACCCCATAACAGAGGTCAAAGGGCGATGACCCGGACTAATTCTTACTATCAGGGCCGCCTGGCCCCACTGTTATTCATAGTGCCAATGGTGAATGTGACTTTATTAGTTGTGATGTGATCTTGGGAAGAGATGCTTTTCCATTCAGTGTTGGTGACAAAAGAATGGTTTGAGAAGCTTATCAACTGCTTACAACTTAACTTGTCAACATTGATTGTATTTATATGTTTGATAACCCTCAGACCACAAGCGACTCAATTAATCCAGAACTCCTAAATTGCAGGGGTATATTGAGACCTACTTTCGTCTGCACAATTCAAACATAAAAATAGTAAACGGCAGGACAGATATTCGAGAGGCGCTCTCAGCAGTTGAGTTAGAAGATGCGTGTGGTAGAACGATGGACGGGTGCGGGGAAGGCGCGAGCAGTGCCGCCGACCATGGTGTTTGTGGCGGCGACATTAGTCGGAGTGTTGTTATTGCATCAGAAGGGAGATGGTTATGAACAAGATGTGAAACCTCCTTTGAGAATGTGTCAAAATTGATATCTACTTTACGTTTTTCAAAGAGAAACTCGAAGATATTTTGACATTTGGACATTCTCTTAGAGACTTTTTTTCAAACTATCACTTAATAAAATATCCCTAGAAATTTGGAAATTTAAAGATAGTTTAAGGGAAAGCACAGGTCAAGCACAGATCGTCCACTATGTTTACACCAAGTAGGCAACTAATTTAAAGAACCAGCACAAGTCGTAAAGGCTTACTTTTAGCCAATGAAACTAAAGTTTTCATCAGGAGACGTTTTTATTTTTAGATGTTTAAAAATACAATAAAATCATGAATAAAGGTTTTCCTAATCAATTTTTCTCCTAGAAAGACATTAGTTTAGCCAGATGAACTACCCCACCTAAAAGGAAAACATTTAATTCATGTGAAAATTTTGCTCCTATGATAGAACAGGAACTGACTTGGAACTGGCGGGTTCAGTTCCAGGCCAATTTCAAGTATAATTGGTTTGGTTATTGATTCTTATTTTTCGGAAGCGGAAGGTAGATTCCAGATTTCTGCCTCGCAAATAACCCAGTCTGAATGGGTCAAATTCAGGTCATTATATTTATGCTTGCTAGCCGCAGATAAAGAGTCAAGGAAAATGAGTTTATTGCGTCTGAATAGGTTCACGTGGCAAGATCGTTACATGGTGTGTTATTGACAATTGTTATGTGTATGCTTGGACTTTGATCGAATAATGCATTTTTACCAGAAGTTTTGCAATAATTCATTTAACGACCCCACATTAAAGTAATGGAAGACTTGAAGACCCGAAGTGATGTTCGCAGTAGATCATCGCCACGTCCCACATTAAAGTAATGGAAGACCTTGAAGACCTGAAGTGATGTTCGCATTAGATCATCGCCACGTTGTCCAGGCCATGGAAACCCGCTATATATGCACGGCCTGCCAAACGCTTGATCAATAGAACCAAGTGACGAGAGAACAGCGAAACCGACCTGAAAAATGGCGTTTTGCAGCTCTCTGCTACTTTCACAGATTCTCTTCCTTTTCGTAGCCTTGTCATCTTCATGGACACCTGCGACTTCCACGATTCAACAGACCTTCTTTCGTTGCCTTTCGACCAATTCCATGAACTCCATTCCTCTTTCCACGTATTACACCCCGAACAACGTCACTTCCTTCACATCTGTCCTCAATTCCACGGCGAACAACCTCCGGTATTTGCTCCCGACCGCGCCGAAGCCCGTGATCATCTTCACCCCGCTGTGTGAGGCCCATGTCCAGGCCGCTGTCCTCTGCTCGAGGTGGTTTGGGCTCGCCCTCCGCGTCAGGAGCGGGGGTCATGACTACGAGGCAGTCTCCTATGTGTCCCAGATCGAGTCCCCCTTCCTTGTGCTCGACCTGGCTCGCCTCCGCGCCATCCAGGTGGACATCCGCCGGGGCACGGCGTGGGCCAGGCAGGGGCCACGACCGGGGAGGTCTATTACCGGATTGCCCAGCAGAGCAGGGTCCACGGGTTCCCCATGGGTCTGTGCAGCAGCTTGGGCGTCGGGGGCCACATCACCGGCGGGGCCTATGGGTCAATGATGAGGATGTTTGGGCTTGGGGCGGACAACGTTATCGACGTCAGGATGGTCGACTCCAAGGGAAGGATTCTTGACCGGAAGGCGATGGGGGAGGATCTGTTCTGGGCGCTCAGGGGAGGCGGTGGAGGCAGTTTCGGCGTAATCCTGGCTTGGAAGCTGAAATTGGTCAATGTGCCTGAGACTGTGACTGTGTTCACAGTCACCAAGACCCTCGAACAGGGCGCGACCAAGCTCCTGCACAAATGGCAAAAGGTAGCCCCGAAGCTCGATGACAGGCTCTACATCAGAGTCATCATCCAGGCCTCGAGTGCCGACCTGGCGGCGAACCGGACGGTGATGACCTCCTACAACGCCCTCTTCCTAGGAGACCCGGACACCCTTCTTAGAATCATGGGTAAGCGCTTTCCCGAGCTGGGTCTGACACGGGCTGACTGTGTCAAAACGAGCTGGATCGGATCAGTCCTGTACATCGCGGGGTACCCGAACACGACGGCCCCGGAGGTCCTCCTCCAGGGGAAGCCCCTGTTCCGAAACTACTTCAAGGCCAAGTCCGACTTTGTGAGGACTCCGATCTCCGTGAAGGGCCTCTTGGGCCTGTGGAAGATATACCTCCAGGAGGAGATCCCGTTCATGATATGGAACCCATACGGTGGGGCGATGGCGCGGGTCCCCGAGTCGGCGACACCATTCCCGCACCGGTATGGCACGCTGTTCAAGATCCAGTATGTGGCCAACTGGCAGGATGGGACCCAGAGCATGGCCAGGCACATGAGCTGGCTCAGTAAGCTGTATAACTACATGGGACCTTATGTGTCCAAGAATCCTAGAGAGGCCTACGTGAACTACAGGGACCTCGATCTGGGCATGAACAAGAAAGGTGTCAACAGCTTGGCGGAGGCAAGTTCTTGGGGTTTGAGATATTTCAAGAGCAATTTCTACAGGTTGGTTCAGGTCAAGACCAGGGTTGACCCTGATAACTTCTTTAGGCATGAGCAGAGCATTCCTCCTCTTCCCGTGAAGAGAGGGAGTTAGAGAGCATTGATTGGTCAGTGCAAGATTTGATTGGACATCTTAATAATTTGGTGGCTGGTGTTTGGTTTTTTCTTCTTCTTTTTTTTTTTTTTGGGGCACCATTTGATTTTGGGTTCCCCCCATCATTTGACTAACTGCAAGGCAGTGTGCACTATGAGCTTATCAGTTTGTCTCTCTCTCTCTCTCTCTCTCTGCCATTTAATTTTCTTAGATTCATCTCATATCTTCCAGCTTAAGCTGTACAGGAGAACTCCTATAATCCCTGAGAGCTCATCATTGCAAGAATGGTGCTCCCAAATGCTTTAAAGAGGGGGTCGCGAAAGGGGTTAGCTGTCCATTATGTGCCAACATCATTCCATGTTTCCAAAGATTGATTGCGGAATCTGTTTATAAAGAGACGTCAACATCCTGTTTGATTTTCCACGTTTCCCACGATCTAAAATTAGGGAAAATTCCGTGAATCAACATCTTGTTTGAACCGTCAAGCAAATCGCAGCCACTGAATAGTCAATAGTGCATGTGCCGGTTAAATCGCATCCTCAATCAATTGTGATAGATTGACCAGCAACTCCAATTTCTTATTTTCTTGACCTTTATAAATGGACATTGGATCCATCGGGAATTAATTTTCCTCGCATTCATCAGCAATATTCTATTGCATCGAAATTGCATCTGCCTTGAAAAGCGCAAGAAGTGTACAGCGGTCTTTCTCCGAGGACGCAAGTGTGACATTTAATTCGTATATCTACGTGAAGGGCGCTATTTTCTGGGATCTGTACCCTTTTTCTTCAGTGAAATCACGGGAATGTGGGAGGTAGTCAATTCTTCCGCCTCGTCTAATGTTCCTTCTCCTACTCCTGGGATCACCTACTTTTTTATGAGTACTGTGATTTTTTTTATATATTTTCCCTTCAAGTAGATGCAGATCGATTATCCGAATTTTCTACTAAACTAATCTCTCTGGATCACACAAACTGCCAGTTTGTGTGTATTATAGTTCCATTCACAAACCCCAACATGAATCAAAATAAGAATTCGTCACATTTGAACCAAGTGTTTGACCACTAGAGGTGGCAAAATGGGTCTTAGACCCATATATGACCCATTTATACTTGTTTTTTGAAGGAACTAATTAAATAGGTTTAACAATTAAAGATTTAAGATAGGTGAATATTAAGTGGGTCTTAAGTGGGTAAGATTTAGAATTCATTTTCAACCCAAACCACACAATCTCTCTCTTTCCTCTTTAACTTTACAAAAATATTTTTTTTATAAAAATCGAAATTATAATTATTTTTTTATTTTAATTTTCTTTTCTTTTTTTTTTTTCTTTCCTTTTTTTTTTTTTTTCTTCTTCCTTCTTCCGATGGCTGGTACGGCGATGTCCGGTGACCGACCAGGCAAGCCTCAAGCTCGCCGGATTTGGCGAGGTGGAGGCCTCACGACGTCCGGCGAGGCTCGAGCCTCGCCGATCATGTTGGCAAGCTTGAGCTTGCCGATCTAACGAGACTTGAGTTCGTTGGTGTCGAGCAAGGCTCGAGTCTCGCCAGATCCTGCGAGAGGCGAGCTCGAGCTCACTGGATTTGGTGAGGCAGAGGCCTCGCCGATCTAGCGAGCCTTAAGCTTGCCGACGTCGACGAGTCGGGTGAGCCGGCTCGCCTATGGCCGGTCGTTGGTCGTCGTCATGGCTGGCGGCCAGCCAAAGAAGAGGAAGAAGAAAAAAAAAAAAAAAAAAAAAGAAAAAGAAAATTAAAAATTATATTCTTAAAAAATAAAAAATAAAAATAATTTAAAAAAATTTAAAAAAAATAAAGAATAATTAAAATTCGATTTTTTAAAAATAATTATTTCAAAAATTATAAAAATTGTCCATTAAATTTGTGTTGTATAAAACCATGTTAACAATACCATTTTTAGAATATATATAAAAGCTTTTTAGGTTTTGTTAAGTGGGTTGGTATGAGTTGGGTATAGGTTGGGTATAGGTCGGGTCGGGTATGGGTCAAAAAATTTACATTACAATAAATGAGTTAAATGAGTTGATTTGGGTTGGACCATTTATGACCCGACCCAAACCCGACCTGACCCACCCGTTTAACGGGTCTATTGACCACTCGGTTAACTCTACGAAGATTACAGCTATATTTGAACACTCCTACTTCCGAAGTCATTGTATAATGCAAATGACTTTAGATTAAAAGATATTCTTTAAAAACAAATAATAGACACTATTTGCTTTAGGCTAAAGGTGTTTTGTAAAGAATAAACAAAACCCGATTTCTTTGACTGAGTAAATTGCCATGACAAGGATATGTTTCTGGCCATTGCATCGAACACGCAAAGCAGTACGCAAGTAAATGGATTTCCCGGCTTCTGCTGGTTATTGAAGCTTGATCTGGTTCTCAGGTGCCTTAGTTGCAGTTGACACGGTGCATGCATCTCAATCAATCCGTGATGGTGAGACTGGCTTCGACCAGTGAAAACTTTGAGCCAGGGATTTTTCCATACAGGAATTTCAAGGGTTGGTACCTTGAAATAGAGGCAAAACAGATCTGGGAACAGAGGCAAGTATAGCGCGCCGGACCACTGAGGTCGAGTGACCCTAGACGAGGTGATGTTAAGATCACCTGACTTCAGGCAAGCTAGATTTGGACCAGAGGTTACCGTCACATTCCAAGCCACTGATATCATGCCCCCAAGGTGACGGGTTGTCGAGGTTGCGCAACCTCACCCTGCCGGCATCCCTCTAGCACCTTTTTGAGTCCAAGCCACTATCCTCAGCTCCTCCATGAATCCTAGATTTGCAAAATTGAGCATCTTTGCGACTGTAGGTGAGTGCTACCGAGGTCGTTCGACCCAAGGCAAGGCGATGCCGATGTTGTGCAATTACAAGTCATCCCATGCCGGCATCCTCCTTTGGCTCCTTGGTGAGTCCCAGCCATCATTTCCTCGTAAGGGTAACACTGGAATATGAAAATATTAGTGAGAGTAAGATTGAACGACAAAATTCATTATATTCAGTGACAACATTCCAAAAAATGCTGAAATGCAAATGTTGGGTTGGAGTTGTATTGGGCTAAGGGACTTTAGAAATGTTAACTTGGCTCAATGATTGACATTGTATTACTAAACACCTCAACTTTGGCACAAAAGTATTCGAAGGCCCACAGTCCTTTGTAATAATTGAACCAAACAGAACCAGCTTGCAAATTGATTGCCTTGACTTTAGGCCAATCGATTTTAATTCTTTTCCAGGTTAAGTACGCTTTTGCTCCCTAACGATTTTTGTGCAGTCCTCTATCTTCTTTCGTTAATTCAACTCTAGGTTGACGTTATCACTAACAGTTTCTTTTTTTCGAGAAAGATCTTATTGACACCTGAATTTTGACTACTTATTTATAAATTGTATAGAAAATTAAAAACTAATTTATCCCCTAAAAAAAAAAAAAAAAAAAAAAAACATAATTGCACAACATATAATTTTTAGGAGCATTCATCAGATAGTTTAGTTCATTAATTGCAATTTGCATTGGACCAATAGTAAATGGATTTAATTGAAGGCTTTGAACTTAACTGAATTATTTGCATTGAACCCACGGAGACAGTGAAATTCGGCCAAGCTCGTTGCACGTTATGCTAGCCAAAAATCGCAGGGTGAAAGGGAGAATTTCTGGGCTCGATTGAATCTATATGATTAGGGCTGAAATTTATTTAATTGAGTCCACGTGATTAATATGAGCTTTAATTAAAGGGACTTTAAGCTTAATTGAGTCCATAAGGCCAAAATTTAACCTTATGAGATGAGAACGTCGCGTCCAGTAACCTTGGGGTGAAATCCAGATCAGTCTGCAGCAAACCAGCCGCCGGCGATTTCTTAGCACCTCTCACGAAGCCTTGTCGTCGCGCTCAACAGCTATTCACGCTTCAGACCAGGCGAGTCTTCAAGCAATTCCAACGAGCACCGTCGCCTCGGCTACCATCTGCCGAACCGCCGTCGTCCGGGTGCAGCTAAAAGTCTCCAGCCTCCCACCTCATCATCGACGAGCACACCTTCAAACATCGAGACTTATTTTGGCTTTTGGTCAAAGCGGTGGAAGTTGTCTCATATTGCATGGTGAATTTTGGAGAGTTGCCCGTGAATTCTTGAGAAAGAAATATAAGTGGGGTGGAGGACAAGAGAAGATCGCGACTTCGGAGTTCTCAGTTGAGATTACATGGCCCAACCAAAACACCAAGTATTAATACACTACGATCTCCTTTCGCTGGTGTTGAAAAAATGTGGCTTCGAATCAATAGAGCAATTAAGTTAGACTTTGAGACGTGATATCACTTTATTTAAAGATTTATTTACCCCACAAAGTTGCTAATGGTAACTGGTAGATATCCTCCAAGATTCAACAAAGTCTCAAAATGATAATATTATATAGTAATTCTAGTATTTCTCCAGGATCTTTTTAGAAAACAATTGAAAAAAAAAAAGTTGTAGTTTTGAAAAGAAAATTCGAAAAAAGAAATGATTTCTATTCATTCCTCTGAAAACTGACACACACACACACACATATTATATAAATTATATATATATATATATTTATTTATATATAAACTGGTCTTAAAGAATATAGACAACTTTTCGTGAAAAATTGTGAAGTGAACGAATGTATCATTTCAAAGAAGTTGCCCAAATGAACAAAGATGTCCATTCGGAAGAAGTTGAAAAATGAACAAATGCAACCCTTCGGGAAGTATTGCAAACTGAACGAGTATCATTTCCAAAGGTTGTCTTGAAGAGATAAAAAAAATTAGAATCAAAAAAATTATTATTGTTATTATTTTAATAAATAAAATTTCGAATTTTCATAATTTCTGGAAATTCTCAACAAATGAAAAAGCAACATTTGAACTAATTAAAGTTAATAAGATAACTGTATGGAATAAAATAAAATAACATAAAAAACAAAAGGGTTAGTACTAATTAAACTATGTGTGCGCAAATGTGCAAAGTGCTAAGTGCGCTTAATAATCACGCCAAAATGGCGCAACTATTCGTGCACCTGCACCCACACCCGCACCTAACATTTTCTTTAGATACACTAAAGAATCCCCACGTTTATTAACTGGCTCACTTCCTCCACTTTTCCTAATGGGACAAGGAAACATATACTTAGTTTGTTTTACAAACAAACTTCCAACAATCTCCTACTTTGTTTGTAAAACAAAGATTTCAAAATTAAAATTTTTAAAACTATACAGCCAAAATTTCAGTAAGATTAATATGCATATGTAAAGGTCTCTTTCAAGTTAAACATTTACTTGGTGCAAGTATCTCGAAATTCTATCAAAGTGACAAGTAGCTCGACTTTAAATTTGTACTTTTAAATAATAGAATTGGATATACCGCACATATTCTAACCTCTTATTTCAACGAGAAGTTCTATATTACTCTGCACTATTATGGCCTTGTACTTGATGTTGTTTTATGAGCTTTCTAAAAAGCAACCATAACTTTCATAAAAAATGGCATCACATCTAGTAACTTGTTCTTACCCATTAAACCTTGTAATTAGTGATGGTCTAGAAAAAAGGTCGGGTTACCATTACTAGTGATTTCAATTAAAGGATTTCATCTCCATTTCTTATAAGGTCATTATTACCATGTCTCTTGGTAAAGCCTACGTCAAAGAATCGGCAAGATTATTACTTGACCTCACGTAGACAATTGTTATGGTACCATCTTTAATCAATTGTCTCACATATTCATATCTTAGACTAATATGTCTAGACTTATAATTATAAGTGCTATTATAAGCTTTTTCCAAAGTGGCCTGACTATCACAATGGATAGAAATATGAGGCATATAACTAGGCCATAATTTGATATTTAATAAAAAAATCCTAATCCATTCGGCTTCTTTCCCAGTTGCCGCAAAAGCAACGAATTCATATTCCATTGTTGAGTGAGTTATAAATGTCTGTTTCTTTGGGCCTGTTTGGTAAAAGTTATTTCTATTCCCCGGAACAACTATTTCTGTTCTTTTGTTTTCAGGAATGAAAAAGGAATATAAACTTGTTTGGTAAAACTTTTGTTTTCGAGAACAAAAATCTTTTTTTTTTTGTTTCTCGGAATAGATTTGGAACATAAATAAGAAGTAGAAAAAGGTAGCTTCTTGTTTCCATGAACAATTTCTAGAATCTATTTTTTTTTCTCTCTTCTTCTTCTTCTTCTTTTTCCTTTTGGTTGGCCGTTGGCTTTGGGCATGGTCGGTGCCGGCGACTGGCCAAACGAGGGCTAGCAACCTCGCCAGAGACACTGAGCCAGGGCGAGGCTCTTCGGCTTGAGCCTCGCCGTGGCTAGGTGAGGCTCGGCCTTGCCTTGGCTAGGCGAGGTCGACCTTGCCCAGATCTTGCGAGGTCGACTTCACCTAGCCAAGGCAAGGCCAAGCCTTGTGTGGCCACGGCAAGGCTCGGCCTCCCCAACCGGCGTGAGGTTGGGCCTCACTAGGCCAACAGTGAGCCTCGACCTCGCCCAGATCTGGCGATGCCAAGGCTCGCCGTGGCCAGGCTAGCCTCTAGCGAGCTCACTGGGCTTTGTCCTAGATTGGCAAGGCTCTGGTGAGCTCACTAGACCTCGCCTAACCAGTTGCCAACCACGGCGGTGGCCGACGACCGCCAAAGATAAAAGAAAAAAAGGAAAAAAGGAAAAAAAGAAAAATAATAAAAGAATGAAAAAATTAAAATAAATAAATAAATCTAAGAATCCTACTAAATGTATTTCTATTCCGAGAATATAAATTTTGTAAAGTTATCAAACACGTTCTTTTGCTCAGAAATTGTTCCCGAGAATGAAATTAAAAAAAATAGTTTCTCATAAAAAATTGTTCTCCAGAATAGAATCATTATCAAACACACCCTTACTCGCCCAAGATACAACACCTCCACCTAGTGTGAAATCCATTCATAAGTGAAATGCTCATCTCCCACACTTGTAATCCAACTAGCATCACTGTATCCTTCTAATATAATCGAATAATTATTATAGAACAATTCTAAATGTTTAGTTCTATTAAGATAACAAAAAATTCTAATAATAGCTCTCCAATGTTTTGTACTAGTAATATACCTACTCTACTTGCATACAGAATAAGCAATATTAGGTTTAGTACAATGTATCGCATACATTAAAGACCCTATAGCACTTGCATATTCAAGTTGTGCCACTGCTTTACCAGTATTATAATTTAATTTAATACTGGAATCAAATGGAGTACTTATTTCCTTGAAACCAAGATGTTGAAGTTTATTTAATAATTTTTTAATATAACTACATTGGCTTAAAGAGTAACCCCACTATGTTTCTTAACTTTAATACCTAAGATATTATCTATTTCACCAAAATCTTTCATTTTAAACATGGAAGTTAGATACTTCTTAGTTTCAATAATTCTAGTCATATTCATTCCAAATATAAGCATATCATCAACATACAAGCACACTAAGACACCATAGTCTTTAGTGAATTTAGAGCATATAGATTTATCGGCACTACTGTCGATGATATCATTAGAAAATATGATCGAATCAAATTTTTCATGCCATTGCTTAAGAGCTTGCTTAAGCCCATAAAAAGACTTCATTAATTTACATACTTTTCTTTTATTTCCTGGAAGAACGAAACCCTCGAGTTGTTCTCCATTTAAGAAAGTAGTATTTGTAAGGGCTAGTCAGAACACCTAGAGGGGGAGAATATGTGTTAAAAGAAATTTTTGCAAGACTTAATCAAAGTGAATTGCTTTTAGAAGATAATAGACTGAAGATGTGAACGACTATGAGCAGTTATATAAAGCTACGAATTAAAGTAAGGAGTTCAGGGAAAGAGAATAGAAACACAAGGTTTATAGTGGTTCGGCTTAAATCAAGCCTAGGTCCACTCTCCCGCATTGACAGCCCACTGGCTGGATTTCACTATGAATCAAAAGAGATTTTATAGTCTCACGTCCTTGACTTCACAGTGTAGAAGCTCTACTACACTCTTCCAAAGTCTCACAAGTGTATGCTCTCTTTTTTGAATACAAGTTTAAGCTCAACAATTGAAATAGCAAAAAACTAGAAAGCTTCAGACTTTGAAAATTTTCTTTTTCGCACACGCTCGAACAACTTGAGGGTCTCCCTTAAGTACTCCTCCATGCCTTCACAACCGTTGGCACTTTCCAAAGGAGTTCTTCCAATCTACCCATTGGACAGAATTAATCAAAGAGATCTCGAGTCGTTTTAGGAATGTGATAAAAGCCTATCAATCTTGCTCGCCCATACAATCATGATCTTAGTTTCCATAAGGAGAACCTTCTAAGTATACTTCACCTTCCAAAAGATCTGATTATCCGAATTGATTCCAATAAGAATAATTGATCATAAGATGCTATATCCAGCCATATAATCTTCCAAAAACCATATGAATCGAATCCTTGAAGATAAACCCGCATTTGGATAAGTCTTCACTCTTCGGTCTGGAAATTGTCAATGAGGGTAGACTTTGAAAATAAAGTCTAGCGGTCTTCAGACTTTGACAGAAGAGTCTGGAGTTCTTTAGACTATAATACTTGAGTCTACAAGTCTTCAGACTAAACTTTTGGAAACGTTTTGTCAACTTCAAAACAGTAAATGAGTTTTCTCCAACAGTATTGACATACATTTGATGAACACAAAGATCATAAATGGAAGCTAGAGTAAAAATAATTCGAATAGAAGTTATACGTGCAATAGGAGCATACGTATCAAAATAATATATTCCTTATTTTTGTCTATATCTCTTGGCCACAAGTCTTGCCTTAAAAGCTTGGATAGAACCATCAAAATGATATTTTCTTCTAAGAATCCATTTGCACCCAATAGGTTTGGATCCTTTTGGTAAATCTATTAATACCCAAGTATTATTGGACATAATTGAGTCCATTTCATCATTTACAGCTTTTTCCACAAAAGGAAACATCTCTAGAAAACATAGTATCATCAAAGCTTTTAGGATCATCTTCTAAATGTACTAGTAAAATGTATTTATTTACCACGTTATTATTTCTGTCTCTTTCAACAAGAAAAACATGAGTAAAAAAATCAGGACCTAGGTCTTTTAGTTTCCTAGCTCTAGTACTTCTCTTTGGTTCAATCATATCTTTAGAATCATTTGTTTCTTTCTCTTGAGAATTTACATGAATTTCCATAGATTTTGAATTATTTTCTATAATTTCAGAACTTGTAGAATATTTATTCTCAAAGAATTCGACGTCTCTCGATTCTACAATGACATTGGACTCTAAATCAAAAAGCCTATAAGCTTTATTGTTTTCAACATACCCAACCAAAACACTTTTGATAGTTCTAGGATCGAGCTTTGTTCTCTTGGGATCTGGTACTCGGTAGTATGTTAAACGACCCTACACTTTAAGATATGACAAATTTGGTTTTCTACCTTTCCATACTTCATAAGGGGTTATGTCATTTTTCTTGGAAGGTATTATATTATAATATAACATGCAATAAGCAATGCTTCTCCACAAAGATTAATTGGTAGCCTTGAATTTGAAAGCACACAATTAACCATTTATCCAAGAGATCGATTTTTTTTTTTCTTTCAGTCAAATCATTTTGTTGTGGAGTATATGGTGCCGAAACTTGACAAATAATACCATGTTCTTCATAAAATGAAGAAAATTCATTTAAGAAATATTCTCTACCTCTATCTAAACATAGAATTTTGATTTTCCTTTCTAATTGATTTTCTACTTCAACCTTATATTTCTTAAATGGTAAATGCTTCATCCTTCGACCTCATGAGATAAATATATAAAAACCTACTACAATCATCCACAAAGATAATAAAATACCTTTTACCCCCACGTGTTAGCATGCCATTGAATTCACATATATCATTATGAACCAAATCCAATAAATTCGAATTTCTTTTAACACTAGGAAATGGTTTCTTAGTAAGTGTGGGCTTAGACATATTTCATATCTATCAAATTCGCCTTTGAAATTTATCAAGTCTAACTTCTTCACATTCTTCAAATAATGAATATTTATATGTGTCAACCTACTATGCAAAATGAAGACTCAACAATGTAAGCAGAATTAGCAATATTATTATTGATACTTAGTTGATACATACCATCATTGGCATAACCATTTCTTACAAACAACCAATTTTTCGACAGGATAACCTTGTCGAATTCAAACAAAACCCAAAACCCCCTCTTACAAAGTAAATCAATAGTGTTGGAGAAATATTTCTGGAATATTTTGAAGCTGACAAAATGTTTACATCAGTCTAGTCTGAAGATTTGCAGACTCTACTATTTAAAGTCTGAAGACCTCCGGACTGCCAGACTCAAGACTCAAAGTCTATTCTCATTGACAATTTGTAGTTTGTCGAAGAAGGTCTATCCAGGATTGTGTGTTTCGTTAAGGATTTGATCTTATCGATTGACGAAGATCTCTTGGCTAGATATGACATAACGGATTCCTTTATTCGAATCAAGATTGATTAAAGATCCGATGATTGGCGAAGTATACTTGGAAGGTTCTACTTATGGAAACCGAGATCCTGATTGTATGGGCGAGCATGATTGATGGGCTATCGACATGTTCCTTTAATAGCTCGAATGATCTTCCTAATTGATTTTGTCCAACGGGAAGATTGGAAGAATTCCTTTGGTAAGTGCCAACGGGTATGATGGCATAAAGGAGTATATAAGGAAGACGTTCCAGTTGTTCGAAAAAGTGCACGATAGAAGAATTCCAAAGTTTGAAGCTCCTTGTTCTTTGTCAATTCATTTACTGAGCGAAATCTTGTACGCAAAAGACAGTCTATATTTTGAGATACCTTGAGGAAGTGTGGTAGAATATCTACACTGTGGAATCAAGGGAAAGCATTGCTGTAACATCTCTTTTGTTCATAGTGAAATCCAGCCGGTGGGCTGTCAGTGCGAAAGAGTGGACGTAGGCTTGGAATAAGCCGAACCACTATAAACCTTGTGTTCAATTTTCTCTTCATTACTCTCTGTTTACTTTGATCATAATCTGTTTTGGAGAACTTCCTTTCTATTGTCTGCCTAGTATTGCTTTCGTATCTCGATAAATTGTTTTTACACCTATTCACCCCCCTCTAAGTGTTTATACTAGCTATATCAATTGGTATCAGAGCCTGTGTACTCACTTTGTTTGAAGTGTTTTACTTCAGAGTTAAAGATCCATGGCTAGTATGTTAGCTCCAGGGCTGGTGGAAGGGCAAAGCAATACCAGACCTCCTTACTTTGATGGAAAGGATTACAACATCTGGAAAAACAAGATGAAAGCATTCCTAAGATCAAAGGATCTTCCGGAATGGGACGTTGTAGAAAAAGAATCACTCCTAAAGCTGCATTTGTCTCGAGAGAGGAAAAGAAACTGTTGAGTCTAGTGAAATGACTCGGGAAGAGATAATCAAGAGACAAGCTCTTGATGCAAAAGCAATTTATTCTTTATATTGTGCTTTGTCACCTACTCGAATATAACAGAATATCTTCTTGTGTTACAGCAAAAGAAGTCTGGGATAGATTACATATTACCTATGAAGGAACTGATCGAGTGAAAGAGACCAGAATCAACATTCTCCTCGGTCAATACGAAGCCTTCAAAATGAAATTAGGAGAATCTATAACTGAGATGTTTAGTCATTTTACAGAAATCGTGAATGGTCTTGAACATCAAGGTCAACCAATTTCTGATCCCATGAAAGTAAACAAGCTACTGCGTGAACTCTTCAAGGATTGGAATCACATAAAGACCTTAATAAGAGAGACACAAAGAATCATGCCACTATCTGTCGATGAGTTGGTTGGAACTCTTCAATCTTATGAAGTGGAACGAATCAATGAAGACGAAGATCCTAAAGGTAAGAAATCCATTGCATTAAAATCCAATGATGATTCTGATGTTACGATTCTGAAGACGATATGGATGATGAGGAGCTTGCTCTCATGATAAGAAGATTCAGAAAGCTTAACAGAAAAGGAAGAAGATTCAATCCAAAGAAACAGAGTTTTCAAAAGCAAATGACTAAGTCTCGTTGAGGATGATGAATCAAACAAAGATATAGTCTCGCTTTGAATGTAAGAAAAAGGGACACATCAGACCCAACTATCCTCTTCTGAGGAAGAAGAAAGGAAAAGATGAAAAGTATTGAAAGGCTCTTAAAGCAGAAACCTGGAGTAATACAAAGTGTGAAGAAAGTAATGATGATTATGCCAATATATGTCTGATGGCACAATCGGATTCAGATTCAAACTCCGAGATAGACTCAGATTCAGACAGTGAGTTTGAGGTAAGTAACTTTAAAATCCCTGTTAAAATTTCTAAATACATTGATGAGATGTGTTCTAGTCTTAAGACTTCTCTTAAAAGGATTTCCGAACTTAAAAAGGAAAATTCTGCACTAAAACAACAGGAAAATGCTTTGAAAGAAAAGTTGAAATGTTTAGACATGAATGTTTATACTCTTAAAGAAAGTGAAGAAAATCTTTTAAAAGAAAATGAATTTTTAAAAATGACATTTCAAATATTTCAAAAAGATTTTCAATAGGATCTCGAGAAACTTGAGAAAATTCTTTCAAAGCACAAAGACCTTATTTCAATAAATCTGGTTTGAGAATGATTGTGGAAACCATTCCTCTAATTGATTTTCCTAAAGTGAAGGAAATAATTAAGCAAAGACCCACAAGAGATGCTTACAAAAATCATTTCAAAAAGGTTTTTGTAAAACCAGTAGGTCGAAATGCTCTCAGATGTTCAAAGTGCAATAATGCATATTATTTTGAAAAGGAATGTCATATGGTTTAGAAACCTGTTAAAAAGGTATGGACAAAAACCGCATATCATACTAACACCAATGGACCCAAGAAAATATGGGTACCAAAGAAAGCTTGAGTCTCTTTTTTAAATGCAGGTCACTATCAAGAAAAAGGTAAAATGGTATCTGGATAGTGAATGCTCAAGACATATGACAGAGATTCAAAATGCTTCATAAAGCTAGTTCAAGTAAATGGTGGAAAAGTCTCATTTGGAGGAAACAACAAAGGAATAATTGTGGGGTTTGGAACTGTAAAGATTGGAAACCTCACAATAAGCAATGTTTCCTTAGTGGAAGGACTCAACTACAATCCGCTCGCATCGGGCCACCATGTGATACCGGGTTTCAAAATAAACTTTCAAGAGGGAATATGTTCAGAATCGGTAAAGATTCTACTTAGTCATTTATGGGTCGAAGACATGGAAATATCTACCTCTTGGACGTGAAACCAGATAAATCGCAATGCCTAATCTCAATACAAGACGAAGCGAGCTTATGGCATAGAAAGCTTGGGCACATCAATATGAAGCAGATAGCCAAAATTTCAGCAAAGAAGCTTGTTCATGGTTTACCCAATTTATCATATCAAAAATCTAATCTATGCACTCCATGCGTATTGGGAAAGCAGGTAAGAAATTCCTTTGAACCAATAAATCAAGTTTCCACTAATCGTGTACCCCAGCTTCTGCATATGGATCTCTTTGGACCAACCAGAACTCAGAGCATTAGAGGTAAGAAATATTGCCTAGTAATTGTGGATGACTACTCACAATTTACTTGGGTATATTTCCTGGCAAGTAAGTCTGAAACCTTCTCTTACTTTGAAAAGTTTGCTAAAAAGGTTCAAAATGAAAAATGGTATGTTATCTCAAATATAAGAACAGACCATGGAGGTGAATTTGAAAATCAAGATTTTACAAAATTCTGTGATGAATCTGGTTTTCAACATGTGTTCTCCTCTCCATATACTCTAGAGCAAAATGGAGTTGTGGAAAGAAAGAATAGATTGCTTCAAGAAATGGCTAGAACTCTTTTGATTGAAAGTAACATCTCTTCACGATTTTGGGCTGAAGCAGTTTCAACAGCATGTTATATTATCAATAGAGTTTTTCTAAGGCCTATTCTGGAAAAAACCCCCTATGAGTTATTCAAAGGAAAGAAACCTATTATTTCATACTTTCATGTGTTTGGATGTAAATGCTTTATTTTGAAAAATGCAAATGATCGAGTTGGCAAGTTTGAGGAAAAATCGACGAAGGCATCTTCCTTGGATATTCTACCTCAAGCAAAGCCTACAGAGTCTATAACAAGAAGACTCAATCTGTGGAGGAATCAATGAATGTCAAATTCCAGGATTCTATGCAAAATGAATCTATTCAGACTCATCTTGAAGAATCTAAACCTACTTCAGACTCTAGAAAGTCTAAAGAAGCAGCTCAGACTCTGAAAGACCAGCAACAAGTGGTTATTGAAGATTCAAATGAAGGAAGTGATCATCAACTTGACAAATCAACCAGTAACTGGAAGCATAAGTCTAGTCATCCCAAAGATCTCATTATTGGCGACATTAATAAAGGAATTCGCACAAGATCCAAAAGGCGCGAAGAGTCTAGTGTTGTGGCTCTTATTTCTGAAATAGAACCCAAAAGCATAGAATAAGCTTTATCCGATGAAAGCTGGATTGAAGCTATGCAAGAAGAACTTAGACAATTCAGCATTAATGATGTTTGGGAGTTGACTCCTAAACCAAAAGGTAAATCTATTATTGGAGCTAAATGGGTTTTCAGGAACAAGATGAACGAGAAAGGAAAAGTCATAAGAAATAAAGCAAGACTCGTGGCCAAGGGATATATGCAAGAAGAAGGGATAGATTATGACGAGACTTACGCACCAGTAGCAAGGTTAGAAGCAATTCGATTATTACTTGCTTTTGCTTGTTATAAGAATTTCAGGTTATTCCAAATGGACGTCAAAAGTGCTTTCCTGAATGGATTTATCCATGAGGAAGTCTATGTGGAACAACCACTTGGGTTTGAAGACCCAAGGAAACCAAACTCAGTATTCAGACTGAAAAAGGCCTTGTATGGTTTAAAGCAAGCACCTCGAGCTTGGTACGACAGGCTGAGTAAGTTTTTAATTCAAAATGGCTTTGTTAAAAGTAAAGTAGACACTACTCTATTTATCAAAAGAGAAAGCAAAAGTTTTCTGCTTGTTCAAATATATGTTGATGATATTATTTTTGGATCTTCTAATGAAAGTTTGTGCAAGAAATTCTCTAAGTCTATGCATGATGAATTTGAAATGAGCATGATGGGTGAACTAACCTTCTTTCTTGGACTTCAAGTGAAACAATGGAAGGAAGGGACTTTTATTCATCAAGAAAAATATGCTAATGATCTTGTCAAAAAATTTGGACTGGAAAATTGCAAAAAGATTGATATACCAATGTCAAGTTCCTTGAAGATGACAAAGATGAAGGAGGAAAGAAAGTTGACTAGAAGCTATACAAGAGTATCATTGGTTCACTTCTTTATCTTACTGCTTCTAGACCTGACATTTTGTTTAGTGTTTGCATTTGTACTAGATTTCAAGCAGACCCTAAAGAATCTCATCTAAGTGCTGCAAAGCGTATTATCAAATACATTGCCTCAACTTCAAGCATCGGTCTTTGGTATCCTAAAAAGGGAGACTTTACTCTTCTTGGATACTCAGACTCAGATCTAGCCTGTTGCAGAGTTGATAGAAAGAGCACTTCGGGCACTTGTCAACTACTTGGAAGAAGGACAGTGTCTTGGTTTTCAAGGAAGCAAAATACAGTAGCTCTTTCTACAGCAGAAGCAGAGTATGTAGCTCTCGAAAGTTGTTGTTCACAAATTCTGTGGATAAAACAACAGCTAAGAGACTTTGGAATTGAAGATTCATGCACGGAGATTAACTGTGACAACACCAGTGCAATCAATCTTACTAAAAATCCAATCATTCACTCAAGAGCGAAGCATATAGAGATTCGACATCACTTCATTAGAGTTCATGTTCAAAATGGAGAAATTTCGATTCAATTTGTTGACTCAAAGAACCAACTGGCGGAAATATTTACAAAGCCTTTGGAGAAAAATCAATTTGAAATCATCCGTTCCAGACCCAACATCCTGAAGCTTGAAGAAGTTAAAGTCTAAAGACTCTCGAGACTCGCATAAAACAAGGTTCTTGACTGTAAGTTATTTTATTTTTTCTCATATTAAATCTCGGAAAGGTACGATTATCTATCTATAATTGATTTTTGCTATCTTCAATTTTCGTGATAAGTGCAATTTTTCTTTTTCAAAAAGGAGTTAATATTTTAAAAATGGTAGTTATCTATTTTTGAAAAAGGCAGTTATTTTTAAAAAGGGCATCTTTTACTTTCCATTACGACGCTTGGTATGCCTCTCTTCAACTGACCTATTTACAGTCGGTTCCTCTTCGTTCAAAAATCCTAAAAAGCATCGATCTTTCACTCCTGTCTTCTTCACTTGTTTAATCTTCGAAAAAGTTATCATCTTTCTTGGGAAAGTCAAGTTCGGAATCTTTCAAGACTGTGAAAGATGTCGTCTTCAAGAAAGTCTTCGAGGATTGCAAGCAGGGGACCACGGCAAATGAGTGAGGGGCCTACTCACTTTGATCTCACCGAGGAAGAGGAGTCACCCGGTCGAAATGAGAGCCCACAACATTCTTAGCGCGTCATTCTCCACCAACTAGTCCACAGGGTGTTGGTCATCGAGAAGAGGAAGAAATCGTTGAAGGAGCTGATCCTGTAAGAACTCAAAAGCCCTCTTTTATTTATAAGCTTTACCGTGCTTTAAAGAGGATCGGTACTCCATTGAACTACATCGATGAGTTTCTTAAGGACAAGGGATATGGGAATGAGTACATCTTTTTGCGAAATATGGAGCGTTTGGGAATTGCTCCTAAGGGGATGGCAGAAGAAACCCTTTCAAATATTCCAAGTGATCCGCGTGTTGGAGGATTGAATCCGATAGATGGGAATGATGATGACAAATTGTACAGCCAATTTCAACCGAGAGAGTGTTGCGGCGAAAATTCGGGGAAAAATGATAGACTTGTTCCGATCGAAGGAACATAAGGATCTATACTCCAAATTGTTGAAGCGTGGGGTGATAAACCATAGGAGTGTGGATTTTGATTTCCTTGATGCTGTGAATATTAATTTGAGGGAAAAGTTCAGTTTTCTTCAACTTGAACAGTTCTGTTCTGACACTACAGAAGCCTATGCTGAACTAACTGCATATTTCTATTCGAATCTTAGCTTCTTGGATGCGATATAATCTCTTTTAGTGTCCGAGATCAGGACTTTGTGGTGGATGTAGATATGCTAACTGATGTGATTGGGGTTGAGAGAGGAAGATATCAACCTATCAATGTCTCTATTGCTCGTGCCACATTGGAACTTGTTAAGGACAGAAAGACAGAGGGAAGGATTTCCTACTCAAGGATGCGTGCGTTCAACATTCTGCTGCACAAGATTGTGATAAATTGCCTCAGACCGAAATCTACTTTAAAGACTGATATTTCAAACTCAGAGGCAAAGCTGATGTACGCCATCAATGCTGGGAAAAAGTTTTCTCTTCCTCACACTATTTTGTTCCACATGTATAGAGTAGTGGTGAAGGACAATGGTCAACTTCCTTATCCAAGTCTTGTGTCAAAGTTATTCAGACATTTGAATGTTTAGCCTCCACAATTTCTCTACGTTCGATCGTCTGATAAAATGGTGGTAGGACTAAAAATGGTGTCCAAAATGCGTCTGAAAGAACTCGACAAGGCGTTGGAGAAATTCAATGAGACAACCCCTGCCAAGCCTCATCAAGTATTTTCGGCAGCAAAAAGAAAAGGGAAGGAGCCCATGGTTGCTCCATCCAAAAAGAGAAGAGCTCTCATCATTGAGGATGAAGATGATGAGGATGACATCACCATTTCTGCTATGGCATTGAAGAACCTGAGTCGTTTGGTTCCAGAATCAATGGAACGACAAGAGAAGGAAGCAAAGGAGAAAGAATCAGAGGAGAGAGAAGCTGAAGAAAGAGATGCAGAGGAAGAAAGGTTTGAAGAAGAAGAAGAAGAAGAAAGAGGAAATCCAGAGGAAGGAGAGCATGAGGAACACTCTTCTCCACCTAAAGGCATGGAAACAGGGGGAGATGGTGAGAAAAGAGGAATGTCCTCATATCCTGCTACCAGTGAAGGAGTCAGCCGTTCTCCAACAGATCCAGAGGACATTCATGCCTCTCAATTTCCTGAGGAGGGACATGATGCTTCATCGCCAAATCTGCGTGACTATGCTGATGTACCATCGTCTGCCTTTACTCCATCTGATCGTGCCGAAGCCGCACGTTGCATCGATAATTCAGTAGATTTCCGCAGAATTCTTGATGTTCTCTTGGAAATGCGAGGTCGGATATATGCTCTGGATGCGAAGTTCGAACTTGCGGAATGCGGGACAAGCTTCTTTAGTTTCTTTGAATGATCGATCCAAGCCCTTGCTCTTTAGAATCAAACAAATGCTAAGAGTGAAGAGGTCGCTCAAATGAAGGAAGATTTGAAAAAGCTGGAAGACATCGTCCGAGTCAATGGGAGATTTCCAGCTTGTTCGTGTTCCCAAGCAATCTTGACTCTATTCCATTTCCATCTCAACATTTTTTTTTATGATGACAAAAAGGGGGAGAGATGCGAGATTTGAAAACTTTGAACTTAAACTTTTAGTTTGTTTGTTTTGATGTTTGACTTTGTGTCTGGTTGTGGACTGAATTTGGGATTTGGATTTGATTGCTTATATTAAGTACTATTGATATCTTATGAATGGGTTTACTCTCATGCAAGACTAACCTATTTTCTGTGGTTGCAGATTCTAGTGTTATCATTAAGCCATTAATCTTTATGAGATATCCATATTTGCTTGAGTAATGTTTTGCAGGTCAAAGATATTCAAATCTGCAGGAAAGTTTTGTCACCATCAAAAAGGGGGAGATTGTTGGAGAAATATTTCTGGAATATTTTGAAGCTAACAAAACGTTTCCATCAGTCTAGTTTGAAGATTTGCAGACTCTACTATTTAAAGTCTGAAGACCTCCGGACTGCCAGACTCAAGACTCAAAGTCTATTCTCATTGACTGTTTGTAGTTTGTCAAAGATGGTCTATCCAGGATTGTGTGTTTCGTTAAGGATTTGATCTTATCGACTGACGAAGATCTCTTGGCTGGATATGACATAACGGATTCCTTTATTCGAATCAAGATTGATTAAAGATCCGATGATCGGCGAAGTATATTTGGAAGGTTCTACTTATGGAAACCGAGATCCTGATTGTATGGGCGAGCATGATTGATGGGCTATCGACATGTTCCTTTAATAGCTCGAATGATCTTCCTAATTGATTCTGTCCAACGGGAAGATTGGAAGAATTCCTTTAATAAGTGCCAACGGGTATGATGGCATAAAGGAGTATATAAGGAAGACGTTCCAGTTGTTCGAAAAAGTGCACAATAGAAGAATTCCAAAGTCTGAAGCTCCTTGTTCTTTGTCAATTCATTTACTGAGCGAAATCTTGTACGCAAAAGACAGTATATATTTTGAGATACCTTGAGGAAGTGTGGTACAATATCTACACTGTGGAATCAAGGGAAAGCATTGCTATAACATCTCTTTTATTCATAATGAAATCCAGCCGGTGGGCTGTCAGTGCGAAAGAGTGGACGTAGGCTTGGAATAAGCCGAACCACTATAAACCTCGTGTTCAATTTTCTCTTCCCTACTCTCTGTTTACTTTGATCATAATATGTTTTGGAGAACTTCCTTTCTATTGTCTGCCTAGTATTGCTTTCGTATCTCGATAAATTGTTTTTACACCTATTCACCCCCTCTAGGTGTTTATACTAGCTATATCAAATAGAAACTAGGTTCTTCCTAATTTCAGGTATAAATAATACATTAAGAAGAGTAATCTTCTTTCTAGAAGTGAAGTCTATCTCCACCATGCCTTTTCTAGCAACCTTTGCAAGAGCATTATTCGCTATCAGGACCTCTTGAACATTTGAGTCGACAGTCTCTTCAAATTACTTGCACACATGGACTGTTACTCCAGAATCTAACCACCAACTGGATTGGATAGTGGTAGAGTTGATTTTAGAAACCATAGCCATCATATCATTAATTTCAGAAATTTTGACATTCGAAAATATGGTTGAAATCATGGCTACATAATTTTCTTCAACCAAATTTGCATCTGCCTTCACCGTCGGAATGTTGTTGTCATTTGAAATGCTCTTACGGTGAATGCAATCCTTGGCATAGTGTCCCCGTTTGCCACAAACAAAATAGCAACCCTTTTTCTTCTTTTGCGTTCTCTTAAATTTATGCCCAGTTTTTACTTTGAAGTTCTTGCCGATTTTCTATTTTCTTTCCATAGCATTCACCTTGGAATTGTACAAAATAGAATTTTCACGTAAACGTGACTCTTCCACAATTGAAGATGTTTCTGTACTTGTTCCAAGGTGAAGTCCTCTTACTTGTGCATCAAGCTTTTTCCATAGTCTTTCCAACTTGGAGGCAATTTCGCAATATTTGCTCTAACTTGAAAAGCTTTTGGAATATCAATCTTGATGGCACAAATTTTATTCACCAGCACTTGCAATTCATGGACTTGTTCTAACAAGGGTTTAGTATCAATAAACTTAAAATCAAAATAATTTGCGATTAGATATTTGTTGGTACCTTGCTCTTCCGCTTTGTACTTGAATTCCAGTGCATTCCAAATTTCTCTAGCCAATTTCATTTCAGTGAATAAGTCGTACAAATGATCAGATAGTGTATTCAAAATGTGTCATCAACAAAAGTAATTTGTCATCTGCATGTTTCTTCTTTTCTTTAATAACCCTCTCCATGGCTTCCACACTTGGCCATCCTCCTTTGGTAGTAGGCTTCGGATCTTCTATAGGCGCCAAGTCAGGATCTAGTATGTAGGAAATCTTTAGGGTAGTGAGTAAAAATATCATCTTGTCCCTCTAGTGAGCAAAGTTGTTCACGTTGAATCAATCTAGTTTGGCCATGTCTTGATTCATGACTTTGATTGTTTCCAACTCCATTGTTGAACAAAATGAATCCTTTAAATTGTTGAAAAAATGTGGCTTCAAATCAATAGAGCAATCAAGTCAGACTTTGAGACGTGATATTACTTTTTTAAATGATTTATTTGCCCCACAAAATTGCTAATGGTTACAGATAAATATCCTCCTAGATATAACAAAATCTCAAAATGATAATACTTGATAGCAATTCTAGTATTTTTCCAAGTTCTCTCTAGGAGATAATTGAAAATATGGCTGTAGCTTTGGAAAGAAGACTCGAAAATGAAATAATCTCTAGTCGTTCCTCTTGAAAACACACACACACACATATATATATATATATATATATATATATATCAGTCTTAAATAATATAGGCAACTCTTCATGAAAAATTGCAAAGTGAACGAATGAATCATTTCAAAAAAGTTGCCTAAATGAACAAAGGTGTCCATTCGGAAGAATTTGAAAAATGAAAAGTACAACCCTTCGAGAAAGGTTGCAAACTGAATGGGTATCATTTTCAAAGGTTTTCTTGAAGAGACAAAAAAAAAAAAAAAATTATTATTATTATTTTTTTAATAAAAATTTTGAATTTTCATGATTTCGAAAAACTCTCAATAAACAAGAAAAAGAACCTTTGAACTGATTAAAGTTAATAAGATAACCGTACGGAATAAAAAAAATAAAAATAAAGGGGTTAGTGCTAATTAAACTGCGAGTGTGTAAGCGTGCAAAGTGCTAAGCGTGCCTAATAATCGCGTAATTAGTTGCGCACTCGCATGCGGGTATGGTAGGGTCTTCCTCATACCTAATCTCTCTTTAGATACACTAAAAAAATCCCACACCTATTAACTGGCCCACTTCCTCTCACTTTTCCTTTGTGAGACAAGGAAACATACACTTAGTTTATTTTACAAGCAAACTTCCAACAGCCAATTGCCACAATGTAAAAGACTAAGGAGCCGGCTACCTTGCACAGCCTGCTGGGGTGAACTGCTGTGTTGTGCTGAGGAGCCACCCTGTATCGTTGTCGAGCACTAGTCCCAAGCTATGATCCACTTTGGCCACCTAATCAGGTGCCACAATTTGTTGTTGTCGAGTTTGAATGTGGAAGCGATTAGGTAATTATCCAGCCCAAAATTAATTCAAATCTTTGTTATGTATATTGTTGATATTGTGATTTCACCACATATTAGATCGATACTTGCATATCTTGAGATATAGAGTATATCCATTACAACTAGGAAACTTTCCCAATATCATGCACAAGGGTGGTAATCCGATCCAAGATACAATTCCCGCTCGCACAAAAAATTGACCATCCTATTCATAAACTTTTTGATAATCATCAATTTATTTGTTTCAAAATCTGATGGAATGAAATATCTAGTGGTTGTCTTGTTTGGATGTTATTTTGCGATGAGTATTATCGATTATTTGATTGTTTCCATAAAAGAGAATTTTTTTAAAAAAAAACTCAGAATTAAATTATATTAGATTCTTAGATAATCCTACATGTTTTAGGGAAATTCTAGGTAATCTTTCTTAATAGAAAAGGATAGATTTTTTGACAAAATTAGAATCGGTTAGAATGCATGCTAGATAATATTTCTTCGTTAAGTTAGATAGTCTAGGTAGATTACATATTTAGGTGGATTCTAGAAGATTAGGATGCTTTTTCAATTTAGATTAGGATTTAGTGTAGCTTATTTCCTAGTTTAAGTTAGATAATATCTTAATCTTAATAGTTCATTTAGGATAATTCTTTCTTAATTTCGAATTTAATGGAAAATACCAAAAATATCATCTTGGAATGGATTAGATTTGTTTCTCAGATACAATCACCTGTTTAATTAGGCTATTTATTTATTCTGAATTTTAAATGAAAAAACAAAAAAAATTCATGTGCATGTCATATAGAATTAGGTTTGTAAGCTACACATCATTTAGTAATTACATGCTAGGTTTATTTAATTGAATTGCATGTCAGCTAGATTAGTTTAATTAGATTGCATGCCATGTTAAAGTAATTACATATATACTATTGTGCAACATTAGAGTTAAGTCATTTAATTAAAATCACACGTCATATAGCCTGCCTGTAATTATTTAATTAGAAATTGCATGTCTTGTTAGGATAGACAAGTTTTGTGCATCATTGCATTTAGAGTAATTGCATTATATTAATTCGATATGGATCAGTTCTCATTTAAATAAAAAAAAACCCTAAAAAGATTTGAGTAAAATTGTGTGGCAATTAGAAATTATATTTATGTTGAATATGTACTTTTCTAATTAAACTTGCAAATGCTTATGTTGCTTCAAGGTAAGTAATTCCTTCATTTCCTTGCATGTTAATTGCTTTGATTATTGGGTGTTTCATTAACGGATGCGTACCCGCATGATCACCTCACATGTTATAAAATAATTTAAAATATATTCAAGCTGCCTACATGATATTTTTCATAAAAAGAAGATACTAAAGAGAGATTAGAGTAATATAGCTTAATCAAGTTCCCGAATCCATAATCTCTAATCCATAGGAGTAAAGTATATCTTCTGGTACTTTACTCGAGTTTCTAATCAATTAACGAAAAACTATATTAGTAACGACTCCTAAATGAAAATGATTTGTATATTAATAACTTGAATCTTAAGTTGCAAATTGGTTAGGTTTGAGAGAGCCTGAGTAAAGTCTAGGCTTAGTATTCTATTAGCTGAACTATAGGTGATTCATAGAAGGTTGCTATAGGACTCTCCAAGCCCATAATAATTTTGCGACTTATGGCCAATGGTCAATGCTTATGGGAATCATATCTTGCAGTTGAGATTGGACAGCCGTCCATGTGCACGATTATGGATTACGAAATAATCCTAATTTTAATATCCGAAAAATCTTGGAGAATATGCATTAAATAATAAAATCCAACAAACCAGGCAATTAATTTGAAATATCAAATAGGATGAGAATTTTACCTAATTTGCAAATAATGTATCCAAATTCGAACTCGACGGACGTGGACGAAGGTGGCTCGAGGACAACTTGCCGGTGGCAGATCATGGTGGTGCCTAGTGAGCGATGAAGTGCTCACGTGGTGGTTTGGCCGCAATGCTCAGCGATTTGGGCCATGGCAAGGCTTGCGGGCCTCGGTGATGGAGTTGCTCACGGTGGGAACGATGATGGTGGTTCTCGGCTCAATCTGTCAATGAGGTCTCAGCTTGATGCTCATGTGTATGGCTAGCAAGTACAGCTCATGGCGGGGGATTCTTGGTTAAGATTCTCATCAAGAGTCACCAATGCAATACTTGATCGAGATGAATGAACGGAACAAGGGTGGTTCTCGGTGAGATAAGGCATGAATTTGCAGATCCGTGGGCTGGAAGGTGTCAAAATCAGAACCACAACTACATCGTTGCTACAGTGTCTCCCACGACTTGGAGGCGTTCATCAAGGGGCCGATTAAAGCTGGAGTATCACCCCAGCCGGGTCGGTTCATTAAGCAAGCTGACCACAGTAAGCACCTAGGGATGTCGGGGAAGCGCCGCAGTTCACTGGACTCGTTGGAGGTGCCGCTACGCTGGTGACTGAATAGGCGGCTGTGTTTGTCGTTGGAAAAGAGGCACATCAATGGTGGTCGCTGTGAACTTGTTGGTGAAGATCCGCCTCGCTGTATGAAGCTCCAAGCAGTGCTTAAGCATGATAAACCAAGTGGATGTTGAAAACCTACAGAGAATAGTTCCACTGGAGGGATGTTCAGCAGGGCAACGAAAGGGACAAGAGGCGCGGCGACGCAGGAGCCCAAGAGCCTAGAGAAAAATTTCTCTCTATGTATTGCCGTGTCTCTCTCTCTCTCTCTCTCAAATATTGGACACCCAAGTTGTGGCAACTCCGCAAAATTGTAGTCCATACATTAGGTAAAATGTGTTGCATGTGGGTCCACTGTCAAAAAAATATTCAAACTCAATCGTCGGCATTTCTCTCTCCACTCCGTGCTCTTTGTTGTGACCTTACCTCAAGTGAACTACCTAATGGTTGACTAATGGATACTAAGCCTCCTAACTCCATACCAATTTGCAACTTAAGGTTCAAGTTCTTTAACATGCAAACAATTTTTATTTAAGAGTCACCACTAATCAATAAATTTATGGTAGGTCGATTAGATAACGAAGCAAAGTATTGGAAGAAATACCTCATTTCTACAAACCAAAGATTAAATGAGTCCGGGGATTTAATTACGCAAAATTACTTTAACAACCTTTCGGTACATTTTTTCTCATATTTTCAAAAAAATAAAAATAAATTGTCGGCAACTTGTATTGGTTTTAACCTCTCTCTAGCATGTGGTCGTGTGAGTAAAGCAAAGCAATAAGTAAATCGCAAGCATAGTGGAGAAACACTTATCTCAAAGTAACGTAAGCATCTACAACAAATATTAATTAGAAACACATATCCAACTTAAATATGGTTTCTAATTATAACACAATTCTACTTAGATCTTTTTCGGGTTTTCACTTATTTAAATGAAAACTAAACTAAATGTCATACAATTTAACTAAATGATCTAATTCTAATGATGGACAATTTTTAATTAAATGGCCCTAGCAATAATTATTAAATGGCATGCATTTTGTGAACCTAATTCTATAGGAAATGCACAAGATATTTTTGTATTTTTTTTATTAAAATTCGTAATTAAAAATTACAAAAGTAAAAATCTACCTAAAGTGAGATATTATCTATTTTAAATTAGGAAATAGACTAACCTAAATCTTGTCTTAATATCTAAATTATTCTATCATGCAATTCTATTTAGAAAATCAATTCTAAACCATGTGATACCCAATGCAAATTTTTGAATTTTCAGGATAGAGAAAGCAATCAAAGTAAGATAATCATCAAATCATTCAAGCTTATTAAAGATATCATCCAATCAATTAAAACAAGGAAATAATATGGATCAATTTGAATTTCACAAAATAAAATTGAAAAATTGATCTTAATCCTTAAAGATCAACATATCAATTTTTAAGATACACGCGGAATCAATAATTCCATTTAAAATCTTATAGATAGAATTAAAGATCATGTGCAATTGTGAATTATGAAATATATCCTAATTTGGGAATACATGTATCGCTGAAAGATATTGATTGAATGGAATAATCAAATGAAGCAATAAAATATTCAGTAGAATCGGATGACGATTATTACCTAATTTGGAGAATTTGTTCCCAAATTCGAACTAGTGGACAGTGTATTGGACGGCAATCAGCAGTGGAGACTCAAGGCTAGACGACGGACAGCAGCAAGGATGCCTTTGAGATTGAGGTTTGCTTTGACGTCCCTGGGTAATCAATGATTCACGGCAGCAGGAAACCTTTTGTTCTTCTTGCAAAGAAGAAAGACCAGCCCACAAGTCTTCTTTTCTCTTCTGTACAAGTGGCAAAGATCAAAAATCCTTTCATAGTCCAAGCGGCGGGGGAAACTTGACCGAGCTCTCCATCACAAATCGATCGTGATATAATCGCTAACCGATTTCCATGCACAATCATGATGGACTTCCCTGAAATTTGACTAAAGAACATCTGCAACAAGAAAAATTCCAGCGCCACAATGACAAAAAATCCATGATGCGTTGGTTCAGCAGCCGCAGGAGCGTGACATCGGGATTACGGGCCTCGTGTTCGGAAGCTACATGAGCTAATTTGGGCGTCCACTAGAACTTCTTCATTGGGGCAAGCCGAGGTAGCAAACGGCATGGACAGGATGTTAATGGACACAAGAGGATAAAGGTTCGGCATTGGGTGGAGAGGAGCAGCAGCTTCACGTCTGGATGGGGACGGCGTCAGGATCTTGAGCGAAGCAAGAGCTTGGGCTGACGTCGCTGTTAGAAGCTTGGCGAGGCACATTGGCAGCGGGTGATGATGAAGCTTGAGCGTGGGCTGTAGAGAGGAGTTCGCTGGCCGGTTTCTTCTTTTGTCAGTGGTGAATGTTACGTGAGGTAGCGTAATGGCAGAGCCTACGAAAAAAAGCAAACCTCTCCTTTGCAACAGGTCCTCTCATGATCTGTCTATGTCTCTGTCTCTCTCTCAATTGTGGCCGTCTACCTAATGTGGCCGTGTATTCAATGTAATTGGGCCTCTCTTTTTCTTGTCCATAGGCGATCCCTTTATTGGTGGGGATGAGCTAGCATTTCTCTGGGAAGGAGAATATATCATGTGCATGAAGATTTCCTTTTCTTGTGCCTGTAGCCACAAGAATATATTACCCTGAATATACGCCTCTACATGCAATATTCCCTTATATTTTTTCAATATTTCTCTTCTGAAACCTTCATTTTTTCCAAGAAATATATATATAATTTTTTTGTTTTGGTCGGAATTTTTTCCAAGAAATATGCCCCTTAACACACACACACACACACACACACACACACACACACACATATATTGCATGAAAATATGAAAGATTCACAAAATATTAGGTGAATAATATAAATCTTCTCCGAAATATACTGATCTCCTAACTTGTCATTCCTCATAAGACAATTTTCCATCATCAACGAATAGTGGATTTAGGCCAATTCCCTCTCTTGGTGGCCTTAGTTCAACCCATCAAATTAAAGCTCAGAACTATCAATTTAAACTCATCTGTCACCGGTCCAATGCAAATGCAATAATAAATGCTCATCAAACTATATGCTATCTGATTTAATTTTAATATTTTTTTTAGGGGTTAAAATTATTCCCTTATTTTTATTCAATAAACAACTAACTAGGACAACTTTCCCTCTTTGACGATAAGCTGTTAGAGGTTGCATTCAATGACAAATTGAAACCTAAGTTTTGACCATGCATATGTAGTGCGATGAATCTTTTTGTCAAGACATGTGTCCCGATGAACACATACCCATTTTTTAATCCAATTTAGTGAAATATGATGCAAATGCTAATGTAGAAATTTTTTAAAAAAAAAAAGTACCTTTAGTTACTTGCTCGAGGATTTGAGAAAGTAAACTTGGATATGGAGGGATTTTGTAAATAACGAGCTGCAAAAGCTCACTATCCAATGAAAGGGACTCCAGGCTGCAAAAGCATGGCGCGTTGATAGAAAGAGACTCCAAGCAATGGAAGCATGCCAGGTTAATAAAGAGACTCTAGGCTACAGAAGGATACCGTGTTGGTTAAGAGCAACATTGAGTTACAGAAGCACGTTGTGTTGATAGAAAGAGATTTTGAATTATGGAAGCACGCCAAGTTGATGAAGAGACTCTATCCTATGGTAGCACACCATGTTCATTAAGAGAGACATTGAGCTATAGATGCATGTCTTATTGAGATACTCTAGTCTACAGAAGCATGCTAGGTTGATGAAGAAGAACTCCGGGCTGTGGAAGCACACTGTGTCGATTAAGAGGGACATCGGGCTATAAAAACACACCGTGCCTGTAAAAAGAGACTCCGAGCTACAAAAGCACATCCGATTAATGCAGAGGAACTCTAGGCTATGGAAGTACGTTGGGTTGATGAATAGACTCCGCACTAGGGAAGCACGCCATATCGATAAAGAGGAACTTTGGGCTATAGAAGCACATTGGGTTCATGAGGGGATTCTGAGCTACATAAGTATACCGTGTCAATTAAAATGGGCATTAAGCTATGGAAGCACATTGAGTCGATAAAGAGGACTTTGGGCTATAGAAGCACGATGGGTCCATATAGAGGAACTTTCAGACTACAGAAGCACGTCGAGTTCATGAGAGGACTTCGAGCTATAGAAGCTTGTTGTGTTAATTAGGAGGGACATCAGGTTATGGAAGCATGTTGAGCCAATGAAGAGGACTACGAGGTACAAAAACATGCTAGGTCAATATAGAGGAACTCTAGGCTTTGGAAGCACGTCAAGTTGATGAGGAGACTCCGGGTTATGGAAGTATGCTGTGTTGATTACCTATAGAGATAAAATTCAAGAATGTTTGGAGGAATCTTGAGGCTTCAAAGAGTAACTCAAATGTTTGGTATTACTCAGTCTTCAAGGAAATAATGTTTGTCAAACACGATTAGAGCTAAAATATATATGCTTTCATAAAAGAAATAAACAATTTGGACTACTCTAAAATACACATTTCAAAGTTCATTGAAGTTTTTATCAATTCAATCAAGATTTACACACAATGATTTTACCATATTTGCATCACCAAATTTTCATTGGAGAGAATTGCAGTTCAAGACAATTTCCACTCATAAAGCGGACTTCTTAACAACGTTCAATGAGAGACTTTTAATTAGAAAGGGCTTTCACTCACTCTCATTCAAAAAAACCATCATCATATTGACTAGGGTCTTAGTATTCTCACGAACGGTGTGGCCTTACCAATCTAAGAGGTCTTTGTTAGAACCGTAATGTAGGCTTGGTCAATGGCTAAACAAATAGGGGCTCTTCAAGTCAAAGATGTTGAAAGAACAAAACTTTGCAATCATCTCTAGGTTTACAAGTCAAGAAGCCTGCGAAATGAGATATAAATAATTTGGCTTGTACTTCTTCAAGCAATACTTATAAATATGAATTCTTGTATCAGGTCAATACTCTAATCTGAAGAGACTTTGCAAGGGATGTAATGTAGGTTATATTCATGGGTTAAGAAACGAAAGAAACATTAGGATCAAAACGTGTAAAGGGGTAAGAGTTGATGATTGTCTTGGCATTACCACCAATTTTCTTTTTCACCATTGGGAATTGTTTTCATAATGAGCTCCACTGATTGTAAAAACTCAGCATTTAAGTTCTTTGAGTACTATTCCATTGGGAATATAACCTTTTACAACTAACAATCATCTATCTTGACTCTTTTTTTTTTTCAAATTTTTTTTTTCCGATGGGCATTGGCCTTACTTTTACCAAATACACTACTTTCTTGAGTCCCTAATTTTCATTCTCTATTTTATTTTTTTTGTATGAACAACCATGTTTTGGTTTATTTTTTAAGGAATGATACAACATTTGGACCATGCTACTTGAATTATTGTCTTTCACCTTGCCCTAATGTGGGGGATGATCACCAATTGTGTTTGTATGAAATGAAATGCAAGCTCAAGTAGGCTATACAAAGGATATAAGTTTGTAAGATAGAGAGAACCACTCTTCATCATTCTAAAGCACTTAAATTATTGTATGAATTTAACGTGATAACAATACTTAGAGATTGATGCAAATGAGAACAAAATGATTTCAAATCACCTTCAATTTACCCCAATGTAGGGTGGTTCTCGACTTGGGTAATTTGAAAAAAAATTCTCAACAAATGTATGGGGTTCAAAGGGGGTTAAGCAATAGATCACTTGTAGTGTTTGTGGTAGAAAAAAAAAACCGTGCCTCATCATTTCGGTTATTATACCTTTTGTTAGAGAACTCTTTACCTTGCAGATATGAAATTTTCTACATTCATCTCACAAGTGTGTAAGTAGGGAACTATGTATACGAAAGGGCTTGCTTTTCATCATCTTGACACATCTAATTTAGCATGTTTAAGCATTCCATATTATTCATTAAATTGGAATGTCTTGACAATCTTCAATGGAATTTGTAATTTAAACAAGTAAAACTATCATGCAAAATCCTTTAGCACGAAAAAGTTTGTGAATTCAGATAAAAAAGCTTATTATGCTTAAGAAATTTCATCAAAAGCATGGAAAACATAGATTTGAGCATTCACTTGAAGAATTATCCATTCAAGAAGTGTAGGGAATGTCAAACACAGAGGGAAGTCTTTACAAATGGAAGTTCTTGGATTATCAAAGGTGGAAGGGAAATAGGAAATGATCAATCAAAGGTGGAAGCTCATCCTTGATTTAGTAAATACTACATTTTTGCTTTTGCCCCTACATGATAGGGTTCTATGGAATGAGAAATGAGACTCGATAAATTTCAGTTATACACCAAAGAACTGGCTTAGTTGGTCCGCTATAACCATCAAAATTTGACATGCCCCTTAGTTCATCATCTACAAGGAAAAAAGAGAGTGTTATTCTAATATTGATTAAATTCAAGAATGAGATATACCTTTTCCTAAAAAATTGGGTGATTCTTTTTTGACTTGCCTTTACTATCTCATCAAAGCACAAGGGAGAGAGTTGCAACAAGTATGGAGTTGAAAAGGGTCGAGCACTACTTTTGCCATTTTCGGATTAAAATGTCGCATAAGTAGTAACAAGAGTTACCCCACATCTTGTCTTCCCACCAAAGATGAGGTATCCAAGTTATCGTGACACTTTTGCTTGATGAGAAAAGCTATAGTAGCAAACAGCTTAACGACTTGATGTCGGAGGCTTGCGATATGCCTGTTCATGTCATTGTCATTGTTGGAGACATAGTTCAACACTTCATTTTGGTGGCTTATTTTTACCTGCAGTCATGCACGAACAATTGACGAGTGACGATCCATAATAACCTAATTTCAAATGAACAAGCACATGTAAGTACAAGGTGGAAATAGGGAATCGGTCCATGACAATGACCTAATTTTTTTATTTTTTTTACTTATTCACGAAAAGTCAGTACATGAAAGGAATTTCCTAAAAATGAATTAGGAAAATAAAGACATAGGATACCCTAACATGGACTAAAAATAAAAATACCAAATTTCCTAAACATGAAGTAGGAATAACAAAAAAATTGAAACTATCTAATTACAACAAACACATGAAATTTTACCAAAAAAAGAAAAAAAAAAAACAAACACATGAATTGAAAGCAAGTTCCCCAAAGTTTTTGTTTAAACAATTCATTGAATGACAATTTTCTTATCTCATTTCTAATTGACAAAGAAATTAAATCAATGATTGACCTAGATTGTCATGAATCGACTAAAAGTACGGTGAAGTAAGTAAATTGCAAAGCAAAGGATAGAAGACCTACTTCACCAGCACGATGATGACAAGCACATAGACATGCTTATGGAATGTGCAGTTTGATTTCTAGCTAAAAGGTCTTAAAAAGTGGAGTTAACAAGGTGGAATAACTAGCTGTAGCCTCACATACTAAGTGAAGCCCTCTTAACTCTGGCTCAATCAAGCATGCTCCGATGCGATTTTGCCTCGTGGGCAAAGGTAAACATTCTTGACACTAAGAAAAAGTTTTTAGGATTGAGTTGAGCAACCTCTACTACGCAACCTCATGGTTGAAGTCCTATCTAACTCAATATCATCCTAAGTACCCTAATGCGGTCCAGGTTCGACGGCATAGTTCTATGTGCAATAGTGTAGTACTAAAGTAATAAAACATGCACAACAATTTAAATGCAAACCATACTTCCAAATAGGGAATATAAATCATTCATTATAGTACCTCTCTACAAGATACTACTCCCTTTATATCTCCCATCTGCAAGGACATTAATATGTGATGTTAAGGACATACTTGATATCCTTGCTGCCGAATAAAAATACTTTCTTTTTAAAGAAAAAAATTGGCCTAAGTCTACTCAGAGTTTTAATTCAAGTCTCCAACAGAGTCGCGAAGCTGTTGCGATCTTACCTCAGGTAAATTGCTTTAGGATTGACTAAACCTATACTTAGCCCGGGCTCTCTCAAGCCAAAACTAATTAGCAACCTAAGGTTCAAGTTCTTTAACATGCGAATGACTTTTATTTAGGAGTAACCACTAATCAGTTTATGGTGGGTTGATTAGATACCAAAGTAAAGCATCGGGAGAAAAACTTTACTTCTACAAATCAGAGATTAAATGAGTTTGGGGACTTGGTTACGCTAGATTACTCTAATATCTTTTTGGTACCTTTTGTCTTATATTTTCCACAAAAAAAAAAAAAAAATTGCAAGCAACATGGATTGATTTTAACCTCTTTTTAATATGCAAGGTGGTCATGTGGGTGCACAACCATCATTGAACACTCAATAAAGCAAGGCAATGAGTAAATTGCAAGCATAGAGGAAAAAACTTACCTTGAAGCAACATGAGCATATGTAACAAATATTAATTAGAAACACATGTCCAATGTAAATATGGTTTCTAATTATAACACAATTATACTCGGATCGCTTTTTGGATTTTCATTTATTTAAATGAAAACTAAACTATATTTCATACAATTTAACTAATGGTGTGCATGACAACATTTATGTTCTAAAAATCAATTTCTGGTCAGAAATTAATTTCTTAATTTTTATTCCCTGGACAAGTTTCTGAGCAAAGAAACGCATTTAACAACGATTCAAAATTTCTATTTTTGGAATAGAAATTCGTTTAATAACAAAAAAAAAATTTATATTTCAAGGGCGACGGTGGGTGGCAGGTGTCCAATGATTGGCGGTGGGCATAGCAAGCGATGGCGAGATTGAACGATAAGAAGAGATAGAAAATCTAAAAATTTTAGCTTTTGATTTATGTTCCAAATCTGTTTATGAAATAAAAATCTATTCCAGAAATAGAAAATAAAATTGCGTTATCAAATACATTTATGTTCCAAACTTGTTCTAGGGAATAGAAAAAGAAAAAAAATAGAGAAAATAGTTTTGTCATGCATGCCCTGCATGCCCTAAATGGCCTTCCTAGCGAAAAAAAAAAAAAAAAAAAACAAAAAACTGGATGGCCTAATTCTAATGATGGAAATTTTTAATTAAATGGACCAAGAAAAAATAAATAAATGAAAAGCATTTTATGAACTTAATTCTATATGACATGCACATGATTTTTGTATTTTTTTTTACTAAAATTCATAATAATATATATATATATATATATTTTTTTTTTGGGTTTGAAATGTAAATATCATTTATAAGATGACATACAAGAGCTTAAGGGCATTCCTGCATTAGAAAGATATCTAAGAACATGAAAAAAATAAAGTAAGGGAGTCTTTATGTCACGCCTCGATCCTTGAGAGCGTGCCCATCCCTCGGTGGTCGATTAAATTGTGACGTCCTAGGATGCGTCGCCGACCCATTCAATTTTAATGCGCATGGGGAAGCGAATAATTAAATCCTTAGACAACACGAAGATGAGATTAAAAAAAAGTAGGGCCACAATTTTTGAAGACCACATCACACCTTTATACTTATCAAACTAAGTCATATACAATATTAGCCGATATATACAAGGTCTACAAAAAGGGTAGAGAGCTACAGATTCTCTAAGCATTCGACTCTTCAATGGAATACTCCGGGGACTCTGGATCCGAAAGATTCGGGTCTACCATTGAACCACTAGGAGGGTTAGTCGTGCCCTTGCCAAAAGTGATCTCTAGCACCAACCTAGGAATCTCAAACTCCGGAAGAGGGCCTTCTCTAAGTCCATTTCGCCTGTAACGATACCACGATTTGAATTAATGGGGTACCTTATGGGATAGGCCCGCATCAACCCAGACAATGGATCTCACGAGTTCGTAGACCCAGGCTCCTTGGCTCCTAGGGAGGGGAATTTGAGAGTGCTGTTCGGTAACCTTCTTCGGCTGGCCAAAACACTCAGGAGGTACAACCATCTAAGGACTTGTAAATGTTAGCCCACGACGGGGTAAGACGATGTCTCAGCAAGTTCACCCCCTACGCTCCGACTAGAAAGGAAATACACCTAAAAGCTGTCTAAGCACACACAAGATAGCGAACTTACCTTTGCCTCAGTTCATTCCAATAAGTCAGTACAGTACTCGAACTCAACCAATCCACTCTATTCAAATCGAACCATCGATTAACCAGTCAATCAGCTCAAGTCCACACCAACAATACTATCTGTCTAATCAATATCATATATCCATCCTCTGATACTACAATTATTCACAACAGTTGCAATATATGGTCTTAGCTCGCTCAAGCTGATATATAGATAGATAGCTCACTCAAGCTGATAATTATAGATCTTGCTCGCTTAAGCTGATAAAATGATTATAATGGGTATATATATAGGTCGTGCTCACTCACGCTGATAAAATGACCTTGGCTCACTCAAGCTGATAAAACAACCTTGGCTGGTATATATATATATAGGTCGTGCTCACTCAAGCTGATAAATCCCCACATTGAAAATACCCAATAAAATAGTCGTGTGTAAACACATTTTTGGCACTGTAGACCGACACATGGTATTTTACAATTAAATACCAAAATTACTCAATTTTGGAATAAATACACAAAATTATAACTCTCACTCAATTTGCACAGTCTAGCATTCGATTAAATAAACTAAATACACCATTACAATTAGTACGAAATTCTGATTATCGACTATCATGGTATAATTTCCAAAAAATAATAAATAGTTAAATAATTACCAAAATTAATTAAATAAATACAATTGAATGCCATAAATAGAAAATTAGGCCGGAAAAGCCTAATTAAATACCGAAACAGGCTCGGAAAATTTCTGAACCATTCTAGATAAATACTACAGCTTAGCTAGTCTCTAATTACGCTACTCTAACCACCTAACATGCATAAACGAATAATTAAATTGCTAATTCGTTTTAACTAACCACCTAAACCATACTTAGACTAAACTAATCAACACTTAAGCATAATTAACTCCCTAAGCGGAGATTAGTGAGTAAACTCATCGGTTTTGAAATCCAATGGGTTCACGAGGACGACGAGGCAGAGATGAGTGATAAACTCCAAAGCGGCGATGCACTATGAGATCCGAAAGCAGTCCAAAGCGGGCCTCGATGCCCATAGCTTCTTGCTGGGTTCAGATTTTGGACAATGGACTGAGGGACTGAGTTGGAAGACGGGCTGAGCTAGAACAGCTAAGGCGGGCGGGCGAGCGGGGGCGATGGTGGCTCCTCCGACAAGCTGGACGGTGGCCGGGGTTCCGACGTCGACCAAAGGAGCTCGGGGGATAGGCTGGCCTCGCGGGACAGGCAGAAAGGTGCGCGGGGCTCGGGGGTACATGACGGGGGCGTGACGGCGAACGGCGGTGGCTAGGGGCTCGACGGACAATTGCGACGGCAGGAGGGTTGGCTTGCATTTTCTTCTGGTTTTAGTGAGCTTCAAAAGGCCTCTAATGGGGAAAGTGAAACTTGCTGAAGAAGAAGAAGGGTTGAAGGCTTGGAGGGGGCTACCTTGGTCTCAATCTATCCCTTTGTCCCCTTGACCAAGGCCCCACTGGTTTCATCCAACCCTTAGCCAATTTTGTGAATCAAAACTCCCTAGAACAAGTCCCCAAGTGGTCCAAAAGTTGAGGGACCAAGGGGCCTACGAATTTGGGCACCAATTCTCCCAAATTGAACCAATTTCTCTCCAATTGGACTTAAACCGGTCCCTATAAATTCCACCAAGGTATCCACGATCAAATTGACATTTTTCCTCGCCAATAGAACTAACTTGCATCCTAAAAACGCAATAAAAAACGGTCTCCTAAATTTTCTAGACAAAAACGGCCCTCTTTTGAATTTTCGCCAAAAATCTCGATTTGTAGAAAAATCTCCAGAGGATGAATTGACAGTCCTAAAATAAATCGTGATATGATAGAACTTTCAATTTCTGAAATCGGATTCAAATTTCCGGTTAATTTCAATCTGACGCAATTTTAGCGTGACCTAGCCTACTTGGTAGCTTTTAGAAATTTTTAGTATAATTGATCCGTGGTCGATTATTTTCGAGCCACATTATACATATTCGACACATTGGTGACTCTGGGTTGTCGTGAAAATCTCAAGGTTTCGAATGCGGACACATGGTACCAAAACGACAGAAAAATCAGTTTGGTACCGATCGACGAGAATTTTGCAATTTGGTGGAATCACCCACGCTTAGTCACATATCTCAGTCGAATCGACCTATCCTTGATCTATGATTGATTTTTAACTGTGCCGTAATGACCCTTGCAGACTAGCACGGTTGAGTAGTTGGTTCCTAGTCAAATTCTCAAGTCTATTACGTTAAAATCCCTTAATGACTTTACCTGATAATCTAGTTATCTCGTGGGTGATTAGCTCAGAGAATAGCACTATAGGCGGGGCGATGAAAGATCCGATTCATTTAATTGAAAATAGGGATGAAATTTCATGATGTCACACTTTATATAGTAGCTAATATTATATTTGTTTGGGAAGGTCTAAAGTTTTTCTAATGTGAAGCTCACCTTTTGACAAGTTTACGAATTTTAGCCACGATCAAGGGGACATCATTTGACTTGTTTTGGAAACATCTACAACTGTGTTCAATCCAAATGCAATATATGGTTACTAACAAAGTAAACTTGGGAAGCCTTGCCGCCCAATCCTCTCCTTTGGTAGCCTTGATCATCCATTGGAGGTCATCATTCCATCCTCCTAAAGAACAACAAATTCCCTATTATGTGAGGATAATGTGCCATATGATTCCAGTCCACATGCATTGAAAGAATAGATTATCTCGATTTTCCAGACCAATCAAATAGAAATTACAATGGAATCTTGCCTTAGGTATCCAACGCGATATGGTCTCCACTGTTGGTAATCTATCTCTACAAGCTAACCATCCCATAAAATTGTGTTTGCTAACGCCACATATCCATATTAGTTGATACCATCCAACAATTGGTCCTACATATAACTCTTTGCAACAATCACTTTGCCTAGATATGGTTGAAGATAAAGCCAGTCTCAATTTAAGAATACCACGCCAACTCCATGCCATTCTACCCTTGATTTCAAGCTGCATAATTTAAATGCCTCTACATTTGGTCTTGCAAACCCACTTACTCCATAAGGAAGATGATGGACAATGTATGAGTCTCCAAAGCATGCAGCCCGATAAAACTTTGTTCCATGGATCTAGATCAAGCAACCTTAGTCCTCTCGCCATTTTTGGCAAGCAAACTATTTCCCAAGCAACTTTATGCGATCAATGGCTTCCCATATTTCCAGTCCATAAGAATTGCCTAATCTTCTTCTCCACTTCATATATGGTTTGCTTTGGAAGTAAAACATTTGCATCTGATAAGTACATGTGGAAATAAATACTGATTTGGCCATTTGTAGATGGCCAGCATAGCTGATATGCTACATGTCGCAGCCTCCTATTTTTTTTTTAAAGATTTTATTAGTCATACTATTGCAATCTGTGTACATGAGTCGTCCAGTGACAAAAGGAACAGCAGGGTATCTAATAGGAAAGGTACCTATGGGGAAAGGCGTGTTATCCAATATAATACCCTTTTCTATCTCAGCCAACCTAAGGAAAAAGATTTGGTATTTATCTGGGTTAAAATTTATTCCTGTGAGGCATGCAAAATCATCAAATGCTTCAACAAGGCAAATAATGGAATTGACATCCCCATGAGCAAAAAGAAACAAATCATCGACAAAGCATAGGCGGATGATCTTTTTTGTCTTGCAATGCCAATGTTACTTAAAAGAATATACGGCCACTTTTTCAATAATAATTCTGTTAAGAATCTCCATAACCAAGACAAATAGATATAGAGAGAGTGGTTTGCCTTGTTGTAGTCCATTAGTACAAGCAAAGTAGCCAACCTGTTCACCGTTGAGGTTTATCGAAAACCTAAGTGTAGTTATGCATTGAGCTATCATATCAATCAAGTGTTGTGGTGAATTGATAGCTTTTAGAACCCCGAGTATTGCCTCCTATTTTACCATGTCAAAAGCTTTCATGAGGTCAATTTTTATTGCCACATGTTTACCTTTGTCACCCTCACGGTAGTTGTGAAGGAATTTATGGCAAAGTAGAATATTCTTCGAAATTTGTTGACTCAAGATGAAAGCAGTTTGGTTGAGGCCAACAACTGAAGGAAGGAAATGGTTGATTCTTTCTGCAAGTAGCTTTGATCTTATATAAAACATTATAGCATGAGATGGGTCTGAAATTCGCCATGTGGGATGGATTTAGGACCTTTGGCACAAGGGGTATTGAAGTAGAATCTATAGTTTTCGACATCCTTCTTGAGGATAAGAAGTCCATGGTAGCATCCTCCATGTCATGCCCTATAATGGGCTAGGCTTTTTTGTAGAATAAACTATTATATCCATCTAGGCCCGGAGCTTTGAAGTCATTTATGTCTTAGAGAAGACTAAGGATCTCAGCTCATTGTAATTCGTAATTAAATTACTAAAAGTAAAAATCTACCTAAAGTGAGATATTATCTATTTTAAGTTAAGAAAAAGACCAACCTAAATCCTATCTTAACTTAGAGACTTATCTTAGTAGGCAATTCTATTCAAAGATATAATCTAATATGCATTATAATTTAATTAGAAAAAGTATTTAAACTATTTCATCGTGCAATTCTATCTAGAAAACCAATTCTAAATGGCATGACACGCAATGCAAATCTTTCGTATTTTCAGGATAAAGAAAGCAATCAAAGTAAGATAATCACCAAATCATTCAAGCTCATTAAAGATATCATCCAATCAACGAAAACAAAGAAACAATATCTATCAACTTGAATTTCACAAATAAAATTGATAAATTGATTTTAAACCTTAAAGATCAAAATATCAATTTTAAAGATACCCGCAGAATCAATATTTCAATCTAAAGCCTTACAAATAGAATTAAAAATCATGTGCGGCTATGAATTATGAAATGTATCCTTATTTGGGGATATGCCTATCACTCAAAGATATTGGTTAGATGAAATAATCAAATTGGGCAATAAGATATTCAATGGAATCGTAATGATTATTACCTAATTTGGAGAATTTGTTCCCAAATTTGAACTGGTGTATAGTGGATTGTACGACAATCAGCGGTGGTGACTCACCGCTAGATGATAGACGGCAGCAAGGATGCCTTTGAGATTGAGGTTTGCTTCGACGCCTTCGACGTCCCTTGGTAATCCATGATCCATGATGGTAGGTAACCTTTTGTACTTCTTGCAAAGAAGAAAGGCCAGCCCCCAAGTCTTCTTTTCTCTTCTGTACAAAAGGTGGAGATAAAAAATCCTTTCATAGTCCAAGCGGTGGGGGAATCTTGACCGAGTTCTTCATCACAACTCGATCATGATATAATCGCTAACCGATTTCAATGCACAATCACGATGGACTTCCCTGAAATTTGACTAAAGAACATCTGCAACGAGAAAATTTCAAGCGTGACAATGACAAAAGCTCAATGAAGAATGATCCCTGATGCATTGGTTCAGCAGTCGCTGGAGCGTGACATCGGGATTATGGGCTTCGTGTCTAGAAGTTGCAGGAGCTAATCTGGGCGTCCGTTGGAACTCCATCGCTAGGGCAAGCCGGGGCAACAAATGGCATGGACGGAACTTCAATGGACACCAGGAGAATAAGGGTTCGACTTTGGGCATAGGGGCGCAGCGGCTTCACGTCTGGATGGGGACGGCGTCAGGATCTTGAACGAAGCAACAGCAGGCAAGGTGGTTCTCTCGGCTCGACGTCAGGTAGGAAGGTTGGCTTGAGCGCGGCTGGGGTTGCTGTTAGATGCTTGGTAAGGCACGCTAGCAGTGGGTGACGATGAAGCTTAAGTACAGGGTGCAGAGATGAGTTCGCTGGCCGGTTTCTTCTTTTGTGAGTGATGAATGTTACGTGCGGCAGCGTAGTGGTAGAGCTTGCAAAGAAAAACAAACCCCTCCTTTGCAACAGATCCTCTCTCTCACTCTCTCTCTCTCTCTCTCTCTCTCTCAATTGTTGCTGTCTCCCCAATGTGGTTATGTATTCAAAGTAATGTGGTCTCTCATTTTCTTGTTCATAGGCGATCCTTTTATAGGTGGGGATGAGCTAGCATTTGCCAGGGAAGGAGAATCTATCATGCCATAAAGATTTCTTTTTCTTGTGCCTGTAGCCACGCAAATATATTGCCCCGAATATATGCCTTTACATGCAACATTCCCTTTTATTTTTTCCAATATTTCTCACCTGAAACCTTCCTTTCTACCAACAAATATACCCCTCAATATATATTTATATTGTATGAATATATGAAAGATTTATCGAATATTGAGAGAATAATATGAATCTTTTCCCAAAAATACTAATCTCCCAACTCATCATTCCTTATAAGTCAATTTTCTGTCATTGAATAATAATGAAGTTAGGCCAATTCCCTCTCTTGGTGGGCTTCATCCAACTCGTCAAACTAAAACTCATAAATCAATTCAAAATCATCTGTCACCGGTTCAACACAAATGCAATAGTAAATGCTCTTAAAACTATATGCTATACAATTTAATTTTAATTTTTTTTTAGAGGTTAAAATTAATCCCTAATTTTTATTTTTTTTTGCAATAAACAACTAACTAGATTGTCAAAATTTAGGTGTCAACAGTCTCTCTCTTCACGCTTTGTGCTATGCCCTCTAGCCTCTCCTGGCTTACACGACATCTCTGCCCTCTCTCTTCCTCTTGACTCATGGCCAAGCTCTCGTCTGACAAACCATATTGTTGCCTCCATATCCGGCTTGTCCGTTGCCTTCCCTGTTGCCAAATCTTTGCTCATCTTTCTGTCTCTAAAACCTTCTTTGAAGACGTTCTAGACTCTCTTTTCCCCACTAGAATCATGTGATGCGACGAGATTGTAGAATCATTTATTTGGTTATTTGAAGTGTTTTTGGAGTCTATGGGAAATAAGGCTCTAAAAATTATGTTCACAAGATCAAGCCATGGCAAAACATTAGAAAGGTCTTTCCAAATGCAAGACATTGTTTATGCACTTGGCATATTGAGAAAAATACAAACCAAAACATTCCACATCTTTACCACAAGGTAGGTTTTAAGGATAAATATTTCTTAGTGCTTATGTATCAATGCAGATTGGAGGACAAATTTAATTTTACTTGGAGGGAAATGGAAGAGGAGTAGAATAATAACAATTGGCCTCGGAGATTATACAACCTTACATATAAATAGAGTTTTCATTTTGGTTGAAATACTTTTATGTGTGTTATGGAATCAAGCCAAAGGAGTGAGATTAATAATAATATATTTCAACGTATGTCAATGAAGACATTGACCTTTATACAATTTTGTCCACCACTATGAAGAACAACTAAAGCACATTGGAAAATTTTCAAAGTCAAGATGATTACAATTTTCATGAAAATCTCAAATTAAAGGCTTCGGATAATGGGATCTTAACGCATGCTATTTTAGTGTATACTCATACCATTTTCAAAGGTTCAATGAAGAATTTTTAAAAAATCTCTCTGAATATATTTCAAGTACTACACTTGATGGATTGGTTTATTTATATGCTCTCAAGTGTATGAAGATTCAACGTGAACATATTATCATATTTGACCCTGTAAACTTTTCAATTTTGTGTGAATACAAATTTTTTGGATCAAAAGGATAGTTGTATTGTCATGCCTTGAAAGTGTTGGTTGAGAACATATTGGTTATGGGCATTCCATCTACTTATATTTTGAAAAGATGGACTAAGGGTGCAAAACAAAGGACTGTGAATGATGAATCTCATCAAATGTCATTGGTTTCATCTAAATTTAATCAATTTTCTACATTAATGCAAAAATCCTTTGAACTAATGAGTTTGACAGCCGAAGATGTAAATACCATGAGAATTGTGACGAAGAACATGGAAAAAGTTGTTGTTCATCACACAAATCAAGTATGGTTGTGACTCATGATACTAGTGATGATGATAATAATGAGGCTTCTTTGTGCGAGATTTTGGTTATGGGCCTCCTTTGAAGGAAAGAAAATGGAACAAATTAATGAAGGTTTAAAAATTCAAATTAGAAAAGGAAGAAAAAATCTAAGAAAGGAACACGCACAACACTAATAGAAAGTTGAGGTGAGTGACATATTAATCTAGTTAACATGCCCGACATATTATTTTAGTTAAATTTTTCGCTTATGTTACATGTGCCAATTAGCGTATTTATTACCATATAATGTAGAGCTAGTTATCCAAGCAATACATGATGAAACTCATTTCCAAAACTTTTACACTAGCAATGTTGGTGGTCTTATAGTAAATCTAAATTAATTAGGCACGTCACTGTTAGTCCTCCATTTATATTTATATTTTACTAATTTAATCAATTCTTTTATATAGATGCAGCAGACACCATACATCATGTTGCTAAGGATCATGAGTGGATTTTACTCATTCCCTAGTCAAGTATCTAATAATTTAGTGTATAAATTTAGTTATAATAGACTATGCCTCTACAACTACCAAAAAAAAAAAAAAAAAAAAGAAACACATCCTTCTCAAATGGTACAATTAATAGGATAATTTAGTTACATTCTGCTATTGCAATATTTTGTTATATGTAGATGCAATCACCATAGATCATATCGCATGGGATTATGAATGGATTTTCCCTACTATCAAGACTCTGGGTTTTGAAACACACACTTTGGGAAATGGTTCATGCATATTTGTTGCCATTGTTATTTCATCTATTGTTACTATTGTTATATCTATTGTTAAGAGTTTCATCTTGATAGATGTTAGAGTACCATAATAGATCTCATTAAATCATTTTGAGTCAGGTATAACTTGCATTTTTCTATGGGATAATTTGAGAAATATTTATCTTGGCATTTGTGTAGTAAACTGTAAAAAAAAAAATTGGTTATTCCTTTGTATAATGGTCATCAAACTCTTTTAAGCATTCTAGGGTGAATGAATTGAATGATTCTAAAGGAACACATACCAATTAGCCAATGTAATACACAATTCTTGGATGAGACGAATCCTCATCAATTGCTTCTTTGTTAAAAAAAATAGAGTTAAAGCGTCTAAGACTTTTATGTTGTAGTTTCCTAGTGTCTCAATCTACCTATTCCATCACCAGGGGAAAAGACATGGGCTTAAGGGTATTAGAATGCATTTGGTTCAGCATTCCCTAAGGGGTTTCCGACCCCAAAACCCCTTAGGGATATGCTGAATCATTTGACAACAATTTTAAATGAGCTTTCAGTCAAATACTGGCTTTGGGAAAATTAAAAACCCAATACTAGTAAGGACTAGCATTGGACTTTTAACATTTGGCCAAATGCTGAAACTAATTTTTCCTTCCAAAACTATCATCACGAATTTTTGAAATTTCCAATTTTGCCCCTAGTTACTTTTTTTTTAATTAAAAAAGGAGACAACCCTTCACCAGTTTGCTAAAGAACTATGGCTGTCGACGAGCTAGATTTAGCGTCGACAGCTATTAGTTGATTTGGCGAGGGTCGTGCAACCCAGTCGAGGGCCACTAGAGGTCGCACGACCTCGAGCGACCCTCGTCGAGGGTGCTTGACCTAGGCGATCGTCACCTGGGTGTCGCAACCTCAGGCAGCCCTCGTGAGACCTAGGTGTGGGTCGCTTGAGGTCTGGCGGGTCGCTCGACCTTAGGCGACCTCAACCAATAGCAGCCGATGACAAATCTGGCTTGCCAGCGACTATAGCCCTTCGCCAGTCCGGCAAAGGTTAGGTTCATTTTTCAATATATATATAATATACCCAAGGCTCATAACAAAATTTCTTTTTTTTTTTTTTGCCAAACACACATTCAACTCAAAGTTCATTTGTTAAGAGGTTTTAACCAAACATAATTTGCATTTCCCCAAATAGTTTAAGGGCACGCATAATAAAATTTATACTTCTCTATTTCTCTGTTTCTCTGTTCCCCGAAATAGGTTTGGAACAGAACTCTATTTGGTAACGTAATTTGATTTTTCTATTTCTGGAACAGATTTCTATTCCAGAAATAGATTTGAAGAAAAAATCATAAGCTAAAATTTTTAACTTCTTAATTTTTGAAATAGAAATTGAGAAATCAATTTCTAGTTCAATTTCTGTTCCAGAAATTTTGTCATACGCACCCTTAGCTTTCACCATTTGCATTATACTCAAAGCTAATTTACAAAGCCGAACCAAATGCACCCTTACTTAAAAGACAGTTTTACGACCCTTAATTAGGTGTGGTTCTCTTAAGCCCATACCTCACGTGACATTAAAATTTCCCTTTTTGTTCTTTTACAATCTAAATATTTCTAGGAGTCAGCACTAGCCTATTGGGTGGCTAGAAAGCAATCGATAATGCAGCAGTATGGTTTTGATTCCTACACTATCAGAGATTCTAGGATTGAGGACTTATACCGGTGTCTATTAATACGCTTTTGGTACCTTTAACTTGGAAGTTCGTTTATCTAAATGGTCACACGATCTTGATTATCAATTATAGTCCTAAAGGCATTAAAGTTGCTAAATGACCATGCCAATGTTTTTGTAGAGTTTATATTCATCAAAGTCTAAAATAACCCTATCCTATTATAGGAAAGTGATAAATAACCAATTTATTGAAATGCAGTATAGTAAAGACCCAAGTATTGAATTGAATTTAAAGTAAATGTGGAAAAGAAAATGGAGTTGACGTGTTATGGGTTGATGGTGAAGTTGTGATTGCAATGTGAAAAAAATTCTGGTTAGTCCTTGGTGAAGCTATTGACGTGTTCTGGGTTGATGGTGAAGTTGTGCTTGCAATGTAAAATCAAGAATTGCATTAAAATGTCCGATTAGTGGTCAAATTGCAATTTGATGAAATTCGAGGATTAATATGTAAAATTTCGAGAAATTGAAGGTACATGAGTGAAATTGACATCAGGAGGATCTTGGAACCGGTTGTCGAAGGTTGGGAATCGGTTGGAAAGGGGTGAACTAACCATCCCCACCAACGGCCGGTCAAACTGATCAAAACGGTGCACTCTGAAATGACCCCTAATTAACGCTCAAAATGGTAATTTACGGAATTAAATGTACGAGAAGATTTAAAATAGTCCCTAGACCAAATGAGTAAGAGGAATTACACCTAATTATGGCTAAAATAAAAGTAATTTTATTTTTGGATGATTTAGAATCTAAGACCGAAAAATTCAAAAAACAAGGTTCTTAATCGATTTTTGCAAAATTTCAACACTAAAGTCAAATTGACACTAAAAGAAAGTGCTTTGAGAATTTTTAAATTTTCCAATTTTTTATCCAAAGTTTTTACCAAAACAGTCAATCATTTAGTTGATTTTTTCTAAAAAGTTGATTTTTTTGGTCAAATCTTTGGATTTTTGAAAAATTAAATTGAGAAAAGTGAAATTAAGACTAATGTACATCTTTTTAGGTGAAAAAGTCAATTCTTGGCCCAAGGTTGACTTTTGGTCAAAGAATTGGCAAAAAAGTCAACTTGAAAGTCAATCTCTTGACTTTTTGGGTTTTGTTTTTTAATGATTTGAAAACTGCTAAAAAATAACAAATGCAAACGAAAAAAAAAATGAAAATTGACACTTTTTGGTTGGGAAATGGATTTCGTCGCGATAGGAAACTCAAATTTGATTTTTTTTTACATTTTCTAATGCATTGATTAAAAATCAGATGTCAACAACTACTTGTCTTTGAATGAGAGTTCCTAGATGTTCCACTCAAAGACAATATTGATACCTACAATTTTTAGTCAACTCCATTTTGGGGAAAAGAAAATAACAAGGAAATGACATTTGATTAGAGATATACCTAAATGCTTACCTTCGTTCATTGAAAGTATTTGGACTCATGGTTGATATTTTTCTCTCCATCTCTCTCATGGAATGGAATGGAATGAAGGAAATGAGATTGTTAAGGAAAGGGAATGGTTTAAAGATGATAACTAATCTAACGACAAGGTTTAAGGATGACTTAGAACTTAAAGTCAAATTTTATGAGGATAACCTAGAATCTAGAGACAATATTTATGAGGAAAACCTAAAACTTAAAGTCAAGGTTTATAAGGATAACCTAGAATTTGGGAGACGAGATTGAAGGTTACTAGGAGCTTGAAGGGCGAGGTTTAAGATTAATCAGGAGCCTGAAGGACGAGGTTTAAGGTTTACTAAGAACCTAAGGGACAAAATTTAAGGTTTATTAGAAACCTAGGAGATGAAGTTTAAGGTTTATCAGGAACTTAAGGGACAAGATTTAAGGTTTACCAAGAACCTAAGAAACGAAGTTTAAGGTTTATCAAGAACCTAAAGAATGAAAGATTTGGTTTAGGATAACCAAAAACCTAAGATAAATGGTATGGTTTAGGATAATCAAAAACCTAAAAAAAAAGGGTATGGGTTAGGCTAACCAAAAACCAGTTCACTAGGGAACATGTATTTTGAAAAAGAATTTCAAGATTACTCGAAAACTAAATTTGTGAAATCATTCAACTATGTTTTGGTAAACAATACCAATCGTTAAATTCCTTTGGAGAGGATTTTAACAAAATGAAATTTGATTAACTGTCTAAGGGTTAATCAAACATGCCAAAATGAAAATAACCTTATCAAAAAGGTCTTTCACACTAACTCTCAAAAAGGCTTTTACTCCTAGCTATTGATGTAGGAAAGCTATATGATTTTGACTAGAGAGGTCTCATGTAACCTATGTCTAAGGTTTTGGGAAACGTTCACAGTGAATACAAATTCATGGATCAAAAGGTCTTTGAACGGACTGTGTTGTATAGACTTGGTCATGGACTTATACAAAGGATATTCGCATTAAGACTAAGAAAATAATAGCCAATCAATATCTTCAACGGGTTTATAAGTCAAAAATCTTGAAGATAAGATAATATATGATTACTTTCACTCCTTCTAGTGATAGCTCCTATGTGAAATTTTTACTTCAACTCGAATCATCCCAATAGGACTGAAAAGCTTGAAATTTTTCAAATATCAAGGGTTTAAAAGTGAGTGATTATCTTGGCATCATTATTATCACACAACTTTTAGGAAGTCATGACTTTTGAAATTTGACCTATCTCGAGAGCTTTTTTGACTATTTTGTTTTGAGACATGAGAGCCTTGCTCTTCTTCCTCTAATGATATTGCTTGCAATACACGTGCTTTGCAAAGTATTTCTTTTGTTTGTCAATCCGTGGTCTTTTGCATGACCATCGATCTTGCTTTTCTCACAACGAATTTTTATGGGCATCGATCTTACTTTTACTAGATATACTGTTTTTTCATACCCTCTAGTTCACACTCTCTTTTGAGTATTTAGGATCCTCAAGTGGTTTTACAAATGTAACCAATGTTCTCATTTTTATTGGTAAATCACATGCTTTGCTCCAATGTAAGGAGATAATCATCACCTGAGGTTTTGAAAAATAATCATATAAAGCTCAAATTGGTTAAGCAAAGGATAATTATATTTGGGGTAGTGAACGGAATGCTCTTCATCATTTTGAGATGCTTCAAGCTTCCATAAAAATTCACCTGACGCTAGCACTAAAAGATTAATGCAAGTGAAAGCAATAAATTCTTTCTTGATCTTCTGCTCCATAATTTTCAACTGAGGCTGTCACGACCCCAACTCCATCTCTAGGGTCACAAGCGATGGGGGTTAATTTTGCGACGTCCTAGGCGTGTCGCTGTCCAATTCCTTTTTATCTTTTCATTAAGCACATGCAAAAGCGTTACAAACAACAGCCAAACAACAACCAACAGCCAGGAAAACAATTATTTACAAACATACAATTACATCAGTTACATTTACAAGCCTTTTTTTTATCACGGCCATTATATTTACAACCACTACATCTTCTATGATCAAAAGGCTGGGGTAAACCTTAACTCCTCTAGTAAGACTGCAACTCCCTCATACCTATAATTCTGAAAAACAATCAGGTGAGTCATGGACTTAGTAAATAAAAACTCCTAATTCTCTACCAAGAGGATATATTATCATTAAAATCCAATAGGTACAACACTTGCAATACAGTGTCGATGGCAGATTAATAGCAAACTTATTACTATCCTCGACTACATGCAGATGTCCATTACCGCTACTTCAATGCATGCTTACTTTCAACATATCAATGAACACATCAATATATCATGCTTATGCATATACCGGCACTTATGCAAATTCATTTACCGTCGTCTTAGCTTGACTAGGCCCTCATTACTCAACCAAGGCATCCAGCTTCAAGTTACGCATCTTGGCTCAACCAGGGCATCCCGACTCAACTGAGGCATCCAATTTCAAGCTAGGCATCCTAGCGCTAGCTCACCAAGGCATCCGGGCTCAATTCATACATCATGGCTCAACCATGGCATCTCATGGCTAGCTTACCCGAGGCATCCGAGCTCAAATCCAAGCAGCCTAGCTCAACCAGGGTATCCCATTCAATGAATGAGGCATTGCTGCCAACGTTATGTGGCAACGGGAGCTTTTCCCCATTTAAGTGCATTATAAAAGTGCACCACACAAGCTGGTTTTTCATCTTTTGTCTTAACTAATGCATATAAGGCCCGAGGGCATACTCATTCAAGTGAGTGTATCATGGGTCTTAACATCATGCTATATAATATGCCGAGCATGATTTTTGGTTCTTGGCTTGAGCTGCATGCTTAGGCCATCGCGACTTGACGTTGATTCCAAGCCGAGCGAACCTTAACCTCATCTCAGGGCGTGAACACACTCAAACATGCAAACATGAGCAAACTATACAAAAGAACATCACAACATACACATGGCTTACACGGGTGAGCACACTACTAAACTCGACGACGTAAGCTATCGCCATAGCCAAGAGTTAGAGATTCTACTTACCTTTGATGAACCTCAATGAACTATAGGTGGTTTTACCAAGAGAAGGCCGTCCAATAATGCGGTGGGTGAGCAAGGCTGAGAAGAGAGAGAGAGGGTGACGGTGAGAGGGCGCGAGAGAAAAGAGAGTATAAGTGAGGGAGGAAGAGGAGATGATGTGGAAATTTGGGGGAAATGCCTCTGTTTATAGGCAAATCCCTCATAATTTCCCTTCCAAGTGGACCAATCACATTTCTTTAGATGGACAACCAAGGATGAAGAGGTAGTGAGCTAAAAGGATGGGTGGCAAGTCTAATTCATAAAGGAAACACTTGCTCCTCTTTTTATTGGTCGACTTAAGGGATTAAGTTATCATGGAATGATTTCGTGTAATGATTGTGGGGATACCTAAACCATATGACTCACATCTTCATTAAATACATTCAATTATTAGGGGGACACCTAAGCATATGACTCACCTCTCATATTAATTGCCAAGATTTCATGCAATCGTTAAGCTTAGATATGTTCACATCAGTCAACTTGCTATCCAAGTTTCTTCTCTTTAACACACTAAGGGCTAAAAGCATTTAATGCATTCTTATCTTCAAGCAAAGAAGTCTCTAGATTATCTTGCTTCTCAAGTTGGGCGTGCAGTCCCCTTTCCTTCCAAGTTGGGCGTATGACCCTCTTATCCCAGGGTGAAAAATAGTTTCGAGCAATTTCCAAAATCGAGCTAATTACTTTATCAAACGGGCTCAAACAATTATAAAATCATGATATAATGTAGAGAAGACCTCAAAAAACATTTTTTGTGAAGGAAAATTATCAAATTCATGCTGTGCAAAGAGCAAAAATTCAATAAACACAACCTAAAAAATTCGTCTGTCGAGCAAATTCAACAATCAAAGAGAGAGACTCATTTTGAAATCCAAATATTCACGAAATTCTTTGAAATTTTTAATATGTTATAGATATGAATGTCATTTAAAACTTTTGTGAAGGAAAAATGTCTAAATTCAAAAGAGAAGATTTTATAAGAATTTAATAAAGCAACTTGATTACCATTTTTACTATATTGGGCAAGTTCTATATGGTAATTGATTGGGCCCTTGTCCCAATCATTTCACCTCATAAAAATCTTAAATTAAATTATGTTTTAGATCCAGATCTTTTGAACAACTTGTATGAAGAAAGTTTCTCCAAATTCAAAGCACAAAGAGCTCTATAAAATTGGAAAGTAGGAAAGGTCTAACAGTTTCGAAAAACTGGGAAGTCAAAACCTATGAAACTCAAGGTGGCAAGTCTATGGATGAGAGGTGGCGTCCCTAATGGTCTTCTAAGACCATTCTTCATTAATTACTTGGCTGATGATTCATCAAGCATTTAAAGTTGGAAATAACTTGTTTTCGAAGTCTCAAAATAGATGAAATGATGACTTTAATCTAATTGGGACACATGGACATGTGATTCACCTCATTCATTAATGGCTTGTCATGATGACTATCTACCTAAGCTTATGAGTCATCTTCTTTCATTAATTACTTAGGACACCTAAGCCTCCATACTCATCACCCCCATTTAATGCATATGACTCTTGTTCTTCAAGAAGATTGGCCTATCTAGCTTAATCTTCTAATTGGGACCAAAAGAAAGGTCGAAATCGAGGATGTTATAGAGGTCCCCTCTTTTCTCCTAAGCTGGGGTTATTCTTGATAGAGTTATTTTGAAAATACTCCATATTTGGCTCAAAATACCGTATAAGGGATAACGATTGTGCTTGGGATTGAAAAAGAAATGCCTTTGTCATTTCAATCTATGTATTCACTATAAATTAATCATGTGCCTTAAAACATGGTTCTTATCACTCAATTCTCACAAAGAGCATATAAGGATGGGTTTGGTCAAATGTTTACCTTTCATCATCTTAGGCACTATAGGTACTACCATTTGGCATATTTAACAATTCTTCTTGAGTTTCTTCCAAAACAGCAATTGGATAAATTTTTCTCCATGGGGAATTAAGATATCAAGAATGTTTTTCAAAAGATATGTTCCCTTACTCTTCTGGGGAAGGTTTTCGAAACAAGGTTGAAAATTCTTGGGACAAAACTAGCTTTATTTGCCAAAGAGGGGTTCACTACGTGTGTGTGCTAACTAACTAGACTTTTCTAAATTCTAAGGAAGATGGTTGAATTTAGGAATTTTGACTCTCGTGAGGTCAATCTTCTGAGGAGAAATGAAGTCTTATGTGGAGATCCTTTGGTATCTACAAGATGAACAAACATGCAAATATGTAAAATGTATGCATGAGATGCATGATGCAAATATCCTAAAGTGGCTTAGATTCAATCCAAAAGTGGCTCAAAGGACTTTCACTTTATTTATTGATAATATTTTTTGATAGAATTGGTGTTTACAAGCTTTGGTAACTCTCGGCCATCCATTTCTACAAGAATCAGTGCTCTATTATGTAGCGCATTCATTAAAACATATGGGCCTTTGTAGTTCGAAGTGAATTCCCCACAAAGGTCTAGAATGATAGGCAAGACCTTCTATAGAATAAGATCATTGATCTCAACGTGTTTTGGTCGGATCTTGCAGTTTAATGACTTGGCCACTTGCTTTTAGTAACTTTGTCCATAACATAGGGCTTTTACCCTCTTCTCATCAATCATGTTGAGTTGTTCAAATCTTTATTGGGTTCATTCAGCTTCAGAAAGCTTGACTTAAAAAGGACCCTCAATGAAGGTATCTCTACGTCCATGGATAACACGGCTTCCATTCCATATACCAATGAGAATGGTGTTGCCCCAATCAAAGTGCGAATTGAAGTTCAGTAAGCCATCAAAGCATATGGTAATTGATCATGCCAATCACGATAGTTTTCGGTTGTATTGGCCAAGATTTTCTTGATGTTCTTATTTTCCACCTTCACAGCCGTCACGCCCCGATTCTTGAGCTCGTGCCCATCATTCGGTGGTCAATTAAATTGCGACGTCCTAGAACGCGTTGCCGACCCATTCATTTTAATGCGCATGTGGAAGCGTATAAATAAATCCCTAGACAACACAAAGATGTGATAGAAAAGCAAGACTACAATTTTCTCAAAACCATATTTCATAAACAGCCAGGTCAACCTATAGTTTATACACATAATGCCTATCTCCAAAAGAACTACTAAGCCACATATGTTCTTGACCCTTCTACCTCAAGCTTCGGGCTCTTCACACTAAGGATTTGAAAATGGTAACCCACGACAGGGTGAGATATAAATCTTAGCGAGTTCACGCCCTAAACCCCGATTAGGAAGGAAATACGCTTAGAGGCAGTCTACACACACAATACATAAGACTTACCTTGCCTCAGTTCCCTCCCGCATGTTAGCACAATTCATATATCTCATAAGTGCAATAACAATACTCGAGCATTTGGAACGTCTCATTCAATCTTAGTCAATCAATCAATTGAATCAACACAATTGATCCATCATTCAATCAAGCAATTCACAAGAGTCTCGATTATAAGGCTAAATCGTTATGACACGTCTCATTCCGTGTCACACAATTTCGTCCCATAATCGAGCATGGGTAAATCATCTCGGCGATTCAATCCACACTCGATATTCACTCTCAATATTCCAATTCAACATCCCCACTCGATAATCCGACTCCATGTTCCAACTCAATACTCAATACCAGACTCAAGATCAAACTCAAGGCTCTAGAGGTAGTTCCCATGCGACTCAAGTCGCTATGTAACACTTAGCCCTTGATTACAATAAGCGATAAAGAAGGCACTAGAGGCGTCTCACACAAAGTCTCACTATCATGTAGTACTTAGTCATTTATTACACTAGGCAATAGTATAAGGCACTAGAGGTGGCTCACACGAGTTTCGATATCGTGTAGTACTTAGCCCTTCACTATGCATGACAATACCGCAAGACTCTAAAGGTAGTTCCCATGTGACTCAAGTCGCCATGTAACACTTAGCCCTTGATTACAACAAGCAATAATATAAGGCACTAGAGGTGACTCACATGAAGTTTCATCCTCGTGTAGTGCTTAGTCATTTACTTGCTCACAACCCATTGGATTCCCTCAACATAACACATGTTACCTCAACTTTCAATAGTCAACTTGCCCTGACTATAAACCAACAGTTGGTCATTCAAACACGGCCAAGGGCATTGTGCTTTGCACTTAAATATCTTAATTAAGATAACGAACTTGGCATATTTTCTTCATACTAAAAACACTCGATAAAATAATCGTGTGTGGATATACGGTCAGTTTAAACCAAAAAATTTATATCCTTCATTTTTAAAAATCCCACTATTTTATAGAGTACTTAAAACCATTTTCGGTGTCAAAACCCAATACCCGATAATTTCTAATTAATTACCAACATTTCCTAATTTTGAAATAAATGACCAAATTTCCAATCACCACCCAATTAATTAAACTAAGCATGCTATTGCAATCAACACAAAATTTTGGTCACCGGCTATCCTGCTATAATTTCCCGAAAATAATAAATAATTAAATAAATACAATTAATTACCAATAATACCAACTTAGGCTGGAAATGCTTAATTAACCGCCCAAACGGGCCGGGAAAATTTCCGAACCTATCTAGATAATTAGTACGATCTATCTAGTCCTTAATTAAGCCATTCTATCCACCTAACATGCACAAACGAATATTTAAATCGCTAATCCGTTCTAACTAACCGCATAAACCTTAATTAACATAATCTAAATACCCTTTAAGCATCATTAACTCCCTAAGCAGAGTTTAGTGAGTAAACTCACCAGTTTAATGCAAAAATCAATTCATGGCAATAATGGCGCGACGGTGGCCGAAACTTGGGCAATGCCAAAGGGAGCTTGGGAGGGCCCAAAAAAGGCCCGACAAGCCCATAGCAAAGCTGCTAGCTCGGTCCTGACTTGAAGGAGCTGCTGGTCATGGTTAAGCTTGGTAGGACTGGAGGCGAGGAGGGTTGCTCGACGAACCAACGGCTTATCGAAACAAGAACACGGGAAGGAGTTGTGGAGTCAACATCAAGGGTTTGCTAGGGGTGACTTCAATGGAGTGGGGCCCCACGAGGGAATGGAGCAGGGCTGGTCGGTCAAAGATAGGGCAGGAAAACTGAAGTGGCACGTGGAATGGAAATTCGGTGGAGGCGCTGGCAGAGAAATAGGCAGAGAGGTTGAGTTGCTAAAGCTGGATCAGAGGGTTTGACATCATGGCAGCTGCAGGGCAAGTCGAGCTACAAGGGAACGAAATAAAAGAAAGGAACATGAACAGTTCATCCAAGGAAGGGGGCACTCGAGCAGAAGAAAGATGAGAAGAATGCGGAGACAACAAAGGAGTAGCTGGCGTCCGAGAGAAGTTGTGAATGGGGGGAGTCAATCAAAATATCTATCTTCTTCAATGCATGGTCCCCCAAAATTCTACATGTTCATCCCCTTTGTCCCCCATAATACTTTCTTGCATAAATTTCCACAAATAACAAATTTTGGTGCCAAAAGTTGTAGCCCATATACAAGCCTACGAATTTCACCACTTGAACTTCAATTTTTTCACCAATTTCTCCAATTTGATGTCCAATTTTGTTGAGGGAGAAGCCCACACAATTTTCACAATTTCCTTTCACCAATTAGCTCACTTTGGAGGCCAAAAATCCCCTCAATTTGGCCCCTCTGAATTTCCTTTCTTTTCTGAATCATCCGAATTGATTTTCCATAAAAATCCGAGCTCGCCGAAAATTCTTCGGAGGATGAGTCGACATTTCTTAAATAAATCGTGACATGATAGAACTTTCAATTTCTGAAATCGGGTTTAAATTCGTGGTTAATTTCAATCTGGCACAATTTTAGTGTGACTTAACCTATCAAGTAACTTTTAGGAATTTTTAGTGCAATTGACCCATGATTGATTATTTTCAAGCCACATTATACATTTTCGACACATTGGCGACTCTCGATTGTCATGAAAATCTCGAGATTTCAAATATGGGCACAGGGTACCCAAAATGATAGAAAAATCGGTCTAGTGCCAATCGAAGAGAATTTTGCAATTAGGTGGAATCACCCACACTTTGATCACATATCTCAGTCGAATCGACATATCTCTGATCTCTTATCGATTTTGACATTGCTATAATGACCCTTGCAGACTAGCACGATCGAGCAGTCGATTTCTGATCAAATTATCAAGTTTATTGCATTAAAATCCCTTAACGACTTCACTTGATAGACTAGTTATCCCATGAGTGATCAATGCAGGGAAAAGAACTATAGGCACATCAATGAAAAGCCCGACTTATTCAATTGAAAACAGAACCTGAAAATCAAGATGTCACAATATCTCCATTCATTTGTGGATGGTACAAAGAAGAATTCAAGTGGTGAATATAAAACTCCTTGAGTAGTTCATTTACTATCTTGTTATTCAAGTTTGATTCATTGTCGGTGATAATCATTTTAGGAACTTTATATTGAGTGATGAGAACACGACGGACGAATTTTTCCATGCTTTTTGCGGTAACATGGCGATAAGAACTAGCTTTGATCCACTTGGTGAAGTAATCAATGGCCACCAGGATAAAGCAGTGTCCATTTGATGCTTTGGGGTAAATTAGTCTGATGATGTCAATGCCCAAAATTGAGATAGGCTAGGACTTGGACATTTGATGTAGTTCATTAAAGAAGCATTGATTTTGTCTTCATAGACATTACATTAGTGAAAACACTTCACATGTTGAATGCAATCGACTTCCATGGTTAACTAGTAATAATCCAACATCATGATCTTTCTTGCCAGGAGATGACCATTCATATGAGGGTCACACTTTCTTTCATGTATCTCTTTCATCAATAATTTGGACCCTTATGCATCTACACACTTTAGCGGGACTAAATTGAAAGATCTCTTCTAAAGGGTTTGGTTCATTTATTGAAGAAGAATTTGGATGCCAATTTCATCTAGCATTTTCGATCATTGGCTTGATTTTCCTGAGGAAATTTACCCTCTTGGAGGTAATTCATGATATCGTAATCTATGGTTGGCCATCTAGCTCTTCTTCAATCATCATGCAATAAGTAGGCTTCTTCAAGATGTCAATTTGTAATGGATCAATGCTCAAGCCATCAATCGCTTGTAATATTGATGACAAGGTTGCCAAAGCATCAGCAAATTGATTTTGTGATCTTGGCTAGTAATTGAAAAGATTTCATCGAACTCCTTGACCAGGTCTTCGAGATACTTGTGGTAAGGAATCAACTTAGTATCTCATGCTTGCCATTCACCTCTCGTTTAGGGGATGATGAGTGTGAAATCACTATAAACTTGGAGTCTTTTGACTTTCATATGGATGGCCAACTATAGACTAAGAATACAAGCTTCATAATCACAAATATTGTTGGTGCAAGGAAATACCAACTTTGTGACTACTGGATAATGTTGGTCAGTTGGGGACATTAGAACTACCCTTATGCCAGAACCCAAAAGGTTGATAGCACCATCAAAATACATGGTCCATTTATCGTGTGAGACCAGGTGGATCCGTTCATGGACTTCATCCCAATCATTATACTTCTCGAGATTTTTGGCTAGAATATCCGCTATGACCCAACTTTTGATGGACTTCTGTGACAATCTTTGGATGTCAAATGTGGATAGTAGTATTTTCCATTAGGTGAGTCTTCCAACCAATGTGGGCTTCTCCAAAAGACTAGCAAGATGCGGCAGTGAAAAGTATACGGTCTCAATTGATATAATACTCAAATGAGGGCTACACAGGTCTTCTCCACCTCAAGATATCGAACCTTGAAGGCGGTGAATTTCTTACCGAGGTAGTATATGGCACATTTTATCCCATCCTTTAGTCCTTCATGGAAGGTGAGATACAAGAATAAAGGTATGCCTTGAGTAGGCGATACCAATATATGGGGTTATGATAGATATATCTTGAGTTCTTCAAAGGACTTATGTCATTCTTCGTCCCAATTGACTTTGGGGTTCTTCTTCAATAGCTTGAAGAATGACTTAACGGTTTTTGATAGTTGAGAGATAAACCTTGCCACATAGTTCAATCTTCCCAATAGACTTCGGACTTCCTTGACAGTGAAAGGAGATTTTATGTCACATATTACCTTTACCTTAGAAGGATCTATCTCAATGTCCTTGCTACTAACCATGAATTCAAGAAGCTTCCCAAAATTTGCCCTAAATATGCATTTTGCGGGATTAATCCTCAGCTTGAATTTCCTCAATCGGTCAAATAACTTTCTCAAGACTTCAACATGATATTTGTCTTGGCTTTGCAATTTTGTCATCAACATAAACTTCAATCTCCTTCTACATCATGTCGTGGAATAACGCCATCATAGCTCTTTAATAAGTTGCCCCGACCTTTTCAAACCAAAGGGTATAAGTTTGTAACAAAAAGTTTCCTATGGAGTGATAAAAGACGTTTTAGTCTTATATTTCTCCTTCATCTAGATTTGACTGTAACAGGAGAATCTATCCATAAAGAACAACTTGAACGTTGTAGTGCTATCAACTAGGATATTGATATGTTGCAAGGGAAAGTCATCTTTATGACTTGCTTTATTTAGGTCATGATAGTCAATGCATAGTTGGATTTGTCCATCCTTCTTCACGACTAGGACTATGTTAGCGATCCAGTCAACGTAGTGGGTGACTTCAATGAAACCCACTTTTAATAACTTCATGACTTCCTTCTCAATTTTCTTGAACAACTCAAGTTTTGTCCTCTTGGGCTTCCATTTCTGGGGCAGAATATCAGGATTGAGTGGTAGAGCATGTTTTACAATCTCGGGATCAAAACCCGACATATCGGTAAGACCACGCAAAGACGTCTTGTTATTCCTTCAAAGGTTTGATTAATCTATTAGCATTTGTTTGAGAAATACCTTCCCCAATCTTGGTTTCCTTAGGCTTTTATGAATCTCCTAAATTCACAATGATCGATTGTTCAATAGTAGGAGGTTTGAATTCCTCATGTATGAGCCACTCTTTTTTAATAATTTTGGGGTCATCTCCATCCTCTGGATTAGAATAGAGTTCTAAAGAGTCCTTTGTATTCGAATCCGAGCCATGCATATGACTATAATGCAAAGTGTTATGCTTGAGATGCAATAAAAAATGGTTAGTATGTAAACATAATAAATGCAATGCATGCAAATGTCTTGAAAAAATTGCTTTCAAATTCCAGATTTTTGACAAATTTATTGGGAACTCGGCTTCATGTCATCGGACATCCTTGTCCCACTAAACCGTTTTAAAATTATAAATTGTGTGGATGCCTAAGCCTCAAAGCATCATCATAAGACTAGTTTGTGATACCTTACACGTCTATTAATAAAAAGTGTGAATTTTATTTATATGAAAAAATTGCATTACAACATATATCGTCTTGGATCTATAAAGTTCGTGATCCAAATGATTAGAACATATGAATGAAATGAACAAATGGAATTTCCTTATAGGGGAGAAATTAATCGGATATAACTGAAATGAAAAGAAGAAACAAGAACATTGCTTACACAGCGGAATCAGCGGGCTTTTCATCTTCACCAATAGCACAAATCATACCATCTTCAAACAGGTCCGTGAAGTGGTGGATAGGGGCTTTCTCTTCTTATAGGAGCTTCAGTGCATTAGGGAAGAAATCCTTCAAAAGAGTAGGTAGAAGGCATCGGTACCTTTTGTCTTTAATGTTTGGGCCCTTTTGGGTACCTTGACTCTTTCAGTTGCCTTGGTAACCCAAGCCTTCGCTCTTTTTCCTTTTGATGGCTTCAATGGGGCTTAGCATGCCTTGGACAAGCTTGCCCAAATCCTTAATAGCAAGGAATCCATTCTTGAGCAATTCTTTGCTTGATAATAAGAAGGCCTTTGAGAATTGAGGCTCCCTTATGATTGTTCCAGCAAGCATGTGGGTGATCGACATGAACTAAATGAGTGGTAACTCAATTCACCCTTGATATCAGGCTCGTGGTAAGATATGGCTGTGTTTTGGAAAGCTTGAGGCAATGGTCCCTATAGCATGGATCCAAGGACATTCTAACAGCAGACTAAAATTGCTTGGGATATCAAGCACCTAAAAAATTTGAGTGATTGTGATGGGGCCAACCATCAATGGCAAATCGATCTCCCCTAATGCTTCATTCTTCATCCCATCAAAAGCTCTGATAGGAGTCTTTGGAAGATGGATGCTATCTATACTCATCCCTAAATGACAAAGGGTGGATAGAGGTCATATATTTAAGGCAGAGTAGTTGTCGACCAATACTCTTGAGATCCTGGTACCAAAGTGTGGTGTGGATACATGTAGTGCCTTAATGTGTGCTTGCCCCTTAGGAGGAAGATCCTTCTCAGAGAATGATATTTAATCTCTAATAAGTATGGCACCCACAAACTCCTCCAATTGCACCTCTCCAATGGTCTTAGGCATGTGAATCTCATTTAGGATCTTGAGGAGTGCATTTCTATTCTTCTTGGAAGACTTGAAATGCTCTAACAAGGAAATATGGGTAGGCATCTTTCGCAACGGCTCGATTACCTCGGCTTCACTTGTCTTGAGTGTTTTGAGAAGTTGTTTAGCTTCCTCATTGATCACGGCTTTCTTCTCAACACCTTCACGGGGTATATAGACTCAACCTAATTGGGTGACGGCATCGATTTCATTTGCATCATAGTTCTAGGGAACCACCTTGGTGCTATAAGGGGATGGCACCTTGGCCATTGAGCACTTACCAATTTGAGGTGGTAATTGTATAACAACAGGTTCAAAGCCTATGCCTAGAACCTTCATGACTTCTAAATTGTTGACTAGCAAGCCTAATTCGATGGAACTCATGTCGATCATGCAAGCCTCATGTCACGACCCCAACTCCATCCCCAAGGTCACGAGCAATGGGAGTTATTTTCACAATGTCCTAGGCGTATCGCTGTCCCATTTCTTTTTATCTTTTTATTAAGCACATGCGGAAGCATTAGAAACAACACTTAGAGAACAACAACAAACAGCCAGGAAAACAACCATTTATAAATATACAATTGCACCAACTACGTTTACAAGCCCTTCTATCATAGGCCATTATATTTATAACCACGACATCTTTTATGCTCAAAAGGTTGAGGTAAATCTTAGCTCCTCTAGTAAGACCGCAACTCCTCCATGCCTACAATTCTGAAAAATAACGGGGTGGGTCATGAACTCAGTAAGTAAAACTCCTAATTCTCTACTAAGAGGATAACTCATTATCAAAATCTAGTAGGTACAAGACTCACAATGCAATGTCGATGGCAGATCAATAGCAAACTTATTACTACACCTCGACTACATGTAGATGTCTATTACAGCAAACTTCAATGCATGATTACCTTCACCTTGTCTATGAGCATACCGACATATCATACTTATGCATATACCAGCACACATACAATGATTCTTTTACCGTCATCTGAGCTCAACCATGCCCTCTCAGCTCGACTAAGGCTTCTAGCTTCATGCTGGGCTTCTTGGCTCAACTAGAGCATCTTGGCTCAACCGAGGCATCCTAGCACTAGCTCAAGCATCTTGACTTAAATAGGGCATCCCGAGGCTAGCTTACCTGAGGCTTCTAGGCTCAAACCCAAGCATCCTAGCTCAACTAGAGCATCTTGTTCAATGAATGAGGCATCATCGTTAAAGCTATGTGAGTGACGGACACTTTTTCCTCTTTAAATGCATCATAAAAATGCATCAAACAAGCCAGTTCTTACTTTTCTTCTTAGGGCCTGTTTGGTTCGGCTTTTGGGGAATGCATTTGCCAAAATGCAAATACCTTTGGGTGAAGGAGGTTTTCCAAAATGCAAATATCGTTTGGTAAAATTTGCATTAAGATACAACTTTGGCCAAAATACCGTTCAGTAAAATTTGCATTTGTAAATGATTTTTATTAAATTAAAAAAAAACAAAAAACTATATATTTTTTCTTTTTTGAAGTTTGGCCACTTGGGTTGCGTGATTCAGGCGACAATCGCTTAGGTCGTGCGACCCAAGTGTTGCTTGAGGTCTAGCGACGGTCGCCGGGGTTGAGGCTTCGTCCTCATGCATTTCAATATGAGCTTGTGGGAATCGTGGAGACTCGGGAATATTGAGTTGCTCCACTTTGAGCTCAATAATTGCATGATGGATCTTCATTTCTCCCTCCATGTCAAAATCATCAATTGTGACTCTCAAATGTGAAGATTGGGTGCATTATATTCCAATAGCTTCCTAGACCGCAGCTTCGAAATGGCCAATTTGGTCTTCTGTAATGACCTCATTATGATAATCAATATGGTACAACCCTAGCTTGAGGATTGGCAAGATAGTTTGAAGTACACAATATTGGCAGAGCACCCTTAAAGGGTAATATGACATTAAACCTGTTAACCCCATGATAGGGGGTGGGTTGTCAACTCCATTAATAAGTTGCACATTGGTATTCCCAAGCCATCAAACATGCCATTGAATAGGGCTTGGGGCAAGATTTTTCAGGAAGTGGAACCATATAGAAAAGGACCAGGACGGAAAAAATTCATTCTTTTTGTGGAACATAAGGATCGAATGATAATTCTTTATGACATCGATAATCCTCATATGAGGGGTAAACTCTTTGATGTAAGAGACGAGCCAAATTTGGAGAAGACCCAACAGGGCTCTAAGAGTTCCTTGACCATTTGCTTTGAATCGATTGAGAGATACAAAGAATTTTGGCAAGAATCATGTGAGAATATGACAAAGCAAAAAAAAATATATGAGAAGAAAAACATGGGAAATTTGATTCCTGGATTTAAGTCTAGGATTAAGGAGATATTGATCAAGGAATGTATAAGGCATGGAATTTGAATTTCTCTTAAGAATGGCTCTAATTTTATCGATAGGAATGTTAAGGAATTGATTCAAGAGAGAAATCAAATTTTGACCTATAAGAGGAGTGGCGAAACCTAGGGAAACCTTACATAACCTAATGGTTATCATGAACTCCTCAATTGGAGGGGTCAACTCATATTGATTAAATACAAAGGTGGAGGTCATGTGATTCCAAAAGTGGAACAATGCCTTCACCATCATGATTCAGGGTTCGACCTTTACTAAGGTTGGGAGAAAGCCAATGCGTTTCTCCGTATAATCTTGATACTTTAGGTCAAGATTATCCCATATGGTGATGAGACTCCTCCGTATAGGGATCACGTTGATCTTGAGCTTGTCCATCTAAGCTTAAACCTAAAGGGGCATTTCATGATTACAAATTCATCGTTGTTGGAGTATAAAGCACGTAACTAAAATTCAGAAACTAGAAAAGATAATAACGATAAAACAAGAACAATGTCTTACCAACCGAAACCATGGCAAGCACAAATCGCACATCACATGGGGACTTGTGAGGTTTCGACACCTAAGAGGAGGATACTAAATGTGACATCCTAATTTTCAGGTTCTGATTTCGATTGGATAAGTTGTGCCTTTCATCGACGCGCCTATAGTGCTTTTCTCTGGGATGGCCACTCCTATCAAGTGAAGCCGTTAAGGGATTTTAATGCAACAGACTTGAGAATTCGATCAAAAATCAACTTCTCGACTGTGCTCATCTGCAGAAATCAATACGGCACAGTTAAAAATCGATTAGATATTAGAGATAGGTTGGTTCGACTGAGACGTGTGGCTAAACGTGGGTGATTCCATCAAATTGCAAAATTCTCGTCGATCGATACTAGACTGATTTTTCTATCGTTTTGGTACCCTGTGTCCGTATTTGAAATCTTGAGATTTTCATGACCACCGAGAGTTGCCAATGTGTCGAAGAGGTACATTGTGACTAGAAGAAAATCAACCACGGGTCAATTACACAAAAAAATTCCTAAAAGCTACTCGGTATGTTAGGTTACGCTATCGCATCAAATTGAAATTAACCGCGAATTTGAACCCGATTTCAAAAATTGATAGTTATGTCATGTCACGTCACGATTTATTTTAGGAACATCGACTCATCTTTCGAGGAATTTTCGGAGAGTTTGGGATTTTTACGGAAAATCGATACGGACGTTTCGGAAAAGAACGGAAATTCGGATTGGCCGAATTGAGGGGAGTTTTGACTTCCAAACTGAGCTATTTGGTGAAGGGAACTTGCATAAATGGTATGGGTTTTTTCCTTCTACAAAATTTGGACATCAAATTGAGGAATTTGATAAAGAAATTGAAGCCTATAATTTATGAAATTCGGAGCTTGATGGGGGGCGCAACTTTTGGGCATCAAAATTTGTTATTTGTGGGTTATTATGTGCAAGAAAGAATTGGGGGACAAAGGATATATACATGTGGGCTTGTGGGGACCAAAACAATGATGAAAGTAGATATTTCTATTTGACTTTTGCCCCCCCCTCGTCCTCAGCTTCTCCAGCACGTTAACCAATCGCCCCTCCTTCTTCGCACGTCGTCCTCGCCGATTCCCCTTTCTGCTCTTGCTTTTCCTTCATTTTCCTTTGAATTTGCAGCCAAAATCCCTCCCTCACGCTCTCTGCCCCTCTCTTCCACTCACTCTCTCTCTCGCAGCCACGTCAGCTCCATTCAACCGAAGCTGACCTCTAGAAGTTGTTGACCACGTCTGCCATTCCACAACACAGCCGCCCCACGTTTTCTCTTCCCCACACCAGCACACCACCGTTTGCCCACCACCACACCATTTCCCTCCATTTCTCTCTCTTGTTCGCTGCTGCACTTGCGCCGTCGTTGCCACATGTCCGCAGCCCACCTCCATCAAGTCAACTAACCATCCTTAAAGCCCTAGCCAAGGGCGTCCCACCAGCGAAGCCAACTCAACCATGAGCCTTGTGGCCGATTTCAGCCCGGCCCGGTCTCCGTTTGGCGTCGTTGTTTCGAAGATTATCGCTCGTCTCCGTGTCACCGTCGCCGTGGACTTACCGGCTCACAAATCTAGTGAGTTTAACTCACTAATCCCTACTTAGTAAGTTAATGACACTTAAGAGTTGATTAGTTTAGACTAAGTATGGATTAGGTGGATAGTTAGAATATATTAGCAATTTAATTAATTGTTATTGCATGTTAGGTGGTTAGAGTAGTGTAATTAGAGCCTAGACAAGCTCTAGTATTTATCTAGAGTGGTTCGAAAAATTTTCAAGCCTGTCTCAGCTTTTTAATAAGGCTTTTCCGTCCTAAGTTGCATTTTTGGGTATTTAATAATTAATTTTTGGAATTATTTAATTAATTATTATTTTTCAGAAATTAGACCGAGATAGCCGAGACCGAAATTTTACATTGATTTCAATGGTGTGATTTGTTTATTTAATTGACTGATATTTTGTGCAAATTGAATGTGAATTGCAATTTTGGGAATTTATCCCAAAATTTATTAATTTTAGTATTTAGTTAGAAAATTAACGGGCATCGGTTTACAGCGCCAAAAATGTTTTCATCGACTATATAATTAGTGGGATTTACTAAAATAAAGATATTACATTTTTAGCTAAGGCCTACCATGTACCCACACACAATTATTTTACCGGGTATTATGAGAACGGTGAAATGGGTAATGGATGAGTATAATATCTATAAATCAGCTTTGGTGAGCATAAATCAGCTTCGGTGAGCATAGATCAGCTTCGATGAGCACAAATCAGCTTAGGCGAGCTACACTATCTATATCAGCTTTGGTGAGCTATGCTATCTATCTATATCAGCTTCGGTAAGCTATACTATCTATCATTGTCAGCTTAGGCGAGCATTCATTCGTATCAGCTTAGGTGAGCAGTGATCATTTCAAGGAAACGACTTGAAAAATAGTATTGTTTGATAGATAGTATTGAAATGGTAGACCGAGAGACGGTCTTGATGACACAAAATCGACTAAGTCGATTAATCAATGACTTAATCTGATTTGATGATTTGATTGGTTGATGTGATTCATGAGTATATGAAACGTATTGACTTATAGGAAGGAATGGAGGCAAAGGTAAGTCCTCTGACTCGTGTTTGTGCTTAAGCAGCCCTTGGGTGCATTTTCTTCCTAGTCGGGTCTTAAAGGGTGAACCTGCTAAGACATCGTCTCACCCGGTTGTAGGATAACATTTTCAGGTCTCTAGATGACGGTTGTGGAGGACCTGAAGCTCCGAAGTCTGGGAAGGTGAAGACTGAAGAATCGACGAACGTGTCTGACTAGTGGGTCATAGGATAGTTCCCTTTTTGATGAGCCGATATTTTTGTAAACAGTCTGATATTGTATATGAACATGTGTGTTTATAAAAGGCTTGTTTTTGTTTTGAATTGTGGCCTGCTTTTCTATCCCATCTTGTTGTCGTTTGGGGAAATTATTTATTTGCTTCCGCATGTGCATTTAAAATGAAAGGGTCGGCGATGTGTCTTGGGATGTCACTATTTAATCGACCATGGAGGGATGGACATGCGCTTGGAAGATCGGGGCGTGACACTAAAGGCTTAAGGTCCCCATCTCTAAGGATAAAAGTAGTTTATCCACTACTATTATCATTGGTCAGTGCTACTTTTATTAATTAGGACGAGTTGATTTATGGAAGCATGGATTACCATGAGCATTCACTTGCAAATTTCACCCATAAACTCTCCTAAGATTCTAAATTGGGCAATCAAGATTTTAGACTGCGATTGTGTGTGCAATGTAGTGCTAAAGCTTGTAAACATGCATTTTAAATTTAAACATTCAACACTTCAATATAACCCCACATACATTCATACATCCTTACACCATCTACAAAATAAGGGGTTTACAAGCACACCTTCCCTTATAATTCCCACCTACACGACTATGTAATACTTAGTTAGTGACTTACCTCATTTTCCACGCGACTTTGACATGCAAGCGATCCTACATAAGACATGTTAGTTAACACGACAACCACTTTTAATGACTTCAAGTCCTCTTAATCTAGTAATCAGTCGCCAGTGGAGTTGTCTAGCCTGTCGTGACCCAATCTTTCACTTAGAACCTTTGGGCTTTACTACTCGATGGGCCCCAAATGCATACCCCATAATATAGATGCTCGAATATATGCATCTGACATTTTAGCATCAAATTTTGTCACTGTCTCCTCTTGAAAGTCATATAGGTCTCTGTGTTTGATTCATCTCATTATTGCTAAGGCACCTTGTGCAACTTTCAAAACTCCACATTCTAAGGTATACCAAAAGCTAGCTAAATTCAGGATACTCAAGGAAAACAGGTTCTAATTTAACTTTGGAATATGCCTCACTCCAGTCAATGTCCTTATAATACAATTATGCATTTTGATTTTAACATCGCAAACACCTATGACATCACACGCAAGATCACACTTTACTATTACCCATACACTAATAAGTAGAAAACTAGTTCTTATTTGGTGAAGTATGAAACAAACAACCAAAATCCATTATCCATCCATTGTACGACGAATCCATAGTTACAGAAAAGTCATAATTAACACTATCCAAATATTATCAACTACAACTGCAATATCATATACAAACTCAACTCTAATTCCATAACCCTTGTTATTCTTTAGCTTGAAGCAATTCTTTCTAGGATGCCATCTTGCCACAACTCCAACAAACCACACCACATGTACTAGAAACCATGTCCATTCAGGTTTATATAACTTTTGCTAATACCAATACTAATTCCTCCTCTACTTTCACCTACTAAAGTAATAGATACAAGTTCTACAGATTCTCTTCTACATGTGTATTCACTCAGAATCAAATAGCAAATCCCATTAAAAGTCAAGCTCAATGACCCAGAGCAAATACTAACAATAGTAACAATTGTATTCTAAATTTTAAAAGCCTAAGCCCTTTGGGGAAATGCCAATTACTTTTGATAAAAACTCTTTGCAAAGAGACTTTGGGTTCTACTAGTGTTTGTCCACAAAAAAAAAAACTCTTGCAATGGGCTTTAGCTCAATTTTTTATATTTTAATACTCAAAACAGCTCAAACCTTTCGTTGGAGATAACAAGGGGCTCAAGCCACTGGTGAGCCAGATCTAATGCTAGTGGCCATCAATTGAGGAAGGTGTGTGACCTTAAGCGAGCGCTACCTCAAGAGACCTAGGCAACAGTCACTCAAGGTCATCCTCCCTTGGCCGTGTAATCCAGGTGACCCTCACCTAGGTCACATGACCCTCATCGGCTGCCTTTGCACAAAGGGATGTAAAGTAAAAGGAGGGGTAAAACCAAAAAACTAAAGAATTAGTGCAAGTAGTCTTGGAAGAAAAAAATATTGTAACCCTAGTTTTACAATTTTGCAAATGCTATTTCAGAAAGCTAGTTCCTACTTGTTTTGAGTTTTCAACATTTTCAATGCTAGTATTTGGTTGAAAGCTACTTCAAAATACTTGCCAAACACCATAGCATTTCTTCAATAGGCTTTGGAGGCCAAAAGCCTTTAAGAAAATTGAACCAAGCCAAGCCTAAAGTCTTCCTAAAAGTCTTCCACAACAAACAGCCACATGTTCGAGGTCAACAACCCCCAATTTGCGATCATCAACACAGAGCATTAGCCCACCACTAACCACTAGAAAACCACCTGCGCACTGTCGACCCATTTCTTTTTAATTTTTTGTTTAAGCACATGTGAAAACGTTACAACATTGACACCCAACCACAACACAACACACAAGTAGTCAGGAAAATACTACACAAAGCATACTACTAATTTATTACACCAAGATATATTTACAAGCCCATTCTACGAGTCTCTCCTTTTTACATTATCCTTTTATATTCTTGTAGGCCAAGGGAATTCCTGTCTCCTCTAACGTGACTGCAACTCTTAAAATTGGTGTGAGGCCTCCATGCTTACAAGTTTGAAAAACAAGAAGTCTAGGATTTAGTAAGTAAAAACCCCTAATCCTCTACTAGGATGATATTTCATCATCCACTCTAGCATGTATAGTACTCGTATTACAATATCGATGGCAAATCGATAGCAATATCACCGCCTCACCTCAGCTATATATATGTAACCCTTCAGTGTAACTTCCATGCATGCTTACCTTTAGTTTATCTATAAACACATTAAGTTATGTAGTAATAAACATATTGGCATGCATAAAAGGTTCATTAACATATATCTTGGCTCAATCAGTGTATCTCGGCTTAATTGAGGCATCCAACTTCAAGCTAAGCACCATGTCTCAATCAGGGCATCCCGTTCTCATGAACAAGGCATTGCCGCCAACGTTATATGATAATGGTCTTATTCTTTCATTTAATGATCACATATCATGTGTCGCACAAGTCGGTTTACCATCTTCCATCTTAACCCATACATGAGCAAACTATACAAAATGGACCCGCAACATAAAAATGACTACTCATGGGTAAGCACACAACTAAACTCGACGATGTAGCATATCACCATAGCCAAGAGTTAGGAATTCTACTTACCTTCATGAACCTTGGTGAACTATAGGTGGTTTTACCAAAAGAGGGCCATCCGATGAGATGGTGGGCGAGCAAGGCCGAAAGAGGGAGAGGGGGCGATGGTGAGGGGGCATGAAAGAAAATAGAGAGTAAGTGAGAAAGAAGAGATGGAGTGAGGAAATGAGGAGAGGATGCCTCTATTTATACACAAATCACTCATTATTTCCCTTCCAAGTGGACCAATCACATTTCTTTAGGTGGACAACTTAGGATGAAGAGGTAACAAGCTAAATAGAAGAGTGGCAAATCTAGTTCCTAGAGGAGGACACTTGCTCCTTATTTTATTAAGCCATTTGGGGTTGAGTCATCTTTGTAATGATGAATAGTAATGATGACTACATCTAAATTAGGGGACGCACAAGCCTTATGACTCAACTTAGCATTAATGTGTTAAGGTCCAAAAGCATTTAATGCATGTTTATCTTCAAGTCAAGAAAACTCTAGATTGACTTGCTCCTCAAGATGGATGTGCAACCCCTTTCCCTCCAAGTTTGGGCATATGGCTCTCCCATTCTAAGGTGAAGAATAGTTTCAAGTAACTTTGGAAATCAGTGTCATTATCTTATCAAAAGGGATTGAAAAATTATAAAAATTAATATGTTGTAAAGAAGACCTTCAACAACATTTTTCATAACTCAAGTCTAATTCATTTTCTATAAAGATCAACAAATCATGGAAAACAACCCAAAAGTTCATCCATTGAACAAATATGTTGTAGACCACAGAGGTAAACCCATTTCGAAATCTAGATCGTCATAAACATTTTGAAATTTTAATATGTTGTAGATGTGGATGTCCTTTACAACTTTTATGATGGAAGCATTCCAGATTCGAAAAATAAAATTTTATAAAAAATCAAGAAAACAGTAAGGTCACCGTTTTTACTACACTAGGCAATTTTAACACGGTAAATAATTGAGATTTCATAGCAGCTATTTCACCTCAGAAAAATTTAAAATTAAAGTATGTTGTAGATCAAAAAGTTTTGAACAATTTTCATGAGAAAGTTTCTCCAAATTAGAATTGCAAAAAGCTCTATAAAATCAGAAAACTATGAGGATCCAATAGTTTTGAAAACTAGAATCAAAGTTAGAACTTAAGAAATCAAAGGTGGCGAGTCTAATTGAGGAGAGGTGGCACCTAGGTGAATCTTGCAAGATCACTTAATCATTAATTGGCCTAATTACTTGTCCTCCTAGGCTATTTCTAAGGTCATGATGCCCTAGATTTTGTAGGGACACCTAAGCCATTCATTAATGGCTAAGGGACAACTAAATTTAAGGCTCCGTTCGTTTCGCGGAAAATAATTTCCAAGAAAACATTTTCCGGATTTTCCAGCGTTCGTTTCACGGAAAATGAATTCCTTGGGGAAAATGTTTTCCTTGAAAGGAAAAAAGTCTTCTAAGTTAGGGGAAAATGTTTTCCACTTGATCTCTCTTATCTCATACCTCTACAAATCCTCACTTTCTCCTCCTATTTTTTCTTCTTCTTTTCTTTTTTTTATTCGAATTATTTTTTAATTTTCTTTTTCTTTTTTAATTTGAATTATTTTTAATTTCCTTTTTCTTTTCTATTTCTTTTCTTTTTCTTTCCTTTTCTTTTTCTCTTCTTTTTTTTTTTTTCCTTTTCTTTTCTTTATTTCTCATTTTCTTCTTTCTTGGCTAGTCGTCGGCTGTCACTAGGTGAACCTCAAGCTCGCGCTCATCGATCTGGCAAGCCTCGAGCTTGACGCTCACGCTCGCCAATCTGGTGAACGGAAAACATTTTCTGGTATTTTCCTTACCAAACACCGGAAAATATTTTCCAAAACATTTTTAGGTTTTAGCCGAACACCAGAAAATATTGTCATTTTCCTAGAAAATGACTTCTTTGAAAATATTTTCCGGAAATTGTCCATTTTCCGCGAAACGAACGGACCCTAAGAGTTGTCTTCTTGCATTGATAGCCAAGACAACTAAGTATGTGAATCACCAACTTGCATTTATGGACTAACCTCCAAAATTGCATATGAAACACGTGTATTTCTTGAAGTTTTTAAAAGAGAATTAACAAGAGAGAGAGAGAGAGAGAGAAACCGTAGTGCTGGTTGTTTTCTAGCGGTTGGTGGGTTTGACATAGAGAGAGGGAGAGGGAGAGGGAGAGAGAGGAAGGGAGAAACCGCAGTGCTCAATAATGAGTCCCGTTGGTCCATTGGGCAAGAGGGAGAGAGAAAACATATGACTATTATTTTGATTGTTTGGAGTAAAAGTAATTTATTTCACCAAATATGGTTGCACTTTAATAAAGTTAGGATATTTTTTTATTGTGACTTAACTATATCCTAAATTTGGTCGATGACATGTCAACTACAAGAGGAGAAAAATTTAAGACATAAGTTTATTGTCCTAAATACGAAAGCTCCGATCCTTATTGTCCGGCTGCTTCTTTTGTGAGCCTAAAAAGGTCCGGCTCCATTATTAAACTTAAAGTCAAAAAGAGTAATTAGTGCTTTTCAAGCCTTTGATTTCTACACAAAAAATATTATCTTTAACTTTCAAAGTTTTCAACAATTCCAAATGACTAAATAGTATAATTTTTTTCGACATTTAACAAGCACCAAATTCCAAGAGTTTTTAATGAACAAAGGGAAAGAAATCAAACAAAAAAGGTTACGCCAAAATATCAAAAAATAAAAGTCACCACCAAAATACCAAAATTCAACAGTTGTAATAATTATGTTTTATCAGTCTTATTATTATTTCAGACCGGGGTAATTTAGGATTACCAGATGCATGAGACGACGAGGTAAAGTTTTTCCCTCTACAAGAAGTCTTTTTACCACAAAGTAATTATATGCACTAAATAGAGCACGCGTGATTGTCTGTTTGTAGAAATTAGTGGAGAGCCTTTGATTTCCGAATTGAGCTTTCTTTTTATTAACAATGGAGCTTTGATTAAGTTGGCTCTCTTAACAATAACTGTAGTATGACATCGAATCTTGTTACTTTATACATTAATCTCCACGATTAGCTTCCGTTTGGGAAGAAAATTTTGTTCCTGGTCTAACGCTAAGCCCGAGGCAGCAAGTTGTGAGACATGAGGTGCTTTTCCATTCAGATTTGCGGACGGAAGGCACGGTTTGAGAAGCATATTCACTGCTGAAAACTAGACTTGTCAACACTGATTGTACTGGTATGTTTGGAGCTAGTGTGATGGAATGGTGGACGCTGGCGGTGAAGGCACTAGCAGCACGGCGAACGGTGGTGTTTGTGGCGACATCAATGTTGGGATCATTGTTATTGCAGGTGAATGGAGCGAAGAAGTGAATATTACATTGTTTGAGAAGAAGGAAATCTCATGCACATTTTACAGTATTTCAAAATTGTCACCCTTGTCAAAATGCAGAGATTGAGAAACATGTGGAGTAATTAATAAACAAAAAATGGGGAGACCCTGCACTAAATTGATGGAACAACTTGAAGACCCCACACATTGTCTAGCCGATGATAATTCACTATACATACACAATTCACCAAAAGCTTGTTCAGTTGAGCCAACAGATGAGAGCAGAGAAATATTGACCCAAGAAATGGCGTTCCATAGTTTCCTGCTACTTTCACAGGTTTTCCTCCTCCTCTTAGTCTCGTCATCTTCATGGACATCTGTGACTTTCACCATCCAACAGACCTTCTTTCATTGCCTTTCGACCAATTCCATGAACTCTGTTCCGCTTTCCTCATATTACACCCCGAATAACGTCTCTTCCTTCACGTCCATCCTCAATTCGACCGCAAACAACCTCCGATTCTTGCTCCCAACGGTGCCAAAGCCCGTGATCATCTTCACCCCACTGTCAGAGGCCCATGTCCAGGCTGCTGTCCTCTGCTCGAAGCAGCTTGGGCTTGCCATCCGCGTCCGGAGTGGGGGCCATGACTACGAGGCAGTCTCCTATGTCTCCCAGATTGAGTCCCCTTTCCTCGTGCTCGACCTGGCCAGACTCCGTGCCATTGACGTCGACATCCCCCAGGGCACTGCGTGGGCCCAGGCAGGGGCCACAGTTGGGGAGGTCTATTACCGGATTGCTGAGAAGAGCAAGATCCATGGGTTCCCGATGGGCGTGTCCACAAGCCTGGGCATCGGTGGCCACATCACCGGAGGGGCCTACGGGACAATGATGAGGATGTTCGGGCTGGGGGCTGACAATGTGCTCGATGTCCGAATGGTGGACGCCAAGGGGAAGATTCTTGACCGGAAGGCAATGGGGGAGGATCTGTTCTGGGCACTAAGGGGAGGCGGTGGAGGCAGTTTCGGTATAATCCTGGCTTGGAAGCTGAAATTGGTCAATGTGCCTGAGACTGTGACTGTGTTCACAGTCACCAAGACCCTCGAAGAAGGCGCAACGAAGCTCCTGGTCAAATGGCAAAAGATAGCACCAAAGCTTGATGACAGGCTCTTCATCAGAGTCATCATCCGGCCCTCAAGCGCCAACCTGACGGTGAACCGCACCGTGACAGCCTCCTATATGGCCCTTGTTAGGAATAACGGATCCCCGAAACCGGATTCGACACCAAATCGAACCCCTAAATGCAATGCGGAAGACAAGCCCCGGGAATTAACATGTATCACCGATCCTAAAGCACACCACAGTTCGAGCGTACCTTGTTAGCCACAGATTAGACACCGACGCCGAGAAGAGGAAGAAATCTGGCCCTGTTCGATCCGATGGCACTTTGAATCAAAGAAAAACTTACTGTTTTTCTTTTTCCCTTTTGAGAGAGAAAGAGAGATTGTGAGGGAGGGAGAAGACGTACGTCGCCTTGGCAAACGGTACTTCTCCCTCTCTCTCCTCCCTTTATATGTCCCTCCATCCACGGGCCCTATTCCCGTGGGCCGGGCTTTAGGCCCAACATGGGCGGACGGGCCATAAGCCCATTAGTCATATAAAACCATCATCTCCCACTCGCACATGGTGGGCTGAACAGGATTCTCTTTACCTCTCTTCAACATTCATACCGGTGAATAATCCGTGCGACCAGCATACTTTGAGAGCTCATTACTATACATCTGTTAGGAATATATAGCAGCTCATATTGGGCGTCTTACTCTGAGTAGATTCAGTATGCAGTACCCTAGATCGATCGATCACATTTTATATCTCTCTTGATCTCTTTTAAACATGATATATATATTGTATTCACAATTATAATTATCCCAAAGACAGTCATAATTGGTCGACCGGTGAATACAAAACTACAATGTGATTCCCCAAAATCAATCTTCCTCTTTCCTTCAAACTCTCAATTTCAGTTCAGCTTGCTTTTCTAGAAATGTCCCATTAGATCGAATCAACTCATGACCATTGGCAACATCCTAAGATAGCAAACACTAAATAGAAACTTTGAGAATAAGTAAAAAGTCATGAGGGCACTAAAAATTGAGGAACTCTTTTCCTCAAGAATCTCACACGTCAAAAAGTTGAGATCAAACTTTTTGTCACTCTTATTGGTCGGCTTATGCATACGTAGTATGAAATACGTATTACGGTATTAACTCCTTTCCCATGGAGCGTATGTCTACACCTTTCAATACCGTACAGATGATAGTTCAGACATACCCAATGTCTAACTTGAGTTCACGTATCTACTCATTCACAAAATTCATCGAACTCACATCCGGCATCGTAGACGATAAAGTAAAATATGTGGGGTATTTTACTTTCGGACATAGTAAGTATTATGTCCTCATCTTAACACCCAGTTAAGGCGACATACGTATTTTAAGCTTTAGCTCTTGATTATCACCTAGATAATAAGCTTAAAACAGTCTCATCTCTATTTATCACACAGAAATAGAAGCGATTACCCGTGTGAGTGGGCTAATCTTATATCTGTCCGACATACTTTCTCAACTTAAAATAATGCACTGAGCATTAAGATGCATAAAGATCAAAAACAAAGATTCATAGGCATTAATAATGAAACAACACTAGTTCATAAATGTGAACAACTCAGGGAAATTACAATCCAAGACATCGACTCTACGCAATCCTAGAGATTTTACATGACCACAAAACACATCTCTAGGTATTGGCTTTGTCATAGGATCTGCTACCATTCTATGCGTAGATATGTACTGTAAGTTCACATCCTTTCGTGCAACCATATCCTTGACAAAGTTATACTTGGTATCTATGTGTTTGGTCTTGCCATGATATTTTGGATCTTTAGTGTACGCTATAGCTGCTTGGCTATCACAGTTAACCAACAATGGATTTGCAGCTTTCTTAATAACGCCTAAATGATCCAAAAATCTCTTAAGCCAAACTCCTTCTTGTACCGCTGCTGATAATGCCACGAACTCAGCTTCCATCGTGGATAAGGCTATACACGTTTGCTTCTTACTGCTCCAACATATGGTGCCATTATTCGGTAAGAAAACAAACCTAGAGGTAGATTTTATATCATCTAAATCTCCTCTCCAATCAGCATCAAAATAGCCTTTGAGTTGCAGATCCTTTCCATAATAACTCAACGTATAATCAGCAGTCCCCTTTAGATACCTCAGTATTCTTTTAACGGCTTTCCAACGTGCTTGACCTCGATTGGATTGGTATCTACTCATCATTCCAACTGCAAAACATATGCCAGGTCTTGTACACATTATAGCATACATCAAGCTTCCAACAGCACTAGCATAAGGAACATGTTGCATTTGTTCCTTCTCTTGTGGAGTCCTTGGACACGTCTATGGCTCAATCCTTCACCTTTTGCAATAGGAGTATCTATGGGTTTACAATCTTGAAATCTTAACTCCAAGAATGTAAGCTACATCACCCATGTCTTTCATCTCAAAGTTGGAAGACAACCAACTTTTGACAGTATTGACAAGCTCCATATTGCTTCCGGCAATTAGTATATCATCAACATATAATGATATGATTACAAATTGATCCTTGGATCTTTTGATATATATACAATGATCCTCATCTATCATTGTAAAATCATATGCCATTATGGCATTATGAAATCGTATATACCATTGTCTTGACGATCGCTTAAGGCCATATATCGACCTCAAAAGTCGACATACCTTTTCTTCTTGGCCTTTCACTATGAAACCAGCATGTTGTTCCATATATGTTCTTTCTTCTAATTCTCCATTGAGGAAAGCAGTCTTTACATCCATTTGATGTAACTCAAGATCAATATTAACCACTATTGCCAGAATAATGCGAATCGAGGTAAATCTCACTACAGGAGAAAACGTATCTTCATAATCAATTCCTTCCTGTTGATTATACCCCTTCGCCACAAGGCGAGCCTTATGCCTTTCTATCGAGCCATCAGCCTTTCGCTTTATTTTGAGAACCCACTTGTTCCCAATAGCTCTGCGTCCTTTTGGAAGATCAACCGGTTCCCTGACTTGGTTTGATTTCATTGACTCCATTTCCTCTTCCATTGCATGAATCCATTTTTCCTTACTAGGGCAATTCGAGCCTCATTAATATTTATTGGCTCATCCTCATCTTGTGGAGCAACCATAAAAGTTTCCCCTTCAATGTCAAAACGTCGACGGGGAATACTTTGGCGACTTGTTCGCCGTATGGGAGATTGTACACTTTGTACATCATTCCTCATTATGCTCCCACTTGGATTAGATAATGATGTCGTCTCATCATATGGTTGCAATTGAGAATGGTTTGAATTCAATTCATCACTTCTCATATTACTCCCACTTGGACGAACTCCACTAATATCATTATCTTGATCCAAGGTTTCAAATAGGGAGTGATCTTCCCCTATTTCGCCCTTCTTAGGAAATTCATCATCTAAGAATGTGACATCCCGTGATTCAAATTCAGTTATACTCCCACTTTCCTGCTCACCTACGAACACATACCCTTTTGAGTGTTCGGAGTATCTCATTAAAATACTCTTCTTTCCTTTAGGACCCAATTTCCCAAACTTGTGAGAGGACTCATGAGTATAGGCAGCATAATCCCATGGCTTAAGAAAACTTAAGTCCGGTTTTCTACCTGTCTACTAACTCATATGGAGTGGAACTAACTGATTTGGAAGGCACACGGTTAAGTATATAGGCAGCAGTTAACAACGCATCACTCCAAAAAAGGTAATAGGTAAGTTAGCATGCGCCATCATGGACCTAACCATTTCCAGTAGGGTTCTGTTTCTTCTCTCCGCAACACCATTTTGTTGAGGAGTATATGGAATAGACAAGTGTATTTATATTCCTTTTCATCACATTATTTTCTGAACTCATCAGATAAATATTCTCGACCTCGATCGGATCTCAATACTTTTATTTTCTTGTCTAATTGATTTTCTTGCAAGTTCATAAACCTTTTGAAACGACTTATTGCTTCAGATCTATGAGAAATCAAATAGACATATCCGAATCGAGTATCATCATCTATAAAAGTGATGAAATAAACAGCCCCATGCCTTCTTCTCACATTCATTGGACCACGAGATGTCAAAATGGATTAAATGCAGATGAAATTTAGCTCTTTTACTTTTTCCAAATGGTTTCCTTGTCATTTTCCCTACTAGGCAATGCTCACATATGGGCAAATCGACTTTTCAATGTTGCCCAACAAGCCCTCTTTGGCTAGTCTATTCATACATTATTGGCCAATATGACCAAGTCTAGCATGCCACACATTCACATCATTATCATATGAAGTAGAAGACGTAAAACAAGGGAATAACATATATTGACATCACCACAGTCAACATTTAGTACAATAAAACCATCTAGAAAGTGACCACAATCATAGTAGTTTGTATCCAAATACAAATCTACACCGTTATTACGGAAGTTCACACTAAAACCAAGCTTAACCAACATCAAAACAGACACTTAAATTTCGACGAATTTCCAGAGCATTTAGAACATCATGTAGGAACAAGGTGCACCCACCACACATGTTCAGTTGGCAGGTGCCAATCCCTTTAACTTCAGCTCGAGTTGTTTCCCACATAGATCCACTTAGTTCCGCTTGGTATTCGTCGGGAATTCCACGAAGGATCCTCTATCCTTCGCTACATCGTCTGTTGCTCCCTGAATCTACAGTCCACAAAGGATTGGATTCAGCTAAAAATATAGAACTTGACACAAAAGTAAAGTTCTCAAATGTACAAGAGGTGTTTATCTTCTTTGGCTCACGACAGTCGCAAGCATAGTGACCTTTCTTGTCACAATTGTAACACCTCACCCTTGACATTTTCTTCACTTGAGGACATTTTCCTCTCTTGTGTTGGTTAACTCTTGATCTCTTGTAATAAGGACTTGATCATTTGCATTCCCACATATTGAACGAATCAATACGCTTGCGCTTAGAGCTCAAAGCCCTTTCTGAGCTAGAACCAGCATTGTAAATTTCTATTTTCAGCTCACATGCCGTTAAGCGGTCCTCTACCAGCTCAAGGTGGCGCACAACATCCTCAAGATCTTCCATAACGTGGTCAAGAGCTTCTAGTGCTTCTTGCTTTTCCAGCACATATTGAATCTTCATATTCAATATTTCACAATTGTTGCCATTCATATCAGCAATTACGTTCTTAGTTGCTGAAAACATCAATCCAACACATCGTACATACATGCACGAATAATTAATGCCTATCATTTATGCATCCCTATTTGCACTGACCCATCATATTAATGAATAATTTCAAGTAAGGTTTCAGAATCAAAAGGTCACTATGTTTCCAATCATCCTCCAAAATCCTAACTTAAAACTATCATTAATATAATTGTCAAAGCTTGATGACAGGCTCTTCATCAGAGTCATCATCCGGCCCTCAAGCGCCAACCTGACGGTGAACCGCACCGTGACAGCCTCCTATATGGCCCTCTTCCTGGGAGACCCGGACACCCTCCTTGGGATCATGGGCAAGCGCTTTCCTGAGCTGGGCCTGACACGGGCCAACTGCACCAAGATGAGCTGGATCGGGTCGGTCTTGTACATGGCGCTGTATCCAAACACGACTGCTCCGGAGGTCCTCCTGCAAGGGAAGCCCCAGTTTCAGAGCTATTTCAAGTCCAAGTCCGACTTCGTGAGGGCCCTGATCCCAGAGAAGGGCCTCTTGGGCCTTTGGAAAATGTTCTTGGAGGAGGAGATCCCACTCATGATATGGAACCCATATGGCGGGCAGATGGAACGGGTCCCCGCGTCGGCGACACCATTCCCGCACCGGCGCGGCACACTGTTTAAGATCCAATACGCAGTGTCTTGGCAGGATGGGGCCGAGAACATGTCCAGGCACATAAGCTGGATCAGGAAGCTGTATGACTACATGGGACCTTATGTGTCCAAGAATCCTAGAGAGGCCTATGTGAATTACAGGGACTTTGATTTGGGCATGAACAAGAAAGGTGTCACCAGCTTGATGGAGGCAAGTTCTTGGGGTTTGAAGTATTTCAAGAGCAATTTCTACAGGTTGGTTCAGGTCAAGACCAGGGTAGACCCCGAAAACTTCTTTAGGCATGAGCAGAGCGTTCCTCCTCTTCCTGTGAAGAAAGGGATTCCTTCGACCGGAAGCAACCGACGCACCTTACCTACCCCTCTCACTTTCATCGCCTCGGCCTCGGCACTTGTGACAATTCTGATCGGACCATCATTGATATGATGATTCCTCCTAACGGTAAAGAATAATGGAAGTTTAAGGTCGAAAGCTCCGACTTTGTTTTTCTTTTTTCTTTTTTCTCTCTCCTTCTTTAATCGCGTAAGTTGGTCTTGCTTTTTGAATTCTTTTTTTTTCTTCTTCAAGTGAAGGAATCAAATATGAAGATGCTAATTCCATGATTCCACTTTGATGTGTCATCATGTTCGGCACTAAGAACGTTGCCGAGAAAGGAGTCATACTTGAGGGTAGATTTATCGATAATGGATAACAACGCAAATGGTGTAAAAGTAGAAATATTGAATTGCAAGTACCGGTAATAAAAGATTATGAGAATATAAAAAATGAGGAAATTTAAATGTGCTGAGAAGGTTAAATTAGCAGAAAGAGTAAAGAAGAAAGGAAATGTGCAGAAAAAACATATGTTTTGATGTTGATTGATGATTCTCCCAATGATTAAACATGGGATTTTATACCCCATCATGAGTAATTATTTACAAACAGTAATGAGTTTTGGATCCGCTAATAACATTTTAGCACTGTCTAGAGTTATGATTATCAGTTAAGCTTTACAAGATTCCAAGTATGATCCTCTTTCATCGAATAATGATTATTCACATAATTTTACATACTCCGAAATTATAGGCACATTTGCCTAGAAATCATGTATTCATGTAAATTCATCGTCTTCCTCTTCAACTAATTTGTTGACAAATTTCTGTTATTCATAAATGATACCGCTTCAACACTTAGCATATCATTTACTATCAACAACTTTGTCAGGGGTTTTTTTATTTCCTTCAAATTATCAACTAGTGAATCATTTCATTAACAACCTCATCATCTTGTTATATCAACATCATGTACTATTGATGAGTTTATAGCTCGTGGATTGGTTTGTTCATTTATAACTTCTACTTTGACCAAAATTTGTTCTTGTGAACCAAATTTGATACTCAATGATATCAATCAAGAGTTGATCATTTTTAGTATCAATATATAATCCTTTTTAAAAGAATTGAATCATCCATTGATCCTTCAATCTTTTTCAATATCATATGTCATTAGTGCCTTTGGAATTTGAAAGGGACATGCAACTAATGTTTGCACCAATTTATCCTTGATCTTGCCAAACATTATCCTTTTGTTTTTGCCCTTCCCCTTAACGAACCCACACGTCTCATCAGAGCGCGTTTCGCCAATAGTACAGTATGCAAGCTTAAATTATTCCATTTTTATCTTCGCTCTCTGCTAATTCTCTCGTTTTCAACCGACAACGGGCTGAGGTTGACCTGACTGCGGAGGCGCAGGTCCAGGGACAATAGGAGCTTGACGTGGCTGCGAGGTAGGGATTGCAAAAGAGGCTGACGTGGCTGCAGAGCAAGCTACACGACAGCACGTTGACGGGGCTGCGCTGTAGGCAACAACGTCCTCGCCAAAGGAGACCAAGAAGGTTGAAGTGTGCTCCGGATGTTCATCTTATTTATAGATTTAATTAGATCATTATGAATATAATACCAATTATAATCATTTAAGGATATGTACAATCAAATGAAATATATGCATAATTCCGAGAGAAATGAAGAAGCAAGATAACTATCCTAACAATAATACTATCAGGCTCTTTTGTACATAATTTTCAAGTAGATGTTCCTCTAAATTTAAAGGTGTTAAATTAGCCCTGTCTAATTGACACATCAATTATTAAATCCTGAAAACTTTGAAGGGAAGAGATAATTTTGGTGTTGATTCCTTTCTTTTTTATCCTTTACTTTTCTTACCTCCCCTTCTTCGCATCGTCCGCTCCAACTAAGATAGAACCGCCGTCATGTCTGCCTCGGCCACGACAGCATCGTCGCCTATCCATCGAAGCTTCTCTCTCTCTCTCTCAATTTCAGAGGTCAAGGGCAATGACTTCCGAGGTTAAAGGTCTTCCATGACAAACGGCCACATATCCAAGGTCAACGACCCTGATTTGCAGTGATCGACTACAAAGAATTAGCAAGCAGAGAGAGAGAGAGAGAAACCGCTGTGCTAGTGTGGTTTTCTCGGCGGTCGTGGTGGCTTCGGCGACTCAATAGTGAGTCGCTTTGGTCCATCACATTGGCAGAAAGGGAGAGAGAGAGAACATATGAGTGGTGTTTTGATTGGTGGGTGTGCACGTAATTTTTTTCAGCAAATTAACAAAATCTGGATAGCTTTATGGTGCGACTTAAGTTATATCATTGACTTGGTTAAGAGTTAATATCATGAAAAATTCCAAAATATTACACATATGACAAATTTACCCAAAATTAATATTTTCAAAAACTAAAAATCCTAAACTAGTATATCATTATCATCAATTTGTTTCTATTAAATTTTGTATTCAAATTACTGAATTGAAAGACAATGTAACAGCTGACAAGTGTATTAGTTTCGAGTTTTACCCTCTGTTTTCCACAATAGTTTGTGGGTTTTCATGGCATTAATCTAATTTAACGAAAGCTAGCATAAGATAAATTTATTACAAGTATATCAATTTGGGTTTTTGGTTATAAAAAAAATTAGTTCGGGTAAATTTATCACATTTGTAATAATTTGGGATATTTTGTGGTCAAAAAATTAGTTTGAGGTAAATTTATCATAGGTGCACCAATTTGGGGTTTTGTCATTATATTAACCCTTTGGTTAAAGATTTGTTGACTATGAAAGGAGTTAAATTTATGCTTATCCTCCTAAATTTGAAAGTTCCAATCCTTTTTGTCCAGCCACATTTTGCTTCTATCATAAGCCTGAATTCGTTTGGCCCCATTGTTAAACTCAAACTTGAAAGAAGTAATTAGTGCTTTTCGATTCTTTGACTTCTACACAAAAATATTATCTTTAACTTTCTAAATTATATCCAATTTCCAAATGATTTGCAACATTTTATATTCAACACTTAACAAGTGCCATATTCCAAAAGTTTTTAATGAACAAAGGGAAAGAAAGCAAACAAAAAAAAAAGTCATGCCTAAATATCGAAAAATAAAAGTTACCATCAAAATACTAAAACATAAAAGTTGTACTAATTATGTCTTTTTATTATTTCAAACTGAGGTAGTGAAAGAATACCACATCTCAACTTTATGGTTAGGGAAAATTCCAAATAAATATCCAAAATGGATCCATTTTCTCAATAATGCTAGCAGGCTCTATTGTACATAATTTTTAGGTAGACGTTCCTCTAAATTTTGGGGTGTTAAATTAGCCCAATGTAATTTGACATGTTACACATTAATGATTAAACTCTATAAACTTTGAAGTGAAGAGATATATTTTTGGTGTTGATTCCATTTTTTTCTCCTTTCCTTTTCTTACCTCCTCTTTTGCATATCATCCACTCCAACTAAGATAGAACCACCATCATATTCGTTTTGGCCACGACAGCATCGTCTCATATGCATCATTGTTAGGATTTGCCATACAATCACAAAGAAAAAAAGCCAGTAAAAGTGAGTAAGAGAATTCGAGACATAAGGTTTTTTCCTGATTTATCCTTAGACTAGGGTTACATCCAACTGAGGATTCCATTGTAATTAGTACCTCACACCTCTCTGTTACATCCCTCAATTACAAGTGTAAAAAAGAATATATTGTTGTAAAATATTGTGTTGCAAATATTTAATAGAAATAATAAGGAGATTGAGAAGAGAAAGCAAGTAAACACCAAATATAGTAGAGAAAGCCAATTGAGAGAATTTTATTTCCAATATATCACAATATGTCTATGACAAAAACTAAACTTATATTTATAAGAAAACAATTATGTACTTATCATTAATATCAATATAACGAATAATACATGTATTGGATAGGGAGATAAACATTCATTGTATAGGGAGATGTACTTAGAATGTATGATACAAATGTACCATAATAAGTACATTAGATAAGATGAATACAATGAATATTCATTCATGTATTTTATAACACTCCCCCTTGAATATTCATTGTATTCATTACGAATGTGCATTGAATGATACTATCTCATTAAAAACCTTAAGCTGGAAAAACCCAATGGGACAAACACCAAACAAAAGGGAAAAAGAGTGCAAAGCATAAATTTTATAAACTCTCCCTTTTATGGATGCATTAATTGCCTCGTTAAAAACTTTAAGATGGAAAAACCCTATGGGAAAAAACCGAACAAAAGAAAAAAGAGTGCAATGCATAGTTCATAATATCTCCCCCTCAGTTGAGCCATATAGCCACTACTGGGGCTAGTCAAACTTTCATCTTGTGAACTTGCCGCATACCAAAACCGTATACTAATTTCTCAAAAGTTGACTAACGTTGGCAATGATTTGGTAAAAAGATCTGCAAGATTATTTATAGATTGAATTTGTTTAATAACAATTTGTCGACTTTCTTGGAGTTCATGAGTATAGAAAAATTTCGGCGAGATATGCTTGGTCCTATCACCTTTGATATATCCTCCCCTAACTTGTGCAACACAAGCAGCATTATCTTCATAAATTATAGTGGGAGAATTTGTAACCGGTATTAAATAACAAGAATTATGAATATGCATTATAACGGATCTTAACCAAACACACTCTCTTCCAGCTTCATATAAAGCAATAATCTCAAAATGGTTAGAGGATGTAGCTACTAGCGATTGCTTTATAGAACACCAAGAAATAGTAGTGTCATTATAACAAGATAAATAACCGGTTTGAGAGCGAGCCTCATGTGGATTAAATCTATATCCAACATCAGCATATCCAACTAAACCAGAGTTTAGCGGAATCCTTGGAATAATATAATCACAAATCTATAGTTCCCTGAAGATAACAGAAAATATGTTTAACTCCATTCTAGTGTCTCTAAGTTGGCTCAGAACTAAAATGTGACAATAAATTTATCACAAAAGCGATATCTAGTCTCGTACATTGTGCCAAGTACATCAAATCCCCAATTGCATTGAAATATGGTACTTCATGACCAAGTATCTCTTCATCATATTCTTTAGGATGAAATGGGTCTTTTTGGGAATCTAGAGACCTTACAACCGTAGGGGTGCTCAATGGGTGAGCTTTGTCCATGTTGAAGCGTTTAAGCAATCTTTCAATATATGCTGATTGATGGACGATTATTCCATTTGCTTTATGCTCAAGCTTTAGACAAAGACAAAGTTTGGTTTTACCCAAATTTTTTAACTTCAAACTCCATTTTCAAATACTCAGTAGTTTTAGCTAATTCTTCTGGAATTCCAATTAAATTTATGTCGTCGACATAAACTGCTACAATAGCAAATTCGGTTTTTGATTTCTTAATAAACACGAATAGGCAAATAGGATCATTCTTATACTTTCCTTAATTAGGTACTCACTTAGGCATTGATATCACATGCGATTAAATTGATTTAACCAGTACATGGATCTTTGAAATTTTATTGAGAATAAATTGCGGGGAGTGCATGCTTCAGGCATTTTGAATCCCTCGGGAATTTTCATATAAATATCAGAGTCTAATGAGCCATATAAATATGCCGTCACAACGTCCATAAGACGCATTTCCAATCTTTCAGAGATTACTAGGCTAATGAGAAAACAAAATGTAATCATATCCATCACATGTGTATATGTCTCATTATAATCAATTTCAGGTCTCTCGGAGAATCCTTGGGCAACGAGTCGGGCTTTATACCTAACAACCTCGTTTTTCTCATTTCGTTTCCAGACAAATACCCATTTACATTCAACGGGCTTTACATTATCGGGGATACGATTTACGAGTCCAAAAACCTCTCGTTTAGCTAGGGAAATTAGTTCAGCCTTAATTACTTCCTCCCACTTAAGCCAATCTTGCCTTTGACGGCATTCAATAATAGATTGCGGCTCACAATCATCATCCATAATTTTATGAGCAACTGAGAATGCAAAAGCATCATCAATGATGATTTCATTTCGATCCCAAATTTCATTACAATATGTAATGGAATTCTCAATATTCCCGGGATTGGTGTTCTTTTCATGGGTTTGTGCCTCTTCAGGGACAATAAGCTCTTTGGGAGCAAGCACAACGCCAGGCTCTTCTAGAGCAGATTCCTGATTCTTTCACCTTCGTTTTCGAGAAGCAGTATCTTTTGATCCTATCAGTCTACCACGCTTCAAATGTGGGGGATTTTGATCCATTTTAGCCTATCCTTTGGGAATAGCTATCCTAACTGGAGCATTTGCATTTAGAATATGAGACTCTGTTACCTTAATAACATCATTAAATGCGTCAAGAAGTCTATTGGCCATAACCTGTAAATGGATTATGCATTGCACCTCGTTTTCATATTCAGGAGTCCTTGGGTCTAATTGAGATAAATGTTTCTCATTTCATGAGAAAACCTTAACTGGTTTTTGTTTTGCAGTCATGGAAGTTGTAGGTATCCCAATTGATGGAAACCTAGTCTCATCAAAATGACAATCTGCAAATCTGGTAATAAAAAGATCACCGGTAGTTGGTTCCAAGAACCTAATGATAGACGGTGAATTAACCCAACATAAATGCCCAAACGGCATTGAGGACCCATTTTCGTTGTTTTTGGCGGTGTTATAAGCACCTATACTGCACAACCAAAGGTGCATAAATGTAAAATATCTTGTTCATAACCAAGAACCATTTGAATGGGAGATTGTCAAAGACCAGTAGTGGGGCGTAATCTTATTAGAGTTGCTGCATGCAAAACTACATGACCCCATGCTGTATCATTGTCTCAATAATAGAGTGCAGGCAATGATTTGGATTTGTTTAATCAATAATTCTGCCAATCCATTTTGAGTATGAACATATGCAACTAGGTGCTCAACCTCAATTCCGAGTGAAGCACAATAGGTATCAAAATTCTTTGATGTAAATTCATCAGCATTATCCATCATTATGCTCTTAATTGGATAATTAGGGAATTGTACCTGGAGTTTTATAATTTGCGCAAGTAAACGTGCAAATGTGATATTACGCGTAGATAATAAGCAAACATGGGACCATCTATAGGATATGTCCACTAGTACTATAAAATATTGAAATGGTCCACTTGGTGGTTATATTGGTCCACAAATATTACCCTGAATTCTTTACAAGAATAAAGGGAATTCAAGATTAACATTTGTTATAAAAGGTTTGATAATGAGCTTTCCTTGTGAACAAGCCTCACAATTATAATCTTTGGACAACAATACATTTATATCCTTTAAAGGGTGCCATTTTGTATTTTAAATTATTCTACGCATCATTGAAGCGGCAAGGTGATCAAGGCGATCATGCCACAGTCCAAACTAATCAGGGTTTACCAATCTCCAAGATGTGGTGGTGTAGGTCTCAACAGCATTAATCATGACACAATACAAACCTATAAAAGAAGCTTCTAGCTTCTCATGGATGGTCTTCAAGCCCATCTTATAAGAGGAAATGCCATTGTATTCATTATCATGCTCATAAATAGTCTCAATATGATACCTATTACGGCGTATATCTTTGAAACTAAGCAGATTCCTTTTTAATCTAATGCTTAGAAACACATCATCAATATGCAAGATAATGCCATTTGGCAAAGCAATTGTGACATTCTCAAAACCATCAATAATCGGAACAGAACCTAATATTGTATGGATTTGTGCCTTACGCAATGTCATACTCGAGAAAAAAGTGTCTATTACGAAATATAGTATGTGTTATTGCACTATCAAGTAAACAAATATCTTCATTTTTCTCGGTATTTTCCATTTGCATTTATATTGACAACTTCAGATGTCAACTATCATAAAATTTGCATATTAGTTATAAAGTCAAATAAAATTTCAAAATAAATATTATATAAGGTTTATAAGTATTTCATAACCATATGAAAGAACAATAAAAAGTAATACATTTAAAGCGAAAACAACTAAAAAAGAAATTATTAGAATCATAGAGTTCGAAATTCAAATTATCATCCACCAATCTGATGCCTCATCAAAGTAATCAGATGTTCTCAAAGAAATCAAAGACATCCAAGGATGCATTTGCTACTTCAGGAGCAAGAGGAGTTCCACCAACGTAGATATTGTTGGCTTCAACAGTGGTTATGACGGTAGGATTAATTTCAATGGCATGAGATTCACCATGCTTGCTCGTATTTTTTAAGGATGCCCGGTATAGGTCAACAAAGTGTTTTGGCGTACGACAAGTACGTGACCAGTGCCCAATAATGCCACAGCGATGACAAATACTTTCATTAATCATCTTCTTTGGCTTCTTTTCTTTGCCATGATTCGGGCCAAAGTTAGATTACCTAGGGCGGTTAAATTTCCTGCCATCCCTTCTAGGATTATATGTTCTTGCCCGTGCTTATAGCCCTTAAAATGGCCAGTACTTTTCTCAAAGTTAGCATGTGCTTCAAGCAATACTTTTGAGCCAACAGATCTAAGATCATGATTTTTTAGCAACAATTTATTAATTTTCTTGGTAGTAAGGAGCACAGAAATTAATTTAGAGTATGTGACAAACTAACACTGTCGGTATTGCTATTGCAATACAATATTCGAAGCATGGAAGGTGAAGAAAGTTTTCTCTAACAATTCCACATCAGCGAGTTTGATACCGCATAACTCAAGCCGAGAAACAATATCAAATAAAGTAGAACTATAGTCAGACACTGATTTAAAATCTTGCAGTCTAAGATTTTGCTAGTCATATTGTGCTTGAGGGAGGATAACAGTCTTGGTATAATCATACCTATCCTTCAACCTCCTCCATAAAATCCGAGGGTCTCGAACGGATAAATATTGAGTCTGCAAGCTCTCATGCAAATGCTAGCGAATAAAAATCAGCGTATTTGCTTTATCTTTTGCATTCGAAGTTCAATCCTCTGTAATTGCATTAGGGAGACATTGCCCTTGGATGTGCATTTCCATGTCAAGGCACTAGGATAGATAATTCTCTCCACTCACTTCCAAAATGTGGAATTTGGGTTTTTCAATATTTGTCATAATCCTTGCAAAAATAAATCTTTAAATTAATTAAAATGATTTCTAAATATCCACTGCTACTTCAAGAGCAGAATGATACTTTTAGATTTGAAATTTGGTTTCGGGGCAAGAAAAATAAAAATAAAGAATTGACAGAAGAAGATGAAGTATAAGTTGATTAATAAAAAAAACACCTACCTTGCAAAAATTACTTACTCAGTCGGTAGATCTTCGTGTTGATAACATGCTATAAAATATTACGTTGCAAATATATAATAGAGAGAATAAGGAGATTGAGAAGAGAAAGCAAGTAAACACCAAAAATAGTAGAAAAAGCCAAATGAGAGAATTTTATTTCCAATATATCACAATATATCTATGACAAAAACTAAGCTCCTATTTATAAGAAAATAAGGATGTACTTATCATTAATATTAATGTATCGAATAATACATGTATTGGATAGGGATATGAACATTCATTGTATAGGGAGATGTACTTAGAATGCATGATACAAATGTACTATAATAAGCACATTAGATAAGATGAATATAATGAATATCCATTCATGTATTTCATTCATGCATGTATTTCATAAGCCTAGGCTCAAATTGCCAATAAAATATAAAAGGATTCATAAAGAATAAACTAATATGATAATATTAAAATATGAGTTCGAAATATGAGTTTGAAGTTGCTATTGATTTTGCTTTTTTATTAACAATGGAGATTTGATTAAGTTGGCTCTCTTAACAATAACTCTAGCATGACATACAATCTTGTTATTTTTACACATTAATCTCCACGACTACTTTTCGTTTGGGTAGAAAATTTTGCTCCTGGTCTAATCCTTAGCCTCAGTCGGACAGTTGTAAGACGTGAGGTGCTTTTCCAACCGTTTTGCTGACGGAAAGCACAGTTTGAGAAGCTAATTAACTGCTGAAAACTAAACTTGTCAACACTGATTGTATCGGTATGTATGGAGCTAGTGTCATAGAATGGTGGTTGGCTGGTGGTGAAGGCGCTAGCAGCGTGGCCAACGGTGATGTTTGTGGCAACATCAATGTTGGGATCATTGCCATTGCAGTTGAACGAAAGAGTGAAGAAGTGAATATTACTTTGTTTGGCTATGACTAAGAAGAAAATCTGATGCACATTTTACAGGTGCTCAAAATTGTTAATCTTATTAAAATGTAGAGATTAAGCAACATGTGGAGAAATTAATAAACAAAAGACCCCACACTAAATAGATGGAACAACTTGAAGACCCAAAGTGATGTTCATAGATCACCCACACGTTGTCTAGGCGATGAAAATCCACTATACATACACGACCCACCAAAAGATTTGCTCAATTGAGCCAACTGATGAGAGCAGAGAAAAATCAACCAAAAAATGGCGTTTCATAGCTCTCTACTACTTTCACATATTCTCTTGCTTTTCTTAGTCTCATCATCTTCATGGACATCAGCGACTTCCACGATTCAACAGACCTTCTTTCATTGCCTTTCAACTTATTCCACGAACTCTATTCCTCTTCCCTCGTATTACACCCCAAATAATGTCTCTTCCTCCTCGTCTGTCCTCAACTCAACCGCAAACAACCTCCGGTACTTGCTCCTGACGGTGCCCAAGCCCATGATCATCTTCACCCCACTGTCAAAGGTCCGTCTCCAGGATGCTGTCCTCTGCTCGAGGCAGCTTGGGCTTGCCAACCGCGTTCGGAGTGGGGCCCATGACTACGAGGCAGTCTCCTATGTCTCCCAGATTGAGTCGCCTTTCCTTGTGCTCGACCTGGCCCAACTCCATGCCTTTGAGGTCAACGTCGCTCAGGGCACTGCATGGGCCCAGGAAGGGGCCGGAGTTGGGGAGGTCTATTACTGGATTGCCAAGAAGAGATAGATCCACGGGTTCCTAATGGGCGTGTGCACGAGCCTGGGCATAGGTGGCCCCATCACCGACGGGCCTACGGGACAATGATGAGGAAGTTTGGGCTGGGGGCTGACAACGTGCTCGATGTCTGAATGGTTGACGCCAAGGGGAAGATTCTCGACCGGAAGGCAATGGGGGAGGATCTATTCTGGGCTCTCGGGGGAGGCGGCGGAGGCAGTTTCGGCATAATCCTGGCTTGGAAGCTGAAATTGGTCAATGTGCCTCAAGACTCTGACTGTGTTCTCAGTCACCAAGACCCTTGAACAAGGGGCGACAAAGCTCCTGTACAAATGGCAAAAGTTAGCACCGAAGCTGGATGACAGGCTCTTCATCAGAGTCATCATCCAGGCCTCGAGCACCAACCTGACGATGAACCGGATTGTGACAACCACATATAAGGCCCTCTTCCTAGGAGACTCTGACACCCCCCTTGGGATCATGCGCAAGTGCTTCCCTGAGCTCGGTTTAAAGCGGGCCGACTGCACTAAGATGAGCTGGATCAGGTCAGTCCTGTACATGGAGCTGTACCAGAACACGACTGCCCTGAAGGTCCTCCTTCAGGGGAAGCCCCAGTTTCAGAGCTACTTCAAGTCCAAGTCCGACTTCGTGAGGGCCCGATTCAGAGAAGGACCTCCTGGGCCTTTGGAAAATGTTCTTGGAGGAGGAGATCCCAGTCATTATATGGAACCCATATGGCGGGGAGATGGACAGGTCCCCGAGTTGGCAACTCCATTCCCGCAACGGCGCGGCATGCTGTTTAAGATCCAGTACACAGTGTCTTGGCAGGATGGGGCCGAGAACATGGCCAGGCACATGAGCTGGATCAGGAAGCTGTATGACTACTTGGGTCCTTATGTGTCCAACAATCCAAGAGAGGCCTATGTGAATTGCAGGGACCTCGATTTGGGCGTGAACAAGAAAGGTGTCAACAGCTTGATGGAGGCAACCTCTTGGGTTTTGAAGTACTTCAGGAGCAATTTCTACGGGTTGGTTCAGGTCAAGACCAAAGTAGACCCTGATAACATTTTTAGGCATGAGCAGAGCATTCCTCCTCTTCCCGTGAAGAGAGGGAGTTAGACATCATTGATTTTTTTTGATTAATTGTGCAAGATTTGATTGAACCTCTTCAGAGTACGATCTCATATCTTCCTGCTTGAGCTGCAAAAGACATTTTAATCCTAAAAAGAACTTATCATCGCATTTATGGTGCTTCCAAATGCTTTTGGGACGTGATGGCAAAAAAGGGGGCTGTCAAATATGAACCAACATTATATATTTTTCAGAAGATTGATTACAAAATTTGTTTTATGACCAATGAGAAAACTGCTATAAAATTAAAACTGAGAAAGAATAAAGAAATACAAGATTTACATGAAAAATCCTTGCTGGAAAAACAAAGGAGAGAGGAGAAGAAAAATCCATTATGGAAATTCAAGGGTTATAATAGGTGGCTTGGAAAAAACTTAAAACTCTCTCTCTCTATCTCTCCTTAAAATCTATTAACTTGAGAAAAATAATATATATACCGCCTCATACCACGAGGACCTCACCCCCTTACCAAGGATTAGTTTTGGGCTATGGGCATGGGCTGTTGCTCAAGCCCATGGCTACCAACATTAAACCTCCATTTAATTTCTCAAGTTCATTCACTACAAATTTCAATGCGGGTATCATAACTCAATTTGGGTTGAATACCTAAAACAAAATTCAAGACATAATCAATAAATTTCCACCTTCACTTGAATTCCTCAATGAGACACAAGTAACAAACAATCTTCTCCTCCTACTAGAGTAAAACTCAACTACAACAATAATTAACCAGATTCCAACAATGCTTGAATTTGGTCAAAGTTGTTGACATCTGATTTTTAGCCAACACATCATACAGTAGTAAAAAAAAAAAAACTTGAGATTAAGGGTCTCTGATTATTACAAGACCTAATTCTTGCCAAAAAGAGTCATTGTAGTGTTTTTCAAGTTAATTTCAATTTTACAGTATTTTATCTAAACCAAAATACATTGGTTTTATCAATAAACCAATGAAGTCTTTAGAGCTAACTTTTTGGTAAACCCTTAGTTATAATTTTCCAAAAAAAATCGAAAATTTGAAAAATCATCAAATCAACTCCTTTTCACCTTAATTTAACTTTAAATTTTGTGAAAAACAATCAAGAACCGACTTTTCCCAAATTCATGAATTTTGGTTCAAAATTGATCCAAAAACAAAATTACTTCCTCTCTAGCAATTTTTTAGGAAAATTTCCTTTACAACATTTGATTGAGAGGTCATTTCACATTCAATTGTCAAACAAATTTGATTTCGATGAGGTAAAAACATTTCACATTCAATTGTCAAAATTGTTCGAATTTCAAATTTTGACAAAATCAAAGTCAAATCCAATTGAATGTAATTAGACTAACTTGGTGATTTCATGATTGATGAATTCATGAAGAGTTGGTTCAATTGACTCAATTACACTTGACCCATTCTTGCCTAACATTCAATTTGACCAATTGAGGTTCAATTTGCCCAATTGAACTTCAAATTGTACCCATCAGTATTAGTTCACGTTAGAAATATGCTAGAAATTGAAGAAATTGAAGCATTGTTTGTTGATTTGATCAAACCAAATTAATCTTAGTTGAATTGGATCGATCGCATTGAATTCAATTTGATTTGTGGATTAAAATCATTAGAATTTAGCTTAATTAAGCAAAATCAAGAAAACTAGAACAAAATCAAACCACAAATTGAACAAGTTCAACCCGTTTTGATTGGCAATTTTTTCAGTGAGAAATCTAGTCAAAGAGCAGCCATTCGACTGGCAAACTTGGGGCCTATTTGGTAACTTTTCTATCTCTCCCAATTTTTAGAAAAGTGGCCAAAGAATATATTTGTCATAAAAATAAATAGAAAAATGTAAATCCTTGAATAATTTCTAGAAATAAGTTATTTTTCATGGGCTTTTTTTTTTTCATCCTAGCCATCGATTTAATACATCATCGGTCCTTGTGACAGATAACAAGCCAATAAAAAAATCTTAAAAATTAAAAGGTGATTTCTTTTTATTTTTCCATTCCAAGAATAGAACTTTGTGTAGTTACCAAACAAAAAAAAAAAAAAAATGACTGGTTAAGGTGAAAAACGGACCCTTGATCACCAACTGTGTAGAAAATTACTAAAAAAACCCTCATTTGGTGAAAATGACCGAAATGCCTTCATCCTTTGTCATTTGAAATCAGTTAATGGTTCAAATTTGACCTTGATCTTAATCATGGGCTCAATCGAGATCACATAAAACAAGCCAATAAGGTGATTTCTTAAGGGTTAAAGGGTCAAATTTAAGCCAGTGGATCAATCCAATAGATGAACATTGTTGAAGGAGTACATATCCATTTTTCCCTCCAAAATTTGGGCTTTAGCCATTATTCACCTATCTTTCTCTCTCTCTCTCTCAGTGGAGCCACTTCATCACCATCACCGGCCATCAGGCGGCCTTGCTCTGGCGAACCACCATCAGCTTGCCGACCATCCTTGGGGTGTCTCTGTGCCATATGTCATCAAAGCCTCGCTTGAAGACCACCAACCAGCCATGTAATTGGCCGATTTCCCTCTCAGTCTTCTTCCTCGTGTTCCACGCCAGTAGTTAGTCTGGCGAGTTCCAGCGGCTGTCTGGTGGCCTCCCTTGGTGGTCTTAGCCTTGTGACGCTACTACCTTACTTGTCCTTGACATCCTCGTGGCTAAAGTTCACTTGGATTACCGCTAGATCATCTTCAACTGATCAATTTCTTTTGATTATTCATTCCGAGCTTATCACGTTGAGTATCTTACCATTTGTCTACACATTTCAGTCACTTGCTGAACTCTCCATGGCCAATCCATAGAATCCTCAAAGCTATAGCGTTGGCCAAATTGCTCATTCATATGTCGAGGAATCAATAATCAAGGTTGGTACACAAAAGCTTGATTAATCATTACCCGAAGCATGTTAGGTTTGAGATTTCTGGCTAAGCCATTTCAACATGTTTTAGTCCTGAATGAATGCTTAGATCAATGTAAATTGAGCAATCCTTGTTTTGGAATCAATGGATGATAGTTCCGTGCATGCTAGGATGTCAAGTATATTTGGAGTCCACAAAGTCATTGAGCTTAATTAGATGATGTGACCTAATTAACTTCGAAATTAGAAAAATATTTCAACTAATGAAGTGATCTTAACATCCAATGCTTCGATTTGATAGGTTATAATCTGAAATTGGAGGTCATTTGCTAGGTCAAAGTAATTTCAAAATATAAGATTAGAAACTGAAATTTTAGAGTTCGATCTATAATTCTCATTTCTGGACCAACCTTGTTTTGTTCTTTGATTTTTTTTTTTTTTTTTTGTTCCGAATCTGAAAATTTTGTCCCCATGAAAGTTTTAGGCAATATTTCAATCTTTCTAGCCATAAAATTTAGTAAAATTCCGAGGTTGTTTGATTGGTGCAATGCAACCAAAATGGACAACCAAATCCTGAGTTTGATCTATTTATCTAGTTCTTGCTCTAATTGATTTCACTTTTCAAATTTTGAATAGTTAGAGTCACTTTTTGCAAAAACTTAAAATTGAAATATTGTTCATTGTTGTCTAAGAGGGTAGACTAGAAATTTTTAGGACCATATAGCAAAAATTAAGGGCCAATTTGGTTAACCATCAGACAAGGTCAGTCTCGGCCTACAGAGCTATTTTTATTTAAATCCCCAAGAAAATCTGCAATTATCCCATAAGGAAGGGCTTATTTGGAAAAAATTCAAAATGTGAAAGTTGTCAATAACAAAATGAACTATCAATTTGTTAAATTTGGCGGGATTTTGAAATTTCTAGACACTTTTTCTAGATTTTACAAAATCGGCTCAATTTTTTGGGTCAAAATTAGAGCCATGTCAAGTCTGGGTCAATTTCAGATCTTTCGGGTCAAAACCGAGTCAAGTTGTCTAAGCGAACTTTGGATTACACTTCCTAAGATTTCTGAAAATGCTTAAATCATTTCAATTGGACTTTGTTTGATATATTGATTAGGTCAATACATAATCAGTCCAAATTTGAATTAAAACTGGATAAGTGGCGATACTTTATGGCTCACTTCATCGATCGATTGATTGTTGTGAATTAAGGTCAATTGACCTGAATGCATGTTTAATTAGGGCCTTATGCATGTGATTATTAGATGAATGATAGGCCTGATGCATGCCTCAATGGGTAGCTTAAAGGGAATGATTAAAATTTAGTGACTCATGATATTGTTCATCGCTTTGTGCACGCAAGTGGCGTCCGATAATCATTGGTCTTAATTAATGAACCCCTAGCTTATTAAGAGGCAACATGGGGGTAATCAAAATGTTGAACTTGAAGGCCGATTCCAAGACCATTCAATGATTGCTTTGGTGAACATTCTTAATTGATTCGATCACTTGAGTGCATGTCATATGAATGAATGAATGAATGGGCTGAATGGAAGCCAACACTACCAATGATGGCCATATGAGGCGATCCATGGACGAGACGGCTGAGGATCATGAAGATGGTGGCAAAAGACCAATGACCGTTCCAATCTCATTTTTGTAATAGTTAGTTTAACATTAGTTAATCATTCTTAGAATTAGCTTCAATTTCAAGTTCAATTATAACTAATAATAACAATAATAATTAACTTAGACTTAGCCTCATTTCTAGATAAACAACTTAGGCTTAGTTTTAATCAATAAAATAGAATTAGGCCTGCTTTAGTGATCAGTAGTAAGCTTTTGAGTGCTCATGTCTCGAGGCTCAACAACAAGGCCATGTAATATTCTACTCAATGAGCAGGTCATTTACATTTCTTGCTCTTAGATAGCCGCTTCTAAATTCCATGGGTGTTTAATTCTCACACCACTTTTCAATAAATTGTTTGTTAATTTCTTAGGATTAACTTAAAATTTTAAATGAACCCTCCTACAAAAAAATTTACATGGACACTTAATGGATCAAGACCTTTAAGGCCACATAATGTAAACCAAGATGGCATGATCACCCTAGAAAACAACCAACTAATTAGGTACCAAAAGTGCACTTATAGAAATATTAGCATAATCAAATCCCGATCCCTAGAAATTTATAGGGGGTAAGTACACTAGAAGTGCCAAAAGTTGTGTACGGCACTCATTTTAGTGCCAAAAGTTTTTTTCGGATCATTTAAGTACTACTTTTTTTTTTTAAACAATCGTTTAAGTGCCAACTTCGGTCCGACTTGTCAAAAATCCAACATAACTATATTTTATTAATTTCTCAGTCCTACATGGCGCGCCAACATGCTTAGTTAGCATATAACCCCTAAACAACATCATCTAAAAGTTATAAATAGTAATCATTTAAGTACTAAATTTTATAAAAATTGATTATTTGAGTGTCAAATTTTATTTAAAGTGAACACTTCAATGCCGGTTGTTATTAAAAAACGATCACTTCAGTGCCAAGCATGCCATGTGGACTGATTTTTTAAAAAAAATTTCCAAGTCATATAATAATTTTAATTATAAATGACACATAATCAATTTAGTCGGAATTTCTCGTCGTTGGCACTAAAATGATCATTTTTCCTCCTATTTACCACTTAAGTGAGCTGACGAAAACTTTTAACACTAAAGTGAGTGTTGTACATAACTTTTGGCACTTCTAATGTACTCATCCCAAATTTCTAGTTGCATAGAAATCAAGAAGAATCTACTGCTTCTCATTTGGATTCTAGCCAATCCCAAACAATAGCTAGTGGCAACTCCTAGTAAGATCTTTAGGTTGTTAAAGAACTTAAAAGAAATCCCGCATCATGCGAGATATCAACTTGGGAGAGTCTACACTCTTGATTGACCAACTTTCTTCGGTGATTGAAAAGATAATGTATTCAGTCATCTTTTCAAATGAACCTTCAAGACTATCTCTTGAGTAAATTCTTCTAAATCTATTTGCCTTAGGTGGCTACTTGAGAGGGTAGGTCACAAAAATAGTTGAGGCTTCTTCAACATATCAACTAGATTATTTTTTGTATCATTCTTATAGACCTTGATATAACCATCAGCAAGAATATCTTGGATAACATGATACTGCATGTTAACGTGCTTTATCCTCTCTTGATATATTTGATCTTCAGTAAGATGTGTAGCACTCTAACTATCACAATCACACCATGATCCACATTGAACTCTCTAAATAAGCCTCTTAACCATATGAGCTCTTTAACTACCTCTGTAATAGACATATACTTTGCCTCTAGCAAATAAAGTAATCATATGCTATAAAGTAGTTTTCCAACTAATTGCACAACCTCCAATAGTAAAAATGCACATAATCAAAGATCTCCTCCTATCCAGATCATCACATAATCAGAATTTAATGAAGCTAACAAACAACTTAGAGGGAGTGAACACCCTTGATAAATTTTGATGATCTTGTGGAAATCAATAACCAATATAAAATTAGGTTAGCAGATATATCTAGTATCAAGAGGTGCTGATGTGTGAAAATAGATAATACATAAGGGAATAAGAGCACACAAAAATTTATTATAGTTCGACTTTATCACCAAACTTATGTTGAATACTCAGATTAACAGCCACAAGTCAGAGCTGGATAAGTTACAATTAGTAAACACCAATCCTATCAAATGATGATCAGTGTTTGCTAATTGTAACTTATCCATATTGGATGGAGTTAACGGCGTTAAACGAAAAGAATTGATTGCACATGTAGGACAAGTTTTAGAATTTGATGGTATTTTCTAAAAGTTTTAGGACGTGCTCCGGTCCTCCCAAGGGCAAGATCCTCGCGAGGCAATTTAATTAATTGCCAATTGGGCGCGAAAGATTCCTCCGTGAGGTGGTGTTTTTATTTTTGGAGCCACCACCGATCTACTCTAAGCCAGTTAGAGGCCAAGTAATAGGTGGTAGGTCGTTTCTTTCCACGAACCAAAAACTGGGCCTAGAAATTTGGTAATGCTACATGTCTAACTAATGCTTAGAGTTGGAACCTGTTCTCCTTGTTCCACAACATTTCCTATGATAGTTTTTTAATTTTCTTAACCTTAATCATGCACAATTAGGCAGCCACGCATAGTCAAATTACAACAAACACAAAATATATATCAAAAATTACATGAACGATACAATAACACAAGAAATAAAGTACGGTAATTATAATGCAACAAAAGTGCAATAAGTAAAACCCAATATAAGTTGGAAAAACCTTACCAAAAAAAAATATAAGTTGGATAAAGAATATACATGACGTTGTCATAAAGACTTGGGATAGGACCCAAGAGCAATGCTCAAAATCAAATTTTAATGCATTTACAACAAAGCACGTATGCATTCAAAACTAAATAATGATAACAGAGTATCTAACGAGATAACATGTCATCAAACATTCATCCGTAAAATGCAATTTACCACTAAATGCAAATCTGATTTTTCGTCATTTTTTCATATTATCATCCTTTTTTGGTCATTTTCATTATTCACGATAACATAATCAATATCTAAACTATACTAAAAGTGTGCAGATAAATTATAAATGAACAACGATGCTACACATTTAACAATGGTATAACACGAACATGCAGATATCTCCTGGGAATGATGAAACAATGTAATAGGACCAATCCGAGACAGCTCGGGACTCAAATAATGGTCAAATGAGGACAGTAGACTCGCTGTCCAGAACTTGAAGCTTTCTGGACAGTGTGCTCAAAGAGGTTATTTTGCCCATTAGACAATTTTGAACGAATGTTCGAACGTCCCGACACAACAGCGGACCCTCGGGACAGATTGAGACCACCTCAGGATCCCACAAAGGGCATCTACACTCCCCTCAAAACCAGTCACGATTCAACGTCAATAGGCCAAACCGAAAGACCTCAAAGGAAACTGATTTCAATAAACATGTCTTAAACGACCAAACCATTGCAGTAAACGATCCTGAACATAAACAGTACGTATGACATTAAAGCTTAAGTTAAACAAGCTACAGAACCATATCCGAGTCAGTGGACCATAGACCGAGGCAATGAGCACGCAACACCCACAAGGGCGAGGCGATGGCAAGCCGAGCTACCGTAACCCGTCTTTCAACTATGGTTCCAGACTCGGAGCTCTCAGTGGATTAAACATAAGTAAAATATAGGAAGAAGTAAGCCGACTATACCTTAAATAAGAGAGACGAGGCAGGGTTGGATTACACTCAACTGAAGGACACACGCCCGACCCTCAGCCTCGAGGACACGCGTGACTCAAGTTGTGGGGAGGGCAATTTAAGGGACTGCAGAGAGAGTTAGAGGGAGCTAAGAGAGAATGACTAAAGGGAAAATGAGCCAAGAGGAGAGATTTGAGAAGGCCCGCTAAAAATATCTTGAATGGCCTTATATCGGGCCGGCCACTATAAATGCCTTGGAATGCGATGTAGAATGCAAATAAACTAAGCGACATTAGTATTTTGGTGTAGGGGTCGAGTTCAATCTTTAGTTTCCTTATGCGACAAATAATAAGTCAGGTCTATATGAGCCAAAATTTAGATGTGAATAGGCGGTTTCTCTCATCATGCAAAATCTTCATCTTAAAGGAAAGGGAAAAACAGAATAAGTTGTGTTTCACGTTGGGGTGCGAAAATCCTCTGCCTTCTCAATGAATTTTGTGACTAGACACAAGTTACGGACAGTAATTTATTCCTGCCCCACGAGACCCAGCAGCTAGTCTTGGTTCTATTGGGACGGCCCGATCTCGCTTACTGCGAGGCATGGAGGGTAAAATGTTTGCCCCGAGCGCATGGGGTGCAAAAATGGATTCCACACTCCGCCTCGAGTACATTATTTTGTTTTTTCTATTTTTGGCTTCACGTATTATTAACATTATTACTATGCGAGACTGGTAATGTCAATTCCCATTCCTCGCCCCGCCCCATCGTCATCCCTAGCACTACTTGCGTAGGAATTTTATTAGGTGTGATCTAATCTTGGGATGAGAAAATGTGACAAGTTTCAATTTGGGAAGAAAACCTTGCTCGTGGTCTAACCCAAAGCCCCTGTCTGACCGTTGCGAGATGCTCTTCCATTCAGTTTTGTTGACAAAAAAAATGGTTTTTTTTTTGTCGGTAATTATCTGCTGAAAACTAAACTAAAACTAAACTCGTCAATGCTGACTGTATTGATACATAACCCTTATACTACCATTGGAGTATATGTCACATTAATTGTAGAAAGGTCTAATGGTTGGTTTATAAATATGAGGGAAATCTCACCCTTCAAGTTAGTTTTCAAGGTGAAAGAGGTTTAAGACCACTCAACACTAGTATCAAAGCTCGAGTTGTCAATAAGTCTAGACCAAACAATCATGTAGAAGAGTTATGGGTTGTTATGGCTCTAACCTAGGCCCCCAATGTATGAAGAGGAGATTGTTGAGGCTATCCCACATCAGTTATGGAAAGGGCCGATTGTTGGTTTATAAGTATGAGAGAAATCTCATCCTTTAAACTAGTTTTTGGGGTGCGAAAAGCCCAAAACCACACAAAAAACTATATACGACTTAATTAGTCGATCCACCTTAAGCCAAAACTCACTTTGTGTCGCTAACAATTGTGTTTGCAGCGATGATGATGTTAGGGGCATTGTTATGGCAAAAGAAGGAGATGGTAACGAATAATATGTAAAATTGCTCACTTAGGTGCCAAATCAGAGAAAAAACAATTACTTAAGTGTGTCCAGGGCCAAATAAAGTATGAGGCTTTTATAATTGAAAATTTTATCTAAGGTGACATTTTTTGGGCACTGAAATAATTATTTTTTTACTATGTAGCACCGACACAGACACGCGACACGTGACACGATACAACACAACATACCGACACGTCATTTCTTAAAAATAGAGAATTATGACACGTTCCAACACGTTATATATTAAATATATTTTTATATATAGATACATAAATAAATAATAATAATAAGAGCCTAGAATTAATTTACACTAAAAATATTAATTCAACATTTATTAATATCATTCATTATTTTAATTTGTTACAATAATAAATAAAACTTAGAGGGAAAAAAACATTGTTTAAAGAAAAATACTGAAATGGTATTTTTAAATTTATTTATTTATCATATATAGCATTTTTTATTACTTCTTTCATGGTAAAAGACTTTTAAAAAAACTAAAAAAATTCTTTATAAAAAAAAAGAGTAAAAAGAGGCAGAGTCGTGGTTGGGCACGCCGCCACTGCTGCCCCCATCGGCGGCGTGCCCATCCACCGTCGGAGGGGGCTAGTAACCTCGCTAGCCTTAGGCGGCGGACGGAGGGCCTCGCCGGCTCGAGCAAGGCTCGCCTAGATCCGGGCTACGCGTGGGCTTGGGCTAGCGAGGATTGCCCAAATCTGGGCGACGCCGACCCTCGCTTGGGGCTGGGGAGGCTTCGCCTGTGGCTAGCGAGCCTCCCTAGCCCTATGCGAGGGCCGGCAACCCTCGCTAGGCCCGAGCGAGGGTGCGGCATCGCCTAGATCTGGGCAACCCTTGTCTAGGCCTTAGCCGAGGCATCGCCCAGATCCGGGCGAGGGCATCCCCCTCTCGCCACCTATGGCCGGCAAGGTCGTCGGCCTCCTCCGACGATGGCAGCAACGACGCCTAGCCACCAGCCCTCCCTCTTTTTTTTGTTTTCTTTTTTTTTTGTATATTTATATTTTGACCCCTCATGTATTAGAAATTTTTACAATTGACCGCGTGTGTGTCGAAATCGCGTGTCAGACACGACACGAAGGCTCCTGAAAAGTGTCAGTGCTACATAGCTTTTTATTGAGATTTGGGCTAAAGTGATCATTTTTTAATAACAAATGACATTGATATGATTATTTTTTAATGTAGCCACATTAGATTTACGGCAATCCAAATTGGAACTAGCACTTAAGTGATGGATTTTTTTAAAAAGTGGTATCTAAGTAAACAAAAAAAAAAAAAAAAAACTTTTGACACTTCTAGTATCTTTCTTCTATCATAACATCTACTTTTATGCTTTTCAAAGAAAACTTAAACATATCTTAACGCTTAACATTTTCTTGGAAACAACTGAAACCCCGCATGGGCTTGGGGACTTGGGACGGGTCCCGCCTCGGCTGACCCTCCCTACCCTAGGGAAGGTCCCTTCATTGGCGGCGGCCCGCCTTGTTCCTTGAGTTTTAGGGAGACCCCTAGGATAACTCCATGCCCCGGTGGTAAACTTAAACATATCTTAATGCTTAACATTTTCTTGGAAACAGCTTTTAATCTTTCAACTAATGAAATTCCCTTGAAAAGTTAGAAATATAGTAATTAAAAGAAAAAGTTAAAGATTGTTTAGAGAAAAGCACAAGTCGTAAAGTTTATGGAGAGCGCAAGTCGTAAAGTATGTTAACGCAAACCGGCAACTAATTTAAAGAGAAAGCAAAAGTCCTAAAGGCTTTTCACGTATTTATTTTGTCCATGGTAATTATAGCGAGTAGCAGTAACTAAAGATTTCACCAGGAGAGTAACAAAGCCTTGTCCTTCCGCTCTTCTCTTGCTCGCTTTGCATTTGCTGCTTTATGCAACATCACTTGGAAGGAGCGTAACAATTCACTGTTCCGGGGTAGACCACCCTCTCTTTTGGCCATGAAAAGGCACCTTGAACAGGTTATAAAGGACAAAGCCTTGTCCTTCCATCAAGTCCCTCCCACTGCAGCTAATAGGAGATTATTGCAAAGCTGGTCGCTCAACCCCTCCATTTTGGCGAGCTGATGGATTTCGCCCTCCTCCTGGCTTCCGAGACGGCCCTTTACCAACTTTAGAGCTATTCTCTTTGCTGTTTGTGTTGGTTTAGGTTTGCTGGTTCTGTGCCTTTGTTTGGCCTTTTTCCTTCCCTTGCCCTTGGCTTGGTTTATTTTACCTTGGCCCCCTTTCACTCGCTCTAACTTGTTGTCTACGTGAGTGCAAGTTCTGGGACCGAGTTTTCGCTGTATAGCTATATTTAGCTCTTTTGGTTTAAAGTCAATATATTTCTTACATTTTACCAAAAAAAAAAAAAAAGAAGATTTCACCAGGAGAGAATACCATCTTGATGAATAGAATAAATATTTCTATATAATTGGGTTTTACATTCAAATTTTTTTCCAATAAAGACATTACTTTATGTAGATGCTACCGTGCCTCCAAGGCATACATCCGTCTATGTGATTCAATTTTTCTCCAATGATAGAGCTGGGAAACGACCGATTCCAGGCCAGTTTTTCAGCATAACAAGTTCACTTTCCGGTTTCAATATTTCGGTACCGAGACCTATCAGATAGTTCCGGAATTCCGCATCAAGAACGACCTTCTCCCAAACTGATCAATTCATATGACTATTCGCGTGCTTGCTGGCTGCGGAATAAGAGCAAAGGAAACGAGTTTCTTACCGTTTTGATAGGTTTACGTGGTATAACCGTTAAATAGTATATTATGGAAAACGTCTGTCTTCACCTCGACGGTCGGACTAGGGGAGGCTGGTTACCTTTTAATTGGCTCCACACAAGGACTTCAATCAAATAATGCATATTCACCTGAAGTTTTTGCAATAACTACATTAGACGACCCCACGCTAAAATAATGGAAGACCTTGAAGACCCTAAGTGATGTCGGCATTAGATCATCCACACGTTATCTAGGCCATGAAATTCCACTATATATACCGACCCATCAAACGTTCAATCGAACCAACTGACGAGAGCTGAGCCGAATCGACCCAAGAAATGGCGTTTCATAGCTCTCTGCTGCTTTCACAGATTCTTTTGCTTTTCTTGGTCTCATCGTCTCCATGGACATCTGCGACTTACCCGATTCAGCAGACCTTCTTTCGTTGCCTCTCGACCAATTCCAAGAACTCTGTTCCTCTTTCCTCGTATTACACCCCGAATAACGTCTCTTCCTTCACGTCCGTCCTCAATTCGACGGCGAACAACCTCCGGTACTTGCTCCCGACGGTGCCAAAGCCCGTGATCATCTTCACCCCGCTCTCTGAGCTCCATGTCCAAACTGCTGTCCTCTGCTCGAGGCAGCTCGGGCTCACCCTCCGCGTCCGGAGCGGGGGCCACGACTACGAGGCGGTCTCCTACGTGTCCCAGATCGAGCCCACCTTCGTCGTGCTCGACCTGTCCAAACTCCGAGCCATCGAGGTGGACATCCCCCACGGCACGGCGTGGGCCCAAGCAGGGGCCACAAATGGGGAGGTCTATTACCGGATCGCTGAGAAGAGCAAGGTCCACGGGTTCCCGATGGGCCTGTGCACGAGCTTGGGCGTCGGGGGCCACATCACCGGCGGGGCCTACGGGTCAATGATGAGGAAGTTCGGGCTTGGGGTCGACAACGTGATCGACGTCCGGATGGTCGACGCCAAGGGAAAGATTCTTGACCGGAAGGCGATGGGAGAGGACCTGTTCTGGGCACTCAGGGGAGGCGGCGGAGGCAGTTTTGGTATAATCCTGGCTTGGAAGCTGAAATTGGTCAATGTGCCTGAGACTGTGACTGTGTTCACGGTCGCCAAGGCCCTCGAACAAGGCGCGACGAAGGTCCTGTACAAATGGCAAAACGTAGCGCCAAAGCTCGACGACAGGCTCTTCATCAGAGTCATCATCCAGGCCTCCAGCGCCAACCTGACGGAGAACCGGACCGTGTTGACCGCTTACAACGCCCTCTTTCTGGGAGACGCGGACACCCTCCTTGGAATCATGGGCAAGGGCTTCCCGGAGCTGGGACTGACGCGGGCCGACTGTGTTGAGACAAGCTGGATTGGGTCGGTCCTGTACATTGGAGGGTACCCGAATACGACCGCCCCGGAGGTCCTCCTACAGGGGACGCCCCTGTTCCGAAACTACTTCAAGGCCAAGTCCGACTTCGTGAGAACCCCGATCCCCGAGGAGGGTCTCTTGGGACTGTGGAAGATATACCTTGAGGAGGAGGTCCCGTTCACGATATGGAACCCATACGGTGGGGCGATGGCCCGGGTCCCCAAGTCAGCGACACCGTTCCCGCACAGGCGAGGCACACTGTTCAAGATCCAGTATGTGGCGACCTGGCAGGATGGGACCCAAAGCATGGCCAGGCATATGAGCTGGATCAGCAAGCTTTATGACTACATGGGAAATTATGTGTCCAAGAATCCAAGAGAGGCCTATGTGAACTACAGGGACCTTGATTTGGGCATGAACAAGAAAGGCGTCAACAGCGTGATGGAGGCAAGTTCTTGGGGTTTGAGGTATTTCAAGAACAATTTCTACAGGTTGATTAAGGTCAAGACCAGGGTGGACCCAGATAACTTTTTCAGGCATGAGCAAAGCATTCCTCCTCTTCCTGTGAAGAAAGGGAATTAGAGTGTTAATTGATTAGTGTAAGATTTGCTTGGACCACTTCAGAGTTCGATGGCTTGTGGTTGTTCTTTCTTTTCTTTCTTTTTCCTTTCTTTTTGCTCTTTTTGATTTTGGCCTTTTCCCCCCGCTTGGAAGTAACTGCATGGCAGTGTGTACTGTGAGCATATAATCAAATACAAATATCAGTTTGCGAGCATATAATCAAATACAAATATCAGTTTGCACACCTCTCTCTCTCTCTCTCTCTCTCTCTCAAAATACTTTCATTTTCTAATGTTGATCTCATATCTTCCTGCCTAAGCTGTTGTTAGCTGGCCCCAACAAAAGGGCGGACCCAACCAACTAACTCATCCTCACACATCAAGTCCTAGATCGGAATGACAATAAACTGAATCTCTCATGTAACTATTGAATTTGGACTTGATGGTAACTAGGCTTTGATATTAATATTTTGTGATCTTTGACTTGTTTCATCCCAAAATTTAACTCAAAATCCTCCATATTTATAGACCAATCATAACTTCATTCCATCGGGATCCACATAAGATAATCCAAACAGCTGTAAAAGACAATCTATATTTTCTTAAAAAAGCTAAGCATTGAATGAATAACCCTACCAAATGCTTTAGGGATGTGATGGCCTAAAAGGGTGGCTGTCATTGTCGAACAGGAACCAGCATTATCTATGTTTCCCAAGTTTGATTACAATAAAGCAGCGTCAGCATCTTGTTTGATGTCTCCACGTGTCCCACGATATAGAATCCTAACTTAGGGTTTGACGCATGGGGAAATTCACGAATCAACTTGCTGTACCGCCAAGCAAATCATAGCCGCTGGGTAACCAATAGTGCATTTGCTTGTCAAATCACGTCTTCAATCAACTTCCGTATAGATTGACCAAAACGTATAGTGACCTTTTCCTAAGGATGTTTGTGGAAAAGTCAATTTGTGTATCATGACATGGGAAATAATTCAGTTGAATCACATGAAAGGCACTATTCCACTGCCCACGTCATGAAGAGGGAGTTCTATTTACTCTAACGTTGATGATCTTTTATTTCGATTTCTTACCCTTTTTATGTCCTATGAAATCACGTGGTGGCCGCCGCCGCCACCCTCGACCAATTTCCTGGCCGAGCTGGTTACCTGGGGATTGGCATCGCAAGGATCCAGGGTGGCGGCCCAAACCCATTGCTGGGTTGTGGCGGGTCCGCCAAGTGGGCCGGAATCTTTTTCGAGGCCCAAATCCCGGCCTCTATCCATTCTATTCCTAAAAGCCAAAGCCTTTTAAGGTCTTACTTAAGACCGTCTTACGGGTGTAAACCCAGCTGCTATCTTTTCTTGGCATGGGAGCTGCCAATACCCCTGAAGTTTAACCTCGCAGGGGCACCCCAAAGAGGGGCCGAGGGGTTGCTTAGGGCAACCAATCCGTACCCAAGGAGTCCCTTACCCTTGTCCCTGGGAAGCAATTTAAGGACCTGCTCAGGTCCAATCTTACGGGTGTTAACCCAGCCGCTATCTTTTTCTTGGCACGGGAGCTATCAATACCCCCGAAGTTTAACCTCGCAAGGGCACCCCAAAGAGGGGCCGAGGGGTTGCTTAGGGCAACCAATCCGTACCCAAGGGGGGTCCCTTAACCTTGTCCCTAGGGAGCAATTTAAGGACTTGCTCAGGTCCAGTCTTACGGGTGTAAACCCAGCCACTATCTTTTTCTTGGCACGAGAGTTGCCAATACCCCTGAAGTTTAACCTCGCAAGGGCACCCCAAAGAGGGGACGAGGGGTTGCTTAGGGCAACCAATCCGTACCCAGGGGAGTCCCTTACCCTTGTCTCTGGGGAGTAGTTTAAGGACTTACTCAAGTCCAATCAACTTCCGTATAGATTGACCAAAACGTTTAGCGACCTTTTCCTAAGGATGTTTGTGGAAAAGTCAATTTGTGTATCATGACATGGGAAATAATTCAGTTGAATCACATGAAAGGCACTATTCCATTGCCCACGTCATGAAGAGGGAGTTCTATTTACTCTAACGTTGATGATCTTTTATTTGGATTTCTTACCCTTTTTATGTCCTATGAAATCACGTGAACGTGGGAGGTGATCTATCCATTTCGGTTTACTATTACCATGTGAGTGCGAGGAGTGAGGAAACCTTGTGACCTTTCGGTTAATCATTCAATGCTTATATATCATTCCCATTTCTTCTGCCTGTCTAATGATAGTTATTCTACTCCTAAGATTGCCTACATTTTTTTAGGAGTAATCACTTTATTTTTTGTTTTCATTTCAAGTAAATAAGGATGGATTATCCGAATCTTTGACAAATATAGTCTCTCCGAATGCACGCAAACTACACCATTTGTGCATATTTAGTAAGACTTCATTCACAGGCCCTAGCATGGGATTGTTTGTTACATTTGAACCAAATGTTTGACCACTCAGTTAACTCCTTGGAGATTATATTAGTACTCCAGCACTCATATGAATTTCCAAAGGATGGCTTCTAGGACAGTTGATTTCAATTCTTTTCTAGGTTGAGTACACTTGTTTTATTTTTCCACTTATGGATTAAGTACACTTTCAGTCGCAGTCCTCTTATCTTCTTTTCATTCATCCACATGCGAACTCCAATATCTTATATCAGCAATTCGGATGATTATGTTCCCATGATATTACAAATGCTAGGAAAATTGTAATGTGAAACTGATAGGGCACCCGCTTCCGTGATATAAAAAAGCATTAAAATGGAGGAAAGAGAGGAAGGCTGGCACTTGCAAAGGTTAACGAACCTCGCCAGAGGCCAGGCAAGGTCACTCAACCCTTGCATATTTGTGGCTACTAAGCGGACCTAGTTGCGTTTACTTAGAGCTGATGACAGGGGACTTGCCAAGGTCTAACGAGGTCCGCTCTGCTCTCACCTTCCCATTGCGAGGACTAGCGGCCGCGGCCAGGCCCTCTTGAGATATATGCGGGGGCCAGCCTCCCCTCTCTCATGTAAACGTTGTCACATCAGCAAGCGGAGGGCAATGAACGCGTTAGATATCCCTTGATTGAGGAACGAACGGCATGTAACACTTGGTTTCTGTATCCCTTCGTATCCTTCCAAGCTTGTCCTAGTATCAGATAGAGCATTCCAAATATCGAATTGAGGGCATTGAATCACTATGTTTAATTTTACTACATGAAGAGAGGCATGATGTCTTGCATGAAGTCATTTTACCAGTCAATTAGGAGCAAACGCATGGCAACCAAGAGCCGTTGTAAGTCAACAATTATAGACAATTAAAGCATGGGTGAAAAGATTTTATTGACTAAAGTATGCATGGGTAAAATGATTTGTTACCATATCATTAACAGCGTCCCATGTGCGCTCATTAATGAGACTCGATTAAAAAATTGGTAGATGGAAACAATCACCGAAGAATATTCCCCTTCACTGTGCCAGGCTAATCTGCACGAGGGGTGGGAGTTAAAGTCCTTGATTAAGCAATAATTTGGGAAGGGGGAATGGACTTAAGTGTCATTATAGCGGAAAGGCGTGAGAACCCCACGAGGAAGATTCACGAAAGGTCGGACGTAGGAGGACAACAAACTCATGGTTGGTTGGTTGTCGAAGTCAAGACAAACCCCCCAGTAATTGTCTGGTTTCACGGACATGAGTAACGTGAATTATGTGTTTTGGCAATTTGCGGCTCGAGTTGGACTTTGGGAATGGCATATGGCGTTCACACATGGGCACGCATGGTGTGGAAATTCCATTGAGTTGTTGAAAAGGGTCGAGCCAAAGGAGAGAGGACAATGAGCATTTAACCGAACCGGCAAAAAAGATGTCGATGATGCATTCAAAATCTTCACGCCGAATTAAAGAATAGACGTCGATTATGACCCTCCCAATTTAGTTATGATACACTAACAACTGGCCTGGAAGATTTAATTATTTTTTTCCCTAATTAGCCAATCAAAATAATTTTTTCTAGAATCTAGCTACCGGGTACCATTTCCGCTTCGCTGTTAACAGTACCCCACAACCCGCCCTCCCGATCCGGTCAGAGCGCTACGCACACTCTGGCCCCTCTCCCTCACTGTGTCACTGTTTCCTGTTACTTTTACTATAGCACAAGCATAACCATGCGAGATTGGTGCTTCTTTGGTGTGATGTGAATGATATTTCACTACCAACCAAATAAATGCAATCCTAACACATACAAAATAGATATTTGGAAAATTGTATGTAATCATTGTCAATCTTACTGTCGGCTTCTATCACTGTTGATTAAAACCAAAATTTGGTCATTTTTTGGTGTCTAATAGATTGAAATCTCGAATCAAGAAATTCCTTCTATGTTCAAAAATCTCATTTTATCTTGATGGGGATCCTTAATCAGTATTTGATATTTCCCTGATCTACGTTTTTTGTTGACTTTTTTAACTATTTATTGTGGGCTTGATAACAAGCTATACAACATTCTTCTCTATTATTAACCTTAAAAAAAGACTCACGCTATTAGCACCTAACACCCCTTTTCACATTGAATTGACTACATAATCTTATATGGGTCCCACTCTTGATTTAACATTATTTCTTATCCTTTTTCTTTCTTTTGTTTTATTTCAATTTTACTAAAAGACAAAACTACCCACATCCCTTTTAAGCACTTTTTTTTACCCTACTTCTTCTGCACCCATTATATCATAGCATTTCCTTCATGTATGTCTTCTTCCAAAGTTATCTCCATTGTTGCAAAACCGAACGAGCACTAATTGTATATCAAAGTAATGAAAAATTAATTCTGCAAATTATTACTTTATTTCCCTAAATTATCCTCGCAATTGAATAGCAACTTCGATATTACGGTTGATGTATGCATTATACACAATTTACTCATCTTTTATTGCACTATTTTTTGTAGTGCATGTGGAAGACGATATTATTTTTTGCTTATGTGTATTTATTGATGATGAAACTGCAAAAGGAAAATAGCAATCAATTGCGTCTACAAATTCATTTGAAACTTTACCAAGTAATTTTTTTAACGCCACGAGATCTTTTGAGTAGCCTATGGATGCATCCTCTTGCTCAAGGTTATGTTATCTCTATGAAGAAGGTCAAACAAAGACAAATATGTTCTTTTTTATTGCGATAGGGGAGGTGGTTATCGTGATTGACATAATGTTTCTGTTGCAAGTTAGAGGAGAAAGATCGTATTTCATTTGATTGACTATCCTCTTGAAGTTTGTTGCCATAAATAGAAGAATGTATTAGGGCCATTCAAAACATTTAATGCATCGCACAATAAATAATTAAAAATTTCACAAATCGATTCACTGACTAAAATGAAAGTTGAGCGATTAAAATACACTATCTATAACATAATGACACATGCTAAAGTTATAACAAAATGTGTACTAAAAATGGTAGATGGTTCTCTTCACTCTTAATTGTGCTTAGGCTTTTTTCTTTTTAATAGTAGTTTCCTTGTTCAAAAAAAAAAAGAAGAAGAAGAAGAAGAAATACACAACTCATTAACAAAATAATTAGCTTTTTTTTGGTCAAAGATGCACCAAATAATTTTTTTGGAAAAACCAAAAAATAAGAAAAGAAGAAAAGCAATAATTTTAAATTAAGAGCACATTTTAATAAATGTTGTTTGAGAGTAGTATGGATAATTTCGTCTCTAGAAAAATTGAGACAAAAGGAAAAAAAGAAACAAAATATAAGAAATAATCTTAAATCAAGAGTGGGGTCCATAATGATAATGTAGTCAATTCAATATGAAAAAAGGGTGTTAGGAGCCACGCATTTTAATATTTCCAAGGAGTATAGATAATTTCATCTCTAGAAAAATCAAAACAAAAGAAAAAAATGTAAAAAATGTAAGAAATAATCATAAATCAAAAGTAAGACCCGTAAAAGATAATGTAGTCAATTCAACATGGAAAGGGGTGTTAGAAGCCACAAAGGAAGTGAAAATAGGGCGAGCCTAGAAATTAAAGCATGTTTTCCTTCCATAATTGCTCGCAAATAATGGAACGAGCAAAACCATAAAAAGGAACATATACACTGCTGATCAAATGCCTTTCAAAAGGACCTTTTACATTATAATAATAGAAACAGGTCCTTAAGAAATCAATGATCCAAAGAGGTATTTGATGGAGTTAAAAGCAACTGTGTTCCTTGCGGTTTACTGCATTACGATGGTTATGGGCTCTCCGCGCGCGATCCTCTCACTAAAGAAGAAAACTGGACCTCGAAACGTGGCCCTGGACCATCATAAGCTGCCTAATCGGAATTTGAAGGTACGGCTTATCATTAAATAGAAAATAATTATTTAAAAAGTCTTAAATCTATCGTACAGTGGTCCATTCCATGAAATCCTTGATTCGGACCCCTATTTAGATCGCGAGGAATTGACTAAAGATTGGTACATCAGTAACGAGGATAGACTATGATTCAATCCTAAGAATTGTTCATAAGCTAACTAACTGATTAGGGGCAAGAAGACCTAGGATCAGGGTTGCAATAAACTGAAGCGTTCGACCGTAACAGGATCGTTCAACCATAAGGATCGTTGTGGACGATCACGTGCCATCACGAGTCAGTCAATAGATGGGTATATATCGATTTAGCTCGAGTATATACTGGTCGCAAGTGACGCTGTACGGTCAATGTACTATTCGTGAACGACCCTAATCTAATCCTAAATGACCTTGAGTTTAGGGCAAGTGATCGATCCTACTTGATTACATGATAACCGATGGTCATTCATGGATTGATCAAAGCTCAAACAAAAGTCACACGTAAAACCCTGAACATGTGTTGAACTCAGTTTGAGTCTAGCCGCACGAGCTCCGCCATGCCGCCCAAATTCGCGTAGGTCTCGTTAAAACCGTTCTGATATAGGTATTAATTGTAGATATTATCAAGACTTTCCTATCCAATTGAAATGAGTTTTGTGAATCCGTTAATGCATTAATTGAAGAAATGCGTTAATTTGTGAACATGGACTTTAGCAAACCTAGAGGTTAAACCAATTTAGCTTCTTGAGATTTAATTGAGATAAGACAAAATTTTGGGAGGCCATTCAAATGGTATAGGCACCACTTTGGATGAAGACAAAGAGAATTGGACAATTTTAGCCTTCTTGTATCTAGCCAATAATTGAGAATTGAAAAAGAGATCTTGGCCATTGCTCTTGGATGAAAAACTTGGCAAGATGAAGTGCTACATTGCTTCTTACTCTTCAAGTTTGGAGTCATCATGAAGGAGGGACAATAATGCAAGATTGCATTTAATGCATGATGGACATCCATCTTTTCTTGCTCATCCTTCTTCCGTATGTTTCTTTCTTCCTCTCTCTCTCTCCCCCCCCTTCATCCCTTTATTCGGCTGACCATGTTGTAATTATGATTATAATTATGGTTAATGGATCAACGAAAGCCAATAAATTGAGATACGTTTTTTCTGTTCATGTATCTCTTTTGGATTCATGAATTTCCTCATCTTTTATGTTCACGTATCTATTGAGTTCATGAATTTTATATATTCATGTATCTTTTAGTTCATGTATTTATTGAGTTCATGAATCTCTTGAATTCACGTATCTTTGGATTCATGAATCTCTTGAATTCATGTATCTCTTGATTCATGAATTTCGTGGATACATGCGTCTATTTAATTCATGTATCTTTTCTGTACATGAACTAAAAATTTCTATAAATAGATAGGAGCAAAGAGCTTCCTTCATTTACGGTTTTTGGTTTTTCCGACTCGATTCCAAAAAGGCTCTGATACACTTTTCTACTCTTCTGATTTTTTTGAGTGTGCTGGTTCAATTGAACGGTTCGACTGAGTCCTGTTTGCATAGTGCTAATCCAAACAGGTTCGAGGTGTTGTATCTTGGGAGGCATAGTTCGTGAAGCTGCGGAGCACCATTGGCAGGAACTAATGCCTTAAGGAGATTCGGATATCCGTACCTCACCTCCAATTTCATGTTCTGATTGCAACAAACAGTTTGTGTTTTTCTTTGGATTATTTCCAACAATCTTAAGGCAATTAACTTACTCACTTTTTGTTGTTCTTGTCAGATTATTGAGATGGCTGAAAACAATCAAGTGCCCTTCAATGTCCCGAATGTGTTAGGAGACGTTCCTATGGTCGATTCGACCGTTGCTATGGAAGATGTTCAACCTTCAAGGTCTGAATTTGTAGCGGCCAATGCTACGGGCCATTGGGCCAACACCAATTTTGGTGGTGCAAGTACAAGTCGTACGACTGGTATGCCCGGGACTTTTTTTCAGAACACTATAGGCCAAATGGCTTTTGGCTCTGTTTCTGGAGGGATGGTTCAACGAACCTTGCCTACTGTGATGGCAACACCTCCAGTTACATCTAATGAGAAACCGGAGAAATTCGCCGGAGTGGGCTTTAAACAGTGGCAGCGGAAGATGTTCTTCTATCTAACCATGCTCAATCTGACGAAATATTTATCGGAGGTGTGCCCGATAATTAGTCCAAATGAGCAAGATGTCACAACGCTCGATGCGTTGGAGGCTTGGAAGCATGGGGACTTCTTATGCCGGAATTATATCCTTAACTATTTAGTGAATTCTCTTTATAATGTTTATTATAATATTGAATCTGCTAAACAGTTATGGAAGTCCTTAGAGAAGAAATACAAGACTGAGGACGCCGGCACCAAGAAATTTGTGGTTGCTAAATTCTTGGACTACAAGATGGTGGATTCTAAATCTGTCATGAGTTAGGTTCAAGAATTGCAATTAATTCTCGAGTGACATCTCTCTGAGGAGGGAATGATACTTAGTGAATCATTCCAAGTGGCAGCCATGATTGAGAAACTACCTCCGGGTTGGTCAAACTTCAAAAATTATTTGAAGCACAAACGGAAAGAGATGAGCCTTGAAGATCTCATTCTGCGCCTCAGAATCGAGGAGGACAATAGAAGGAGTGCGAATCCTTCTTCTGAGCCAAAGGCCAACATTGTGGAATCTTTCAAATCCAAGCAAGAAAGAAAAAGGAAGATGTCTTTTCAAGGAAAAGGCAAGCAGAATGAGCAGTTCCAGAAATTCCAAGGAACGTGTTTTATATGCAACAAGCATGGCCATCGTGCTAAGGATTGCAAGAAGCGCCCGAAAAAAGGCAAGAACGATGGTGCAGCCCAAAGAACTGAATTTGACAGAACATGACAATATTGAGAGACTGTCTCGCTGTGGTTATGTCCGAAGCTTCTGTAGTGTTGAACACTAATGGCTGGTGGCTAGACACAAGTGCCACAAATCACATCTATGCAGATAAACACATGTTCTCATCTTATGAGAAGGCTGAAGAAGATGAGAAACTTTATATGGCTAACTCTGCATCAGCAAAGATTGCCGGAAGAGGAAAGGTGATCCTGAAGTTTACATCTGGCAAGGAGGTCGCCCTGCTGAATGTGCTGCATGTACTGGAGATTCGGAAAAATCTAATTTCTGGCCCTATACTTGTCAAGAAGGGTTTCAAAGTTGTATTTGAATCTGACAAGTTTGTACTATCTAAAGGAGGGATGTATGTGGGGAAAGGGTACTTGTGTAATGACCTGTTTAAAGCCAATGTGGCTGTCATTGATGTAAACTCAAAGTATGTGTACCCAAAGACTATTAATGAAGAAAAGTCTTCGCCTTTACACTGTTGTGTCTCATTATCTATGGGATGGTAGATTAGGACATGTAAACTATGGTACAATGAAGAGAATAGCAAACTTGGGGTTAATTCCAAGATTTGAGTTGGATGCCCGTTACAAGTGTGAGACTTGTGTTGAGGCCAAGTTTGCCAAGAAACCTTTCAAATCCATTGAAAGAACAAGTGAACCTCTACAATTAATCCATAGTGATCTATGTGATTTAAAGTTTGTAGAAAGTAGAGGTGGAAAGAAGTACTTCATCACATTTGTGGATAACTCGTACTAGATTTTGCTATGTCTATTTACTAACTAGCAAAGATGAGACTATGAGCATGTTTGTCAAGTATAAAAATGAAGTTGAAAACCAACTTGACAAATGGATCAAAGTGCTTAGGTCTGATAGAGGAGGAGAATACAGTTCAATCAATTTCAGAGAGTTTTGTGCTAGTTTTGGAATAATTCTCCAAACAACCGCACCTTATACTTCACAACAAAATGGAGTTGCTGAACGATTGAACAGGACACTAAAGGAGATGGCTAACGCCATGCTTTTGAGTTCAGTTTACCTCAGAATTTGTGGGGGAGGCAGTTTTAACTGCAAATTATATTCTTAATAAAATACCCCACAAAAAGACAGGTAAAACTCCATACGAATTATGGAATGGAAAGTTGCCATCCTACAATTTTCTAAAAGTGTGGGGGTGCTTGGCCAAGGTGGCAATTCCTCCTCCTAAACAAACTCGGTTGGGACCTAAAACGATGGATTGCATATTCATCGGTTATGCTCAAAATAGTAGCGCATATAGATTTTTGGTTCACAAATCTGAAAATGCGGAAATCCATGTCAATACAATCCTAGAATCAAGGGATGCTGAATTTTTGAGGATATATATCCTGCAAAAAGAAATCAAAGAGAACTTTCTCGAAAAGGCTTAGAGAATCGGAATCGAGAATGATGAACTTGTGACCAAAGAAGCTGAACTTTGAAGGAGTAAAAGGTCTCGAATTGAAAAATCTTTCGGACCCGATTTTCTAACATACATGTTAGAAGGTGAGCCCCAAACATATAATGAGGCAATGTCATCTCTAGATGCTCCTTTCTGAAAAGAAGCTGTTGACAATGAAATCCATTCTATCCTAAGTAACCATACTTGGGAATTGGTTGATCTTCCACCTGGAAATAAGCCAATTGGATGTAAATGGATTTTCAAGAAAAAACTAAAGGCTGATGGTTCCATTGATAAGTGCAAAGCTTGGCTTGTAGCCAAAGGGTTTAGACAAAAATAGGGTCTTGACTACTTTGATACTTATTCACCTTCACAAGAATAACATCAGTAAGGATGTTGATTGCTATAGCTTCACTATACAATTTGTAGATACATCAAAGGAATGTGAAAACTGCATTCTTAAATGGTGATCTCAACGAGGAGATTTATATGGAACAACCTGAAGGGTTCAAGGTCAAAGGACAAGAACACAAAGTGTGTAGACTTGTCAAATCATTGTATGGACTTAAACAAGCTCCTAAACAATGGCATGAGAAATTTGACCGGGTAATGATTCAAAATGGGTATAGAATCAATGAGTGTGACAAATGTGTGTACACTAAATCCTCAACAGTTGGATATGTACTTATTTGTCTATATGTCGATGACTTATTAATTCTTGGAGATAACACTGAGGTCATCAAAATCACCAAGAACATTCTCAAGAAGAATTTTGAGATGAAAGATTTAGGTGTAGTAGATGTTATACTCGGCATCAAAATTCTAAGGAATTTTGATGGCTTAGGTTTAACACAATCTCATTACATTGAAAAAGTATTTGAGAGATTTAAAGGATTCGGCATTAAAGATGCAAACAATCATTTTCTTCCACACCTAACTTTAAGAAAGAACACTAGAAATAGTGTTAGACAGCTGGAATACTCTCAAGTAATCGGCAGCATCATGTATATCATGAATTGCACTAGACCTGATATTGCGTACTCAGTAAGCAAACTGAGTAGATATACCAGTAACCCAGGTCACGAGCACTGGAATGCTCTGATGAGAGTATTAGGATATTTGAAAAGGACAAAAGACTATGTTCTACAATATGGCAAATATCCGGCTGTTTTGGAAGATTATTGTGATGCCAACTGGATTTCAGATTATGATGAATCAAAATCGACTAGCGGATATGTGTTCACGCTAGGAGGTGCCGCAATGTCATGGAAATCCTCTAAACAAACTCTAATAACGCGCTCTACAATGGAATCAGAGTTTGTTGCTTTGGATAAAGCTTATGAAGAAGCAGAATGGCTTCGACATTTTTTAGAAGATGTTCCTGTGTGGCCAAAACCTATGCCTGCAATTTGCATACATTGTGACAATCAAGCCACAATTGCAAGGGCGCATAATGTGATTTATAACGGTAAGTCTAGACATATTCGTCGTAGACACAATACCATAAGGCAATTGCTCTCAAATGGAATCATTTCTTTAAACTTTGTAAAGTCAAAGGAAAATATTGCGGATCCGCTAACAAAAGGTTTGTCAAAAGAGCAAATAAACTGCGCATCGAGGGAAATGGGTTTAAGAGCCTTAACCCAATAAAGAGATTCCGGGGTGGAAACCTAACCTATGCGATTGGAGATCCCATGGTCTAGGTTCAATAGGACAACGCAAATTTTGGAAACTCTAGTATAAGCACTGTCTCCCAATCCTATGATGCAACAGTGCTTTCCTACAGCGTTATTAAGGGTACGCTATACATTTAATGATTCCTATAACTTGGAATATAACATCCAAGTGAGATATGGTAGGATATCTTTAATAGGAATGCACCTATATGCGTGGAGCTGGCCGACTCTATGAAAATCTTTAAAGGCTAGATTTTCTAAAGCACGCATGAATCCCGAGAGGTTCAGGGCCTAAAAAACGAACACAACTAAGAACCAATCTTGAATTGGAAATACTCTGTGTGAGGTTTATTGTCTAGGCTTACACAAACAACTGGCGATTCAAGGCTTAGTCCATCGACTAGTTAAGTAAGTCCGATAGGCTTTCACTAAAGAAGGTTCAAGGCGAAAGCTACCTATCTTGATGCAGTGTATTTCAATAGGTATGCTCAGATTCCTTCGAGTCAAAAATGTTTTGTTGATCCATTAATGTGGGGGATTGTTGTAATTATGATTATAATTATGGTTAATGGATCAACGGAAGCCAATAAATTGAGATACGTTTTTTCTATTCACGTATCTCTTTTGGATTCATGAATTTCCTCATCTTTTATGTTCACGTATCTATTGAGTTCATGAATTTTATATATTCATGTATCTTTTAGTTCATGTATTTATTGAGTTCATGAATCTCTTGAATTCACATATCTTTGAATTCATGAATCTCTTGAATTCATGTATCTCTTGATTCATGAATTTCGTGGATACATGCGTCTATTTAATTCATGTATCTTTTCTGTACATGAACTAAAAATCTCTATAAATAGATACGAGCAAAGAGCTTCATTTACGGTTTTTGGTTTTTCCGACTCGATTCCAAAAAGGCTCTGATACACTTTTCTACTCTTCTGATTTTTTTGAGTGTGCTGGTTCAATTGAACGGTTCGACTGAGTCCTGTTTGCATAGTGCTAATCCAAACAGGTTCAAGGTGTTGTATCTTGGGAGGCATAGTTCGTGAAGCTGCGGAGCACCATTGGCAGGAACTAATTGCCTTAAGGAGATTCGGATATCCGTACCTCACCTCCAATTTCATGTTCTGATTGCAACAAACAGTTTGTGTTTTTCTTTGGATTATTTCCAACAGACCACCCTCCCTATCTCTCTCTCTCTCTCTCTCTCTCTCTCTCTCTCTCTCTCTCTCTCTCTCTCTCTCTCTCTCTCTCTCTCTCTCTCTCTCTCCTTCTTCCATTCCTTCTCTTGCCCGTCCGCCTGCCATCCGCCTGCTCATCGCCACTGCATGCCCGCCGCTCGTTGACATTACTGCACTACCGTCCATCCGCCATGCTACTGCCATCGCCATCCTCGCGCTGCCGCCGTGAGCCTTCAGCCACCATCGATTGCCCCTTGTCCTTGTCTTAGTTATTTGAAAGTAGATTTTCTAAATGCCAGCTAGGCCACCGTGTTATGTAACTCAAATTTAAGTCTGTTTCTAGCGTCTTAGAGCTATCCTTGGTAGAGGAGCTCATATGATTAATTCTATATGATTTGCTCACGATACACTTGGACTGTAAGGCTCAAGGATGAGTGAGGAGGGAGTATGTGATCATTGAGGTTGTTTGTGTTGGGATGATCCATCGAAATAGTCCGTTTAGGCTTAGATTATCGCTTGGGTTAGGAAAATTTCTGTGATTATTGCTTGTGGACCGTTATTGTTACCTAGGTTTAATCTTCATGTTTGATTGTTATGGTTGGTTGTATGAGGTTATGTGATGTGGTTTAATATATGTTATGACTATTGTTATTGAATCATCCATTGTGTTGCTATTAGTTTTTGATCTTCAAAGATTATGATTGCAACATGGATATAGTCTTCACATATAGAAGTCTATAGGCCATTGTCGATGCTTGAGTTCACATCAAGCCTCCGAAATTAGAACGGTGTTGGTTCTTGGATGTGCATAGAAGCACGCCAGGCCGGGTCACTCTCTTGGTTTAGCAATATTGAGGCATATCGTCCGATTCGGGTTTGAGCTAGGCCGGTGCTCGAGCGTAAAGCCAGGATTCTAGTTTCATGCTCAACATATTTTATTGACACACTTACAATAGGTCATGAGTTACACATTGCTTGGCACGCCATTGGGGCATTCATACTTTAGACTAATATGAAAAATAAAACTAATTGTGCTTGATTCATATGGTCACATGAGGGATTTCATCATCAAAGGTTTCAAGGGATGATGCCACCACTAGGAGACATCGGAGGGTAATGCCTGGAGTGTCCCAGATGCCATTCACGGGAGTGTTATATTGGAACGATTCCTGAAAAGATGCTTGACGGGGATTTGGGTGTCATCTTTGATGGATCGAGACGATGTCCCGGAGGTTCTCCAGAAGAACCGGAGCATTTCAATTATATGTGATTAATAATTGGACTCGAGATAGCATAATAGTATTGAATATTATGTGATTATTGAGGCATTAAACGTGTGCAAAGCATTTGAATATTATGTGCATACCATACTTTGGAAGTTGTTTCATGGCTAGTGCATGTTCGTTTTGGTCTTACATGAGATGTGTGAGACATGTGCATAATTTAATTGTCATTTTTAATGACTTGGAAAGCACGTGGATGCTATAATTGTCATTATTTGTGACATAACCGATATGTGGACATTCTGAGAGCCATTAATTGAGTCTCGAAGGCTTTGGTATTATTTTAGATGCTAATATTCCACACATGGAAATATTATTGGTTATTAATTGCACTATTTGTAGCATGTGTGAATTTATATACCTTTATTTAGGACTCGAGGGACTTATGTATGAGATTGAAGTTGCTAATTAATATGCTTAGAAAATGTCATGAGTAAAGGATATCTCGTAGTTTTTGATAGGACGGATGTCTAGGTAGAGAATAGGTTCTCTCATGTATATAGTTAAGGCAAAGCATAGGCTTTACTATTTATCTGCCATCGACATGTTTAGGTCGGGTAAATGTAAGGTTTCAATGCGAGGCATTCACCTATAGGAGGTTTAGATTATTTACTTATTGAGTTTTCAATTCATTTTTTGTTATTTAACCTTTTCAGGCCAATAGGTATGGATCCTCTACCTCTCCAGTTCATGCGCTTTGGTGATCAATGAGCATAGAGGTCACTGTCATGGACGTGTTTAGGGAGGACGCCGTTTTCCAAAGGATTACCACCACTATCTGGATCAATGAGAGGTATCGCGACCTCATTCCACATAGCTATCGTGCTTGGTATGCTTCATTAGATGGGGATCTCTTCAGACCCCTCCGTGGGTTTCGAGGTCCACCCAAACCGGACGAGAATGCTGGCCCGTCAAATAATTCAGTGGGTGATGCCTAGGTGGCAAGTTCTCGTATGAGAATCACTTTTGGTTAGGTATCATTAAAGGAGATAGGCTCACCCCAAAACTTGAAAAGCCCCCCGATATATCTTTTTGTGTGGGGATGACTAGTCGGAATGGCCCTAAGGATGGGCTTGTAAATGAAACATCCAAGTATATAAGTAAAGCATGTAAGTTATGTAGTATATATGTGTGTTTTCCTTACTATCCATTGTTGTTGATGACCGGATGATGGAGATTGCATGCTTCCGCATGTCCTTAATGGAAAGATAAAAATCAATGGAACAGTAACGCCTCCTAGGACAACGCAAATTAATCCTGACATGGCAGATGTTGCATTCCCGTGGCAAGGATAAGGTCCGGGGTGTGACAAATTTAGTCATAAATTTTTCAATTTTGTCAATTTCATTTTGATGATTTATCAATTTAATTCTAAACATTTTGATGATTTATCAATTTAATCATAAACCTTTCAATGATTTGTCAATATAATTCTTTTGACTAATTTTAGCCAAAAATCGCTAATAGAACAACTAGTGTCCACATCTAAAAATTTCTTGCCAAAATTAGCAGAAATGACTACATTAACAAATTGTCAAAATATTTAATTTAAATTGGTAAAATATTTATTACTGAATTAACAAAATCACTACCAATTTTACTATTGATTAAGTCTATCACTTGTCGATTATAATTAAAATTTTGTCATTTTTGGGTTTCAACATATTGAAACCCCGAACCAAGGATTTCTTTCTATATTCAAAAATCTCATTTTATTAGGAAGGGAATCCTTGATCAGTATTTGATATTTCCCTGATCTATTTATCTCACCTGCTTATTTTACTATTTATTGTGGGCTTGATAACAAGCTAGACAATAGTCCTTTTCTACTATTAACCTTTAAAAAAATCAGAGCATGTTTTCCTTGCATGATTGCTCACAAATCCTTTCAGATCCCAGAACGGAACGAGCAAAAGCTTAAAAAGGAACATATATTCTGCTGATTAAATGCCTTTTAAAAGGGTCCGTTCACGTTATAATCACATGAATAGATCCATCGGAAATCGATCATCCAGAGGGGGATATGATGGAGTTAAAAGCAACCATACTGCTTGCGATTTACTGCATTATCATTTTTATGGCCCAGTCCTCTCACTAAAGAAGAAGACTAGACCTCGAAATTTGAAGGAATCACATTTGCTAAGGATAATTATCCAAAAAATCTTAAATTTATTATATGACAATCAATTCAATTCAAAACTTTTTGATTTTACTACTTTAATTCTAAACATTTTAATGATTTGTTAATTTTGCCCTAAATCTTTTGACGATTTGTTAATGTAGTCCTTTCGACTAATTTTAGTCAAAAATCACTAATATAGTGGTCATGCCACATAAAACAACTAATATTCAAATTAGTAATTTCTTGCCAAAATTAACCAAAAGGATCACATGGTAAATTGTTAAAAGGGTTTAGTTTAAATTGATAAAATTGAAAATTGTATGACTGAATTGGCAAAGTCATTATTAATTATAGGGTTAATACCCTGAAAAATCCCAAACTGGTACACATGTGACAAATTTACCCCAAACTATTTTTTTGACCACCAAAAACCCCAAACTGGTATAACTTTGACAAATTTACCCAAAATTGGTACACTTGTGACAAATTTACCCTCTGTTAGTTTTCGTTAAATTTTATTGTCAAATTATTAAATTAAATAACACGTGACAATTGATTGGTATACTAATTTGGGATTTTACAATCCGTTTGTCACAGTTTACAATTTTTGCGATTTTTTTTTGTATTAATCCAATTTAGTGAAGGGTATATATGTCACAAATTTATCAGTTTGGGGTTTTTTGCGGTCAAATAAATTAGTTTGGGGTAAATTTATCATAAATATACCAGTTTAGAATTTTTTATGGTTAGTCAGGGTAAATTTGTCATAGATGTACCAGTTTGGGGTTTTTCATGGTCAAAAAAATAGTTTTGGGGTAAATTTGTCACAAGTGTACCAGTTTGGGATTTTTCAGGGTATTAACCCTTAATTATATTATAAACTAAGTCTGTCACTTTGTCAATTATTAAAAAAAAAAAAATAGTCATTTTTTGGTGTCAACAGATTGAGAAATCCCGAACCAAATATTTCTTTTTATCTTCAAAAATCTCATTTTATTTGGAAGGGAACCCTTGATCCGTATTTAATATTTCCCTTATCTACGTTTTTTGTTTACTTTATATACTATTGGGCTTGATAACAAGCCAGACAACAGTCCTTTTCTACTATTAACCTTTAAAAAAATTAAAGCATATTTTCCTTACAAAATTGCTCGCAAAACCTTTCACATCACCGAACAAAATAAGCAAAAGCTTAAAAAGGAACATATATTCTGCTGATTAAATGCCTTTTCAATTTCGACCAAAGAAAAAGCCTTTTCAAAGGGTCCTTCGACGTTATAATCACATTAACAGATCCTTAGGAAATCGATGATCCAAAGAGGTACATGATGGAGTAAAAAACAACCATATCTGTTGCGATTTACTGTATTATCATGGACATCGGCTCTCCACGCGCAGTCCTCTCACTAAAGAAGAAGACTGGACCTAAAGAAGGAAGACCAGACTTTGAAACACTGCTCTGGACCTCATAAGCCACTAGTTAGAATTTGAAGGTACGACATTTGCCATCATCATCAAATAGGGATGATTATCCAAAAAGTCTTGAACTTACTATTTGGTGGTCGGTTTAGTCATAAACTATTAACTTTGTAAATTTAGTTCTAAACATTTTGATGATTTATCAATTTAGTTATAAACATTCTGATAATTTGTCAATTTAGTCATAAATCTTTTGACTATTTGCTAACATAGTCTTTTTGACAAATATTAGCCAAAAATAGCGGACTTGGCTGACATCTATATTAATAATTTCTCGCCAAAATTGACCGAAAGAATTATATTTACAAATTGTCAAAAGGCTTTAGTTCAAATTGGTAAAATTTTATAACTAAATTGGCAAAATCATTGTTAATTTTACTATTGACTAAGTTTGTCACTTGTTGATTATATTGAGTAAGTTTGTCACTTGTTGATTATAGCTCAAATTTGGTCATTTTCTGGTGTCAACATATTGAAATCCCGAACCAAGAATTACTTTCTCTGTTCAAAAATCTGATTTTATTAGGAAGGGAATCCTTGAATAGTATTTGATATATCCATGATCTACGTTTTTTGTTTACTTTTTACTCTCTTTATTGTGGGCTTGATAACAAGCTAGACAAGAGTCCTTTCCTACAATTAACCTTAAAAAAAAAATGAAAGCACGTTTTCCTTCCAGTATTGCTTGCAAATCCTTTCACATCCCTAAACGGATCGAGCATAAGCTTAAAAAGGAACGTGTATTCTACTGATTTAATGCCTTTTCAAATGGTCCTTTTACGTTATAATCAGATGAACAGATCCTTACGAAATTGATGATCCAGAGAGGTATGTGATGGAGTTGAAAGCAACCTAGTTGCTTGCGAGTCACTGCACTATCCTTTTCTACGACAGTCATGGGCTCCGTATGCGCGTTCCTCTCGCTAAAGTAAAAGACTTGGGGCTCGAAACGCAGCTCTGGACCATTAACAAGCTGCCCGTTCAAACTTTAAAGGTACGACATTTGCCATCATCATCAAATAGGGATGATCCTCCGAAAAATCCTAATTTTTTTTTAATCAATTCAATTATAAATTTTTTATTTTTGTCAATTTAGTTCTAAACCTTTTTGATGATTTATCCATATAGTCATTTCGGCTAATTTTGGTCAAATATCCTGATGGTCCCATTTAGAATGGTCGGTATCTAGGTTAGCTATTTCCAGTCAAAATTGACTAGAAGGACTACACGGTTTAGGACTAAATTAATAAAATTGAAAATTTTAACACCGAATTAGCCATTATACAATAGATTTAGAAATTTTTGACAACTTTCCCTCATCAAACATTTTCCATTAACATATTTTCATGTCTATTTATTGCTCAGGCAACATCTTAAATGATGTATTTCTCAGTTTGGATATCATGATAGCAAGTTGAAATAGATTCACAAAATGATAATCTCAACTAAAATAGGGAGACTTGTTCAAAAAATAATAAACCTATTATACAATAGTCAATTCAATTCTTTGATCAATCTAGTTAATTTAATCATAACATTTTGAAAAAAATTTAATATAGTCTATCCAGCCAATTTAGGTTGGAAATAGTTGGCATAGTGGTCCAGTCAGTGATAGTCATCTTACATGACACAACCGGCATTGATTTGAACAATTTTTGCAATTTTTTTATTTTATGTTTTTTTTTCCTTTTCTTTTCTTTTTTTCTTCCTATTTTACTATTCATCTTCTTCCTCCAATCGCTAGAAAAAAGCAAGCGCCACAACATCCTCTGTCACACCCCGATCCTCCTAGTGTGTGCCCATCTCCCGGTGGTCGATTAAATAGCGACGTCCTAGAATGTATTGCCAACCCATTCATTTTAATGCACATACGGAAGCGAATAATTAATTCTCCAAACAACACAAAGGTGGGATAAAAAAGGAGGACCACAATTTTCGAAAACCACAACACACTTTATACACATCACACTAAGTCATATATAATATTAGCCGATATATACAAGGTCTACAAAAAGAGGGTAGAGGGCTACAGATCCTCTAAGGGGCTATTTGGCAACGTGCCAAATTCTGATTTTTTGTTCCCAGAATCAGTTTGGGAATAGAATAGCATTTGGTAAAATTTTTGTTCCCAAGAACAAATTTGGAGTGGAATCAAGAATAAAAAAAAATTGATTCTTGTTCCAAGAACAAATTTGAGAATCAAAACCAATTCTTCTTCTTCTTCCCTTCGGCTATCTCGCGACCGCCGTCCACCACCGCCTGCCGCCGTTCGCCGCCGTCCGCTGCCGCCGCCGATCACCATCCGCCGGTCCAGCAAGCTCGCCAGAGGCTCGCCAAGCCACGGCGAGGTCCAGCGACCTCGCCAGAGGCAAGCCCAGCCACCGGCGAGGCTCAGCCGACGAGGGCCGGCAACGCTCCGGTGAGGTCGCCGACGACAAGAAGAAGAAGAAGAAGAAGAAGAAGAATAGGAGAAAAAAGAAAAAAGAAAAAAAAGAAAAGGAAAAAGGAAAAAGGAAAAGGAAAAAAAGGAAAAAAAAAGAAAAAAAAAAAAAAAAAAAAATTTAAAAATTTTTTTAAAAATTGATTTGGAACAGAATCGTTACCAAATGCACCCTAAGCATTCGAGTCTTCAACCGAATACTTCGGGGACCCTGGATTTGAAAGATTCGAGTCTACCACTGAACCACCTAGAGGGTTAGTCGTGCCTTCACCAAAAGCGATCTCTAATATTGACCTAGGAATCTCAGACTCTGGAATGGGGCCTTCTCTGGGTCCATTTCGCCCGTAACGATACCACGATCTGAAATGATGGGGTACCTTATGGGATAGGCCTGCATCAACCTAGACGGTGGATCTTACAAGTTTGTAGACCTAGGCTCCTTGGCTCCTAGGGAGGGGAATCTGAGAGTGCTATTCGATGACCTTCTTCAGTTGGCCAAAACGATAAGGAGGTACAGCCATCTAAGGACCTGCAAAATGTTATCCCACAACGGGGTGAAACGACGTCTTAGCAAGTTCACCCCCTAAACTCCGACTAGGAAGGAAATACGCCTAAAGGCTACCTATGCACGCACATGACAGGTGACTTATATTTGCCTAGTTCCTTCCTGCAAGTCAGTACGATTCATATATTCAACGAATCACTTCAACTCGAATCAAATCATTAAATCAAATTGAGTCATCGATCAATCGATCCAATCGATTCCACACCATCAATACCATCTCTCAGTCAACCCATTCAATACTATCTATCAAATTCGATCACATCAAGAACTACTCACCCTAAGCTGAAGATAAATAGCATAACTCGCCAAAAGTTGATAATAAAGTATACTGCTCACCCTAAGCTGATATATCAAGACCCGTAGGCTGATATAGTATACTGATAATGCTCACCAAAAGCTGATAATAGAGTATACTACTCACCTTAAGCTAATATATCAAGGCCCGCAAGCTGATATAGTATACTGATAATGCTCACCAAAAGCTAATAATAGAGTATATTGCTCACCCTAAGCTGATATATCAAGGCCTATAGGCTAATATAGTATACTGATAATGCTCACCAAAAGCTGTGCGATACTTAATTTCTATTACACCTAATAAAATAATCGTGTGTGGGTACACGGTCGACCTTAGCCAAAATACAATAATTTACCTTTTATAAAATCCCACTAGAAATAATAGTAATGTGGCGCTATAAACCAACGCCCGATATTATCTAATTAAATACCGAAATTACCCAATTTTGGAATAAATTCCCAAAATTACAAATATCACTCAAATTACACAAATTAGCATCCAGATAAATAAACCAAACACACAATTACAATCAACACGAAATTCCAATCACCAACTATCCTGGTATAATTTCTGAAAAATAATAAATAATTAAATAATTACCAAAATTAATTAAATAAATACCAATAAGTGCCAAAAATACAAACTTAGTCCGAAAAAGCCTAATTAAATACCGAAACGGGCCCGAAAAGTTTTCGAACCTATCTAAATAAATAATGCAACCTATCTACTTGCTAATTAAGCCGATCTAACAACCTAACATGCATAAACGAATAATTAAATTGCTAATCCGTTCTAACTAACCACATAATCCCTAATTAGTCTAAACTAATCAACCCTTGAGCATAATTAATTTCATAAGCAGAGTTTAGTGAGTAAACTCACCGGTTTTGAAATCCGATAAGTTCACAACGATGGGGACGCGAAGGCGGGCAACAAACTCCGAAGCGACAGCACCTTACGAGGCCTGGAAGCGGTCCAAAGTGGGCCAAACAGTACACGGCTGGGCTGAAGGGGTTCGGTTATGTTCTTTGGGCCGAAGAGGCTGCTTGGACGATGGGCTAAGCTGGAACGGCCAAGGTGGCTAGCGGATGGGCTGCAGCAACGAGCAGGGGTAACGGTGGCTGTTCCGGCGACCATGACGGTGGCCTAGCGTGCTCGGCTCGACGGCCTGGGCACGAACGACAGCTGGATGAACGGACTGGAGCAGCACGGGGGAGCGGCTGGCAAGCGGGCGCGCGACGGCGCTGGGCAACGGCAGCAAGCTCGGACAATCGTGCAACGGAGGAGGGGGCACTGCAAGCTCGGTTTCTCTATAAATCCAAGTTCTCCAAATGCTCTCTAATGGAGAAAGTGAAGCTTTGCTAAGGAAGAAGAAGGGCTGAAGGCTTAGAGGGGGCCACCTTGGTCTCAATTCTATCCCTTTGTGCCCTTGACCATGTCCCCACCAATTTGCTGGCTTCCTCAGCACTCTTACAAATCACAAAGCTTCCTTAGGAAGCCATTGAAGGGGTCCAAAGGTTGAAGGACCAAGGGGCTACGAATTTTGGGACATTTTCCCCCAAATTGAATCCAATTCTCTCTTGAATCGATTCAATTCGGCCCTCATATAATCCACCAACGTGTCCTCAATCAAATTGACATTTTTCATCGCCCATAGAACCAACTTACATTCCAAAAATGCGATAAAAAAAGGTCCCCTGAATTTTCCGGTTGAAAACGGCCCTATATCGAATTTCCGCCAAAAATCTCGGTTTGCAAAAAAATCTTCGAAGAATGAGTTGACATTCCTAAAATGACTCGTGACATTAAAAAACTTTCAATTTCTGAAATTGGATTCAAATTTGCGGTTAATTTCAATCTGGCGCGATTTTAGCGTAATCTAGCCTATTGGGTAGCTTTTAAAAAAAAATTTGTGTAATTGACCCATGATCGATATATTTCGAGTCACAATATACTTCTTTGACACATTGGCGACCCTCGGTTGTTGTGAAAATCTCAAGATTTCATATATCAGCACAAGGTACCAAAACGATAGAAAAATCAATATAATACCGATTGACGAGAATTTTGCGATCTGGTGGCATCACCCACACTTTGATCACCTATCTCAGTCAAACGACATATCTCTAATTTCTAATCGATTTTTAACTATACCGTAATGACTCTTGCAAACTAGCACGGTCGAGTAGTCGATTCCTAGTTGAATTCTCAAGTCTATTGCGTTAAAATCCCTTAACGGCTTCCCCCGATAATCTAGTTATCTCGTGAGTGATCAGCTTAAAGAATAGCACTATAGGCACATCGATGAAAGGCCCGATTTATTTAATTGAAAACATGACTGAAATTTCAGGATGTCACACCCTCGCTAACCATTACCAAGTCCTAGCGACCAGTGTAGGAAGAAGATAAATAGTAGATATTTGCCAATGGAAACTAGATTAATAAGAGGTTCTTATTGGCTAGCTTCATTGCAATAAATGAAAATGATGCCAATGTTAATTAAGAAGCAAAGTAGGATTTGTTTATTTCGTGAAAAAAATGAATGATTTGGACATTTGTATTACCTACAAAAATGAATGAAGTTAAAAAATATTTTCATCATCCAAAAAAATATTTATAGATATATTATTGTTTATGAAAATATTTTCCATTGACTAATTATTTTAAACGCTATAAGTAGTCGTTTTTGGAGGAGAAAATCCAAATGATTCATTTTTCATGAAATAAACAAAGCCTTGTGTTATGGAGAAACTTATTAGATCATTGGAAGTCAGGAAAGATTTGATTTAAGTTTAAAACCTTCTAGAGATTTATGCAATAATATTTAGTTGTATCGGAGATTGTAACTTTCCATTATGTCGTGCACCAACCTTGAAAACATCATTCAAATCTTGTTTGCATTTAGTCCGAATTTTCTAATAATTTATTTATGTCATGGGCTTAATTGAGATTGTCTCTATATAACGGGAATGAAGTGAATGGATTTTTGCATTAGTATTACTCGGCAAAACCAATCAATTTCAAGTCGAAAAGTGGATTGGACCCGGTCCATCTCATGCAAGTCATTCTCATTAAGGGATATGTGCACCTGACCAGTCTATACTTTTTGTAAGTAAATGTTATACAGAACTAAAATGCTACAGGAAGCAAATGTACATGAAATAAATCGAATGAAACATACAGTAATTCTGCAGAAAATATAAACAATATGAAATATCATCTAATGTTCATGTACAAATTAGTTTCTCAAAATACTACGTGTAGAAATTAAAAAATGCAGTTGTTTTTTCGTTATATATGGTAGAAAACCATGGACGATGAGTAGGCAGGCATACGCCTAGTATGATATGAAATTGGAACCAGAGTGAATAACTTTAGTTCTCAAACTCCACTTTCAGGCCATTTGGTTAGATGGAATTTTTATAGCTCCTCCCCCTTGAAGTTTTAGAGGGCAAAATTCCAGACTACGTATTTCATCGCCCTAACAACTTTTTTGGGCAATATTTATTTTGATCTTGCTTAATTTTTCAAGAGAAATCTCATGAAAAGCATGAAGTTTCTATAAATAGGAGGAATCGAGCTAGTATAAGGTGTCTTCCATTATTTGTCCTGTAGCAATAAATTTGCAAGGGTAAAACTTCCGAAGTGCGTATCTCATTGCTCCCGACAACTTGTTTTTGGGCAATATTTCTTCTGATTTTGCATAATTTTTTTAGAGGAATCTTATGAAGACACAAAATTTCTAGAAAATAGGAAAAATTGAGCCATCAGAGGGTGTCACCCAAATTTTTCCTATAGCAAGAAGTTTGAGAGGACAAATAATGGGAGTAACAGTTTGATTCCTCCTATTTTCTAAAATTTTCATGTTTTCATGAGGATCGTCTCGAAAAGTTATGCATAATCAAAAGAAATGTCACTCAAAATGATCATCATAGCGATCAAATACACACTCCGTAAATTTTACCCTCTCAAACTTCTTGCAACAAAACAATTAATTGGGAGACGTGTTGTATTAGCTTGATTCCTCCTATAGTCTACAAATTTCATGTTTTTCATGAGATTTCTTCTAAAAAGTTATGCGGAATCAATAGAAATAGTCGCCATAAAAAAGTTATCGAAGTGATGAGATATGCTCTAAAAGCTTTGCCCTCTCAAACTTCTTGCAACAGGACAAATAAGGAGAAACGCTCTAATAACTTGATTCCTCTTATTTTCTAGAAATTTCATGTTTTCCTTGAGAATCCTTTTGAGAAGTTATACAAAGAAATTTCAGCCAAAATTTATGTCGGACAGAGAGGTGTCGGTATTTTTCTTTTGTGCTAACTTCTGGTCTATTTCTTGTTTGTCCACTACATGGATCTCAAAAACAATTCAATTTTTTTTTAACAAAGAACAGGCGGCTTTTTACCAGGTAGAGTCAAGAAGGAAGGAAACGCACAAGCTGGCGCTATCCCAGCTGACCAACCGTACATTTGGGCCGACTGTCCTTATGAAACCACCCCTATTGGGAGGACGGCAAAAGTAGATTTTATAAGACAGCAGTTTCATGCGATGTACAGAAGAATTCTTCATTGGCAAAATCTCCCACTGCTGACGTAAGTAATTTGTATAGGATGAAGCTTATAACAAATATATGAACATACCCCGCTTTAGATTTCATGATGCAGGACAACAATAATAGTCGACAGGTCTCAAACTTTGAATAGACAAATCTGAAGGAAAATCGGTTTTCGTTTAACATTGTTTCGGTTAGCAATCAATTTGCAATTTGAACGTTGTAGAAAACCTGAAACCTTTTGAAACGTATAAATGTTGCAATGTCAAAGTATTTTTTCTCAATCAGGAATGGAAAAATACATGGTCCAAGAAAAACATCCACGTTAGATTAAACTAAATAAGTATGTTCATTTTACCTTTCTAGGGCTGGCATTGGGTGAACATGAAAAGAAAAAAATGCGAGGCATGCATTGCACCCGTATTGTTACCGTTGGACAATGTGCTCATCTGTTAATGTGTTTCTTGCATGTTTTCTGCTGTTTCGATCGCTTAAGAGTGATAGGGTTTGACACTACTGGTGAATCCCAACCTTTACGGCGACAATTTCACTCATCTCTTCACTCGTTGGGCAGTAAGTCCCTATCTCATGGCAATGTCCTAACCCAAGCCACATTAAACAGCTAGGCAGCACATGACAACGTTTCTGTTCCTCAGAATTTCTGTTCTTTTGTTCCTCGGAACAAAAAAAGAACAGAAATCCATTTGGTAATGCCAAGTTGTTTTTTTTTGTTCCTTGGAATAGAAAATTAGCCCAGGAATAAATTTGGAGCAAAAACGAGAAACGAAAAAAAGTTGCTTCTTGTTCCCGATAACAATTTCTAGAAATAAGTCAATTTTCTTTTTTATTTTTCTTCTATTCCTCTCTCTTACCGCGGCCACCTCCAACCGCCTGCAGCCATCGGTGGCCAACCAGCCACCATCGCCGCCGCCGCCGGTCACCGGTCGCCAATTGCTGGTCACCGATCGCCGGTCGCCGGTCGCTAATCGCCAATCGCCAGCCCACCACCACCGCCCGCCGCTGCCGCCGCACGACCACCGGCCGCCGACCGTCACCGCCGATCATCGCCGCACAACCCATCGGCCGCCACCTCCCACCACTGGCGGTCGGCGGTGACAATCAACGGCCGGGATCATGCGGCGGCAACGGCGGTCGGCAAGGATAATCGACGGCCGACAGTCATGCAGCGGCGGCGGCGGGCAGTGTTGGGCAACGGTTGGCGATCGCCGATCCGTGAACAAGAATAAAAAATAAATAAATACAAAAAAGAAACTATTGTGTTATCAAACGCATTTATATTCTTTTTCTATTCCAAGAGTAAAAATTTTGTGTAGTTACCAAACAGGTTCTTTTACTCAGAAATTATTTCCCATAATAGAAATAGAAAAGAACTATTTCCGAAAAAAAAAAAAAAAAAACTCTTCCCCAACCAAGAAGTATTGTCATGCGCAGCCCTAGTATCCACATCAGTAATTTCCAACCCAAATTGGTCAAGAAAACTACATTAGAAAATCATCAAAAAGTTAAGATTAAATTGTCAAATTAAAAAATTTAGGACTAAATTCGCTACTATACAATGGGTTTAAGATCTTTTAGACAATTTTCTCAACAAAAGTTTGTAGGATGTGAGGGGACCATGCTCCTTTTCTCAATCTCTTTATCCTATAAAATATTATGTTTATATTTATTTCACCACTTATCGCTTCAAAAGAGGGATGAAATTCCCTGTTCTTATTTTGTGCAAGCATGCAATGGAGATATTATAGACTGCACTGACGTATACAAACCATCAGCTTTCGACCATCCTTTTCCAAAAAGCCACAAGATGATTCATGTACTTGTCAATAACCGTCTTTTTATTGTCGGTTTACCAAATTTCCCATTATCCGTAGATCTTGACAATGTGGTAGCATTTCCACTCATTTTCACATTTGGTGATCAAACTAGTGAGATATATGGGGGACAGTTGTACGCGGAATGGTCGATAAGTGCACATATTCTCATAAGTCCTTGTCCTCTTCCACTTAGATATTGCTGCCTCCAATATAAGTTGACCTAGTATCTTGCTCGCCATCTGCTAGAAATTTAGGCGGCCTTCGTTTCATCTCAATGAAACACTTGTTTTGGCCAAATAAGCCAGCACACACGTCTTATGAAAAACCTTTTTTTCTTTATTGACATGGAATATCATAAACATTTGTCATTCTTTCACCAGCAACTGTGAACAAAAATGGAAAAAAAAAAAGAAAGTAGGATTTAAACTCTGTTTATTTCGCGGAAAATGAATGATTTGAAAAGTATTTTCCTAAAAATGATTACTTACATCACTTGAAATAATCAGTCACTTAAAAATATTTTCATTATCGACAATAATTTGTATTTAAATATTTTCATGGATGGTGAAAATATTTTTCATTCGTGCATTTTTATAAGTAATAGAACCGATTTTTTTAGGAAATTTTTTTTCAAATCATTCATTTTTTTGTTAAATAAATGGAATATAATCTTATCGTAGATTCTAATTTAGATTATTGGAGGTTAGGAAAGATGTAATTTTAGTTTGGAACCTTCAAGAGATTTATGCGTTAATATGACTGTACGTCATTATGTCTTATGCCAACCATGAACATCATTCAATTTTTTCTTTCCTGGGATTTAAGCTGAATTTTTCTCTATAATTTATATTTGTCATGGGCTTAATTGAGATTGTCTCTACTCGACCCAAATGAAGTGATTCAATTTTTGCATTAGTTTTACTAGGCAAATTCAATCAATTTCGAGCCCAAAAATGAATTGGACCCGGTCCATCTCATGCAAATCATTCTCATTATGCGGCCCCTCGTTCAAACTTCTTGTGCTTAGATGGCACATTGTTATCTTTTTCCTTCTTTCACTCTCTTTATTATTGCATCTGTTTATTTGTAACTCCCCATTTAGGAAATATTTTTTCCAATTTTTGTGTATGTAAAAATTATACAGAACTAAAATACTTTAAGAAGCAAATGTACTGGAGGTATAAAACATAAACAATATGAAATATCATCTAATGTCCATACATACATACATACATACATACATACATACATACATATCAGTTTATCCAAATACTACGTGTGAAAATCTACATTTAAAAATTCAGCTATCCTTTTATTATATTTGGTAGAAAACCGATGAGTAGGCGTACGCCTAGTATAATATGAAAATGGAAGCAAAGTGAGTAACTTTAGAGCACTACTCCACTTTGAGGCCATTTGGTTAGATGGCATTGTTATATCTCTTCTCTCCCTTGAAGTTTGAGAGGGAAAACTTCCTGAATGTGTATCTCATTGCTCCGATAATTTTTTTGGGTGATATTTCTTTTGATTCTACATAATTTTTCGAGAAAAATCTCATGAAAAATACAAAATTTATAAAAATAGGAGGAATTGAGCTATTACAACGTGTCCTTCGTTGTTTGTCGTGGGGCAAGAAATTTGAAACAGTAAAACTTTCAAAGTGCATATATCATCACTCCAACAACTTTTTTGGGTGATATTTCTTTTAATTGTGCATAACTTTTTGATAGAAATATCAGAAAAACAAGAAATTTCTAAAAAAAAATAGGAGGAATCGAGCTATTATAGTGTGTTACCTGATATCTGTCCTATTGCAATTCGAGAGGACAAATAACAGAAGACAAGCGTTTAATAGTTTGACTCCTATTTTCCAGAAATTTCATCTTTTCATGAGGATCCTCTTAAAAAGTTATGCATAATCAAAAGAAATGTCACCCGAAAAGAACGTTGAAGCGATCAAATTCACACTTCATAAGTTTTTCTCTCTCCAAGTTCTTGCAATAGAATAAATAACGGGAGACGCCTGTGCAATTCCCCTATATTCTAAAAATTTCATATCTTCCATGAAATTACACTCAAAAAGTTACACAAAATCAAAAGCAATGTTGCTATAAAAAAAGTTGTCGTAGCGATAAGATTCACGTTGCGGAAGTTTTGGCCTCTCAAACTTCTTGCAACAAGACAAATAACAGGAGAAACGGTCTGACAGCTTGATTCCTCTTATTTTCTAGAAATGTCGTGTTTTCCATGAAAATTCTCTTGAAAAGTTAGATAAATATTGCCCAAAAATTTTGTCGGGGAGAGAGATGTAAGTATTTTTCTTATTTGTCCACTTCATGAATACTATATGACAATTCAAATTTTTAAATAGAGAACACGGGTCTTTTTACCAGGTGGGAGTCAAGAAGGAAAGAACAGCACAAGCTGGTGCTGTCCCAGCTGACCAACCATACATTTGGGCGGAGCGTCTTTATGAAACCGTGCCTAATGGGAGGACAGCAAAAGTAAGATTTAATAAGACAACAGTTCCATGTGATGTACAAAAGTAGAATTCTTTCATTGGCGACATCTCCCACTGCTCATGTAAGTAATTTCGTATAGGATGAAGCTTATAACAAATATATGAACATAGACCTTGCTTGCTCTGGATTTCATGATGCAGGACAACAATAATAGGCAACAGATCTCAAACCTTGAACGGACAAATCTGAAGAAAAGTAGGTTTTCGTTTACCATTGTTTCGGTTAGCAATCAATTTGCAATTTGAACGGTGAAGAAAACCTGAACCTTTTGAAACGTACGAATGTTATAAAAGTTGCTACGGCAAAGTATTTTTTATAATAAAAATTCTGAACAAAATAAAAATTTCTCAAAAAAGCAACAAGTGAGTCGAGATGAAGGCATGCCTCAATATTTAAACATTCTAATACTCCCCCCACATGTAGGCCTGAATTTGACCTAAATGAAAAAACTTGAAAAGATAGAATTAAGGAGGCAAATAAGGAGTCTAAAAACATGTGAATACGGAACTCATGCTCTCCTGCCACAAAGTATTTTATGGAATTTTTGTCGATTGTTCTAAAAATTATTGACTACTATGTGCATGCATGATTTTATATACAAATGCTATAACGAATATATATGCATAGAATCCGTGTGTGTATGTATATCATTTGTCTTAACTTGCAAAAAAGGAAGAGAAAGTCTTTTCTAATTTGGCGTTAATTTAAAGTCCCCAAATCAAGAATTTCTTTCTATGTTCAATGATCTAAGGCTACTTATGGTTGTCTGAATTTTAAGTCAAAATAGGACCGGATAGAATCGATAAAAAAATTCAGGGATTTTATTATATCCTATAAATTATTTAGTAAATTATAGTAACAAAGCCAAATATTTTCACATCCCATCATGTACATTGTCAAGTTTGAATGACATATCGTGTAAAAAGAAAATTTCAAATAAGGTTATGAAATACCCTCATTTTCTCAAATATGGGTCTTAAGTAGACATTATTTCTAATGAGGGCATGAAATGGCCAAATTGTTTGAAATTATGACTTTTGGCCGACTGGTGACTATTTTGGCCATCGAAAAAAGGGTATTTTAGTCAAAAAAATTATAAGTAAATTTTTTTAAAAAAATTCCTTTCCTTTTATTTTTATTTTTCCCTCCCTCAACTATCATTGAGCATTCTCGATGGCCGGCAAAGGTCAGCCTCAAGTGAGGGCCACCCTTGCCAGCGTAGAGCAAGGGCAACCCTTGCCTAAGTACGGCGACCTCCGCCATGGTCACTGAAGGGAAGAGGGAAAAAAAACAGAAAAAGGAAAAAAGAAAAGAGGGAAAATATTTTAGAAAGTAAAAGATGAAAATTCCATTCAGCTGGTGAAGTAAGGCTCTTCTTTGAAATTTATATGACCATTTAGATCCTTATTTAAAAGAAGTTCCACTTTAGGCCTTTATATGAGAAAACAAAAGCACTTTGGCCCTTATTCGTAATAAAATCAACTTTAAGCCCTCATTTAAGAAAATAAGAGTACTCAAGTTCCTTATTTGAAATTTATATCGCCACTTCAAACAAAGGTGGCAAGGATCTCTCACAACACTTCGGCCTACTTCATTTTTATTTGCTTATTTTTTATTATTTTTCTTTTCTATTTCTCTCTTTTTTCCCCTTTTGTCATTCTCTAATAAAAATTTATTAAATATAGTAAACTATACTACTATACGTAAAATACTAAAAATACCTCAAATATGTATTAAGTATAAATGCTAAATACATATTTATATATATTGAATTTATATTATAAAATAGAAAGAAATCGAATATACAAATAAAAACAGTAATAAATAAAAACGAAATCGTTGCTATTTTTTGTTATTTTTATTTTCATATTAGAATTCAACTATTATTGTAGTTTTATTAATTTAAGAAACTTTAGATATCTTTCTCTAGAAGGGATAAACGTTAGAAATCTTCCCCTGATCTATGTCTTTTGTTTCCCTTTTTTTAATTTATCGTGGTCTTTATTATAAATTTCCTTCCATATATCTACAATGGTCCTTTGCTATTATTGACCTTAAATGTCCTTCCATAATCGGCAGCAAAGATTTAAAAAGGAACGTCTGCTGTTTTTTCGCTTGAAATGAAAGCCTCTTAAAAGTGTGCTTGGACGCTATCATCATATGAACACATCCTCAGGAAATCCAGAGAGGTAGATGATGGAAACGAAAGCAATAGCGCTGCTTGCAATTCACTGTTTCACCATTTTCTACAGCGGCCGCGGACCGTCTGACGCAAGGTCCTCTCAATAAAGAAGAAGACTCGGAGCTTGAAGCGCGGCTCGAGACCCTCGATAAACCTCCCGTTCGGACATTGAAGGTACAAGATTCGCCGTCACGATTAAACGATTGTCGTTAACATATCTGTTTGTATCGAAAAAATCGCCCAGGATGCATCTTCAGTGATGTACATTTCTCAGTTTGGACATCATGATTGGAGGTCAAAAGAGACTCGCAAAATGATAATTTCAACTGCAAATGTGTAGAATGCGAGAGTAGATTTTAAAAAATGGTGAATGTGTGGATTTCTCTGTATCCTGTATGCTATATTATGTTCATATTCACATCACCACTTATCTCTTCAAAAAAGATGAAATTCTTGGTTCTTATTTGGTGCAGGTATTCAATGAAGACATCATAGACTGCATCGTCATATACATGTAACCCGTTTTCGACCATCCTTTGCCTAAATAATAACCAGATCCAGGTACATATTAATAAGTGTCTTATTATCGTAGAGTCCACCAAATTCCTCATATCAATGCATCTTGATGATCTGATAGGTTCCTCTCATTTTCACATTCGGTAATTGTAATTAGCTAATGATACATTGCGCCTTTCCTTCCTACAAAAGTATTTCACGAGACGATTGCATTGTTGACGTGAGCAAACAGTACTAATTTTTTAATAATAAAGTCAACCCCGTATTTTGTGAACCAAAATTTGGGCAATCAATCCTTCGTTCCTTCTCAATGAGGCACTCGTTTTGGCCAATTACACCAGCACACGTCTTGCGAAAAATAAACTTTTTTTTTGTACGCAACATCATAAATTTGCCGTTCTTTCACTAGCAAGTGTGTGCAAATAATGGGAAAAAGCAGAAAGGAATAAAGGAAAAAAACTAGGACTTAATAGAATCTGATTTAGATTATCGAAGGATAAAAATATGTGATTTAAGTTTAAAAACTTCGAGAGATTTGTGTAGTAATACCATTACTGTTTTTGCACTTTTAGTATACCATTTTGTTTTATACCAACCCTGACTAAATTTGTGTATTGATCGAAAGTTTGTACTTTTTATAATACAACAAAAAAATTTGAATCAAAATTGGGATCCGAAAAGTAAGTGTTTTTTTAATGAGACAAAAAAGAAGTTTGAGCTAGAATAAGAACACGAGTTAAAATTGGTATTTTTTTATATGAATAAAGTCTGGGCATTGTGATCTTAAAATTGGTGCTTTTTTAGGGAGTAAGGCAAAGTTGTGCGCCTTTCTTTTTCTTTCCTTTTTTTTTTTTTTTTGGTCATTTTGCTTGGATGGCAATTTCACGTCTCTCCTCTTCTCTTTCTTATGAGCACATTATCGTCTTTCCCTTTTTCTCTCTCTATTCATTTTTCCTTCACTTTTTTTTTTTTTTTTTGTAACTCTCATTTAACAATTTTTTTTTAATATTCTCATATGTAAAACATTTGCACGACTACTTGAGATGTACGAAGTAATGTTTAAAATATTTCTGTATAAAACATAGACAACACGAAATACAATCTAATTTTCATAAACAAATTAATTCGTCTAAATAGTAAATACTACGTGGAAAATCTACTTTTATATTTTTAGCTGCCTTTTTTCCCTTTTGTGTTAGTTCTTAATTTATTTCATGTTTGTCCACCATATGAGTACTAAAGAATTATTCGATGTTTTTCAACAGAGAGAGTTCAGGCCTTCGTCAGCTGGAGTCAACAGGGAAAGAACAGCACGAGCTACTCGAGCTGACCAACCATGCATATTGGGCGAGGGTCCCAATGGAACTGTTCATATTCGCAGGACAACCAAAGATGATTTAATAAGACATCACTTCTATGGAAAGACGCCAGTACCGAAATTGAACTCTTCATTAGTGGCATATCCACTTACCCATGTAAGTAATTTCGTACCCGATCAAACTTTACTCGGGCTCTAAGATTTCATGTTGTAGGACGATGATAGTTGACTGATCTCAAAGCTTAAGCTAATAAACGTAAGCATGCTGTTTTTTTTACGGGGATTCCTATATACGAAAACCCATTTTAGTAATGTCCGCAATGGTTGGTGAGGACACTTAGAAATTGTAGATTTGTTCTTGGAGTGATGTTTACACTGGTTATTATGAAACTGTTATTAGGCAAAGGGTTTTGAGATTCCAACCTAGAATCTTTTTAGATTCCCCTCTGTATATTTGTCTTCCCCAAGAGGAGAGGATATCCTCTGGCTTCATTTGGTAGCCAAGATAAAGTTCAAGATAGGATGTGTTTGGTGCCTAATCAAGATAGATAAAATCAATATAAGAGGATATAAACATAAAATTATCCTATGGGGAGGTAGGATAAATGTGAATAGGTTTCTAACATCCATGTTAGGCAAATTATTTTTATCGAATAATAAACTTCTTAAATTAACAAAATTAAAATTATTCAAAAAAATTTACAAAATTAAAAATATACTTCAATATAGAAATAATATTTGAATTCTAATATAAGAAATTCAAAATAAAAATTAAAAAATTATTTATTTTAATTAATTTTTATTTTTATTTTTATTTTCTAATTTAATTCTATTTTAGAATATAGGTTCAATATATTTATCACATATTTTAGGTATTTTAGTATTTTTGGTATGTTATTAGACAATGATGGATGGGGAAGAAAGAAATAACAAAGAAATTATTTTATTTTTTTAAAGAGACGAAAATAAAATGAAAAAAGCAAATAAAAACAAACTAGGCAAAAGTATCGCAAGAGACTTTTACCATCTACGTTTACAAAATTTGGTTCATTTATACTAACATGACATTTATACTAAACAACGTACATGATATGATATGAATATATCCGACTGCAATCATCAAATAGTGGATAAAATATAGTAAAATCCCTAAGTTTCATATCTTATCATATACAATCATATCCTAGTTAGAAATCTGAACAACCAAATGTAGTCCCTAAGTATTTTACACCTTGGAAGTCTCAAATCCAAATTGATCAGGATGAAGCCTTTTAAAGACATACTTAGATCCAAGTTTAGCGTAATATTTTAAATTCCTTACTTTTTTTTTCTTTTTTTTTTTTGGGTCAGAATGGTTCCTTGTCTCTAGATGGAGCAATGGTGCACAATCATGTATGGTTGAAAGAATAACAATTTTAGTACTAAGAACTTCATGGAAAGCATAGATAGGAGATAAAGACATAACTCTTATTTCCAATCTGTGCCATGACTAAAAAATAAGCGGTTTACTTGACTATCATAACTTTCAATCAATCACTTCAATTCCTTGACTTTTTAAAATACAGTTACTTAAATGCTATGACTTTCAATTGATCACTTGATTGTCACAACTTCAAAGAAATCTTCACATGACCTCAAAAAAATCATATATCTTTTTTTTTTTTTTTAATTTGGTACCCAAGTGATAGACTAGAAAAGTATGACACTAAAGTGATCGTCGTATAAAAATTATGACTCTTATGATGTCTTTTTCCCTATAGGTAGATATGCCACTTGTTAATCTTAATACTATCTTCGTTAATTTAAGTTGACATTATGATTGGGTCAATATTAAATTGCCTTCAAATGAGAGTAACAAAGGAGAATCTTGGAGAATGCATAGACATCACGTGGTACCGTTTGATTGTGGAGGGCTAGTCACGTAACCTATCTAGAAGCACAAATAAAGGACAATATAGATCTGTTCATATATATTTATGTACTTAAAATCTAGGCAAATAATCACAACTTTGACAACAACGAAAATCTTAACAACAATAACGGCATTGTCACTAAATTGGGGGTACTTGGTTGGTCTATCAATTTAGTGACAGTGCCTGTCGGTTTAGCGACAGTGCCGTAAAGCATGCCAACCAAGTAGTGGACCTTTCACCCATCCTCACTCATCCCAGGCGCGGGAGGTTACTATACTAGTAGCCAGAACCGAAATCCCGACATGGTGTCTACCTTCACCACTATGAGGCTCCTTAATTCCCTATCTATCTTTGTCTTCCCAACAGGGAGAGAATACGGGGGTGACATTGCGGGGTCTTCCACCCCTGGGCGAATCTCTAGCCTGTTTCTTCCTCTTGAACCTTTTAAGGATCTGCTCAAGTCCAATTCCTTTTGTTTATTGCTCTTTCGAAGTGACAGTGCCTATCGATTTAGTGACAATGCCATAAGGCATGCCAACCAAGCAGTGGGCCTTTCACCCACTCTCACTCATCCTAGACGCGGGAGGTTACTATACATGCCTATCTGGCGGTAACCAAAATCAAATTCCTAACATGGTGTCTACCTTCACCACCGTGAGACTCCTTAATTATCTATCTATCTTTGTCTTCCCGACAGAGAGGGAATATGGGGGTGACATTGCGGGTCTCTCACTCCTGGACGGATCTCCCGCCTATTTCTTCCTCTTGAGCTTTTTAAGGATCTGCTCAAGTCCAATCCCTTTTGTTTATTGCTCTTTCGAATCATTAGCAATTAATTTAAGATTTGAGCATCGTCTCGCTTTAGTACGTAAATAGGAAATCCTACGAATTCGTTCAATAATTTGCATGTTAACGAATGTTATCATGGAAGTTAATTGTGACGTTTTGGAGAAATTGATGTTTCCTAGTTCGTCTTCTTGTCCATGAGGGCTACAAACAAGGTCCTCTCTATGGGACGGAAGGAATCATCGATATCTATAATCCGACGGTCAAACCTGGACAATTCTGCACGGGTCAAATGTTTATTACCAACGGTCCGGAGGAACAAACAGCCAGCAGCATCGAAGTTGGATCGATGGTACTCTTCTATCTTTTTTTTTAATCAAAGTTCATTAATTGATTGTCATCGTCCATTGAAAAGAACCATCACAAAACAAAATTGTGCCAAACCCAAAAAGGCAAAAGAAGAATCATGGCCCAGTTTGCAAAGTCAGAATTAATTTGCTCAAGATCTCTCTCTCTCTCTCTCTCTCTCTCTCTCTCTCTCTCTCTCTCTCGGATTCAAAGCAATTTTGAAGAAATTAGATACTTAACCTAAACTCCTTTTTTCAAAAATTTTGGGTACCCACTTCGCGTGTCTCAGAGCTTGTAATTATTTGTTTATTTTCCTTCATCTCCGATTTCCTCCAATCGTTCCTTTTTTTTTTTCTTGGGAGAACATGAAAGAAAAATAATGCGAGGCATGCGTTGCACCCGCATCGTTATCTCTGGACAATGTGCTCATCTGTTTATATGTTTTTTCATGTTTTCTTCTGTTTCGATTGCTTTAAGAGTAGTCTGTTCTGACATTAGAGGTGAATCCCAATCTCTACGGCGACCATCTCACTCATTTCTTCACCTCATGGCAATGTCCTATATCAATTGAAATTCAGGTACCATTAGCTTGAACCAAGTAAACCCTCTCTCTTTTTGGATAGAAGGCCATTATAATTAACTGTGTCGGCGTGTCGACTGTTGTCTAGCACTCTTACACTTAAGCCTCGACGCAGCTAAACACTCAAGCTGCTCGGGCTTCACTCGAACTTGATCGAGCCAAGTCTGAATTGGCTGGTCCGACTCGAGGAGCTCACGAGTAGCTTGCCCTCGCTTGCACCTCAAACAAGAGGCTTTCCAGTAATTAAATTTTCAAAAATAGAAGCCCTAGTATATCATTACTTACATAAAGATGTTCAATATTTTTTTCATTTTTCTCAACGTGTACAAACGATTTTCATTTCACAGGGGGGTGGTGGCTTAGAAGTGGGATGCTACGACATGGCTTGTCCAGGTTTCGTGCAGACCAATCCCAAGATTCTTGTAGGATTTGCGTTGAAAAATATTAGTGTTTATTGTCAGGCTCCATAGCTATATGCCCTAAAATAACCATGTAATTATTACATATTAAGGATTTAAAAGAAATATTAATTTGTCGTCCCATTTATATAAATGAGTCTACAAGATCAGTTAGGACTAAGCTTATTATTAAGGAATTAAGAATATGTATAACATGTTTACAATTATATTGAACCTTTAAATAGTTCTCAATGGATAAATCATTGAGAAAATATTAATGATCATTTTGAGACTAGTATGTTCTCAAGCTTTGCCATTGAGAATTGGATACCTCAGAGGATGATAAGTCATAAGTCATTAGATATTGTGATATCTAAGCTAGAACACAAGTACTTGTCTCGAACAAGTTCATTGAATGTGACATGCATAGAACGATTTAGCAATATGGAAAACTTTTAGCGAGGTCAATGACTAATCGTTCATACTTTGGTCTTGTATAAAATCTTTAGACTTAAGGCACAATGCTGACTTGTATATTAGATGGTTGTGGTTCATAGGTGTGCATATTGACATTTCATCGAACCATCTCTATACTTGGTAGTCATAGTTTGTTTACATATTAAGGCATATGAGTACGCAATATGGAATTGTTTATATAATAATATATTTTTTTATTTTTTTATTTTATATATAAAGATTGATTTCCTATACAATATAATCGTGACATTATATTAAAATCCTCAACTGAGTTTATAACCGAGAATGAAAAAATTCATATCTTGTAGAAATACATGTCAATTAAATTTAGCCATATGATTGAATTAGTAGCTTGACAATCTTTTTTTGATCGAGACATAGTGAGATAGAAGGATTAAATTACAGGTCACTAAAGCTAACAATTCATTATATTCTTGAAATATTCACATTGTTTGATTAGCCATGACATATTGCTAGATGTCATTCATATTTTGTAGGAACTAGAGATTCATCATTACAATCAGTTATCTTAGTTATGCTAATGTGATAATACAAGTCCTACTGCCAACTCATTGATGAACCTAGGGATGTCGCACCCCATAACAAATTAAATGACATTTGAATGGGATAAACAATATTGCAAATGTGTTTACAATTGAGCCGATCAGATTGATTGTGAAAGGGTTTCAAACTTTACAGCCTAATCAAGGATCTAAAGTGGGTTCAAATTCAATGACCAAATTAATAATATAAAATGAGTTTAGAATCAATAGCTAAATTAATTATTTGAAACGGTTTTGAAGGTAACGGCTAAATTAAATATTTGAAACAGTTTCAGAATTAATGGTCACATTAATGATCTAAAACGGTTTCAAAATCAATGGGCAAATTAATGATATAAATCGTTTTTTAGATTCAAATGACCAACTAATGTTCTGAAGTTTCAGATGTAATGGTCAAATTAAAGATTTGTAATGGTTACTCAGAATAATGCTCTGTAATTGTTACAGAATTAATGCCCAAATTAGTATCTCAAACGATCTCGCTCATGTCCCTTAGGTATTATGATCAAATTAATTCTCTAAAATGGTTTTAGAGTAATGAGCCAAATTAAATGTGATCTTGCACTTATTATATTGGCGATTGAGAGATAGGATTAGAAGGATGATCAACAATGGTTGAGTGATGCTAGTGATCAATCAAATAGTCACACTCGAGAGAAATTGCTAGCAAAATTTTTGTTATGAGCTCTCTCTAGTTTCTCTATACCGTTCGACATGTGTTGATGGTGTGTTTGAACTATAGGCCCGACATTTGTAGGGCTAAAACTGAAGGACATCAGAACTAGAGTACATCAGAATTTGTGTCATGAGGAGATCAAATGTTTGTGCTCAGACTTTGAAAAACGTCAGAACCAACGCTATGAAGATACAAGGCCACTTTGAAAAATTCTCATCACAAATTAGAATCAATCATCAAATCATGAATCAATGTGTAAGGATTGACTTTGATATTGCTATTGAGATTTTGTTTCGAAATAAAAAAGAATCAAAACAATTCGTAGCAGAAGTAAAAATGCCCATACACATATTTTTAAAGCATTGTTTGTGCATTTTAATAAAAGCATGAAGAAATGGGAAGGAGGCCTAATCACATTATCCATAGTCCTTACTCAAAAAGTTTGTATCTAATGTTCTTCAGATTCTGACCACAAATATTAAATGTCCTCACAACATTGGTTTTGACGTTCTTCATATTCTAACTACAAACATTTGGTCTTTTCGTAACGTTGGACGTTCTTCTGATAAATTTGGATCCATATTACAAACACCCAGTATTTTTATAGTGTTCGTTCAGACGTTCTTCAGATCCTGACTACAAACGTTTGATCTCCTCATGATACAAGTTCTGACGTACTCGTTCTAATGTGCTTCAATTTCAACCTCACAAATGTCAAGCGTCTAATTCAAACACACCACCAACTTGCGTCAAATAGTAGAGAGAAACTTCAGAAAGCTCACTATGACGATTATGCTAGCAATTGCTCTCATGTATGACTATTTGATTTATCACTATAATCACTTGACTATTGTTGATCATAATCCGATCTTCTCTCTCAATTGCTTTTTTTATAACTAGTCCCAGATTATATTTAATTCAACTTATTAACTCCAAAAATGCTTCAGAGAATTAATTGGACCTTAAGTCGAAACTCCCTTCAAATGTTGAATCTAGACGTAAGTCTTGAAACCGTTTTAGTCACTAATTTTGGCATTAATTCATGTAACCATTACAGAGCAGTTTACAAGTGTTAATTTATAACCATTACAAGTCTTTATAGGGCATTATCTTTCTAACCATTACAAAACTTTAATTCGACTGTTACATCTAAAACCATTTTAGAACATTAGTTAGTCGTTTGAATCTAAAACCGTATCAGATAATAAATTTTCCCATTGATTCTGAAACCGTTTCAGATCACTATGTGACCGTTAAATCTAAAACTATTTCAAATCATTAATTTAGCCTTTAAGTCCAAAACTATTTCAAATTATTAATTTCCCTATTGATTTCGAACTCACTTTGGATCATTAATGATGTTATTGATTTTGAACTCACTTCAAATCATTAATGTGGCTATAATTTTGAACTCACTTCGAATTATTAATTTGGTCATTGAATTTAAACTTGCTTCAAATCTTTGATTTAGCTGTAAAGTCTAAAACCCCTTTCAAATCTTTTTTTTTCAGCCCACTCAATCCAATTGCCTCAATTGCAAACACACTTGCAATATTTTCTCTCCCATTCAAACATTATTCTATTAGTTATGGTATGTAACATCCCTAAATTCATATCTTTGATCTATCAATTGTAAAGTTTGAAACCCCTTTCAAATCTTTTATTTTCAGCCCAACTCAATTTGATTGCCTTAATTGCAAATACATTTGCAATATTGTCTCTTCCATTCAAACATTATTTTGATTAGTTATAATATGTGACATCCCTAAGTTTATCACTAAATTGGCAATAGGACTTATACTAACACATTAGCACAACCAAATAATTGATTGTCTCAATCAATCTTCAATTCCTAGAAATCTTGAATGACATCTAGCAATAAATCATGATTACCCAGATAGTGTGAATATTTCAAGAACATAATGAACTTATCAGCTTTAGTAACCGTGTAATTCAATCATTCTATCTCACTACATCCCGATTGCACAAAGATCATAGAATTGTTTGTCAAGCCATCAATTCAATTATAAGCCCAAATCTAATTGACATGTATTCTTCAAAACATGAACTATGCATTCTTGATTACAACTCCGGCTAAGGATTTTAATACAATGTCACAATTAGACTACATAGGACATCAATTTTTTATCTTGTATATCTACATATATATAACAAGAAGACAGATTTCATGTTGCGCAAGCATGTGCCATTGTATATGAACAAACTATGACCATCAAATACAAAGACAGTTTGACGAAGCATCTATATGCACACTTGTGAACCACCAATATATAAGTTAGCATCGTACCACAAATCTAAGGATCTTACACAAGAACAAAGCACAAATGATTAGTCATTGACCCAGTTAAAAGCTTCCACATTTTCAATCGTTCTATGCATGTCATGTTCAATGAACTTATCCAAGACAAGCATATGTGTTCTAGCTCGGATATCACAATACCCAATGACTTGTGACTCATCATCTTTTCAAGTATCCAATACTGAATGGTGAAACTTAAAAACACATCGGTCTCAATAAGATCATTAATATCCTCTCAATAATTCATTGACCGAGAATTATTTAAAGATTCGGTATTACTATAAACTTGTCATACAAATTATTAACACCTTAAAAATAGGTCCAATCAAAATTGATCTTATGAACTCATTCATATAAATGGGATGATGAATGAATTTTTTTTTTCTTTTTCTTTTTTTTGCTGTTAAATAAATAATGCAACTTAAATTCCTAACATATAACAATTATATAGTGCTTTGGGGAATATAGCTAACATGGCGATCCATGTGGACATCCCGCTCTGTTACAACATGAACAATGAAGGGGATTTGGGAGGCGTTATAGGGTACACCACAACGTTTAGTGGAACTGGGTGGAAATTGCTATTGAATGATGTTTTTTATGTGGCAGATAAGAAAAAATAAAAGATCCATCTTTTTATTTGTGGACAATTTTTCGACAAAGAGGGTTATAATATGTGCTACATGAGTCGCATTTAAATGATAATAGGATAGAAAATGATAAATGTTAGCAATAAGAACTTCAGGTAGATGCACATAGTAATCACCTGCAGCAAAACCACAAGGAATTGGCAAAAGACAAATTCTCTATTTTGAGCCGCATCAGCAAATTTCGTTCATTTCACCTCCAAACTCTTTAACTCATCCTGACCGACCACTGGCAGTCTCTAAGAGCTGCCGCAGCTACCACCTCGCCAGACGGAAGTGTCAAGCTCCATAGTCGTCAATGTCAAACTCCAGAGCCGCCAGCACCGATGGCTCCCAGCCACCAAAGAACATCGTGCCTAGTCTTCCCTCACTCTGTCTTTCTCTTCAATCAAAAAAGATCGTGCCCCTATAGCGCAGAGGGTTGATCTTATCTTGTCAATGACTGGGTAGCCCAACAGGAAAAGCCCACCCCCCTCTCTCTCTCTCTCTGAAATGTTGAGCGCAGCAGATTTTATAGAACTTACATCCTAATTGCAATTGAATCTCAAAACTTTCCATTTATGCGGAAATAATTCCGTCACTTCTATTTATTTAGGTGATGAGGTGATTCTGTGAGGTTTACATGGCTGTTATTCATACTAGGTTTCAAAAGCGTCAAAACGGCGTATGCACGAAAGAAAGAGGCAACATCATCTAAACAAATGACACGAGAGTTGGGCGAGGCAAAGCTGGAGGGAACTACTGCAGAGGACATGGCGGCCCCGTTCTCCTCCGTCACCGTCAGCACGAGCAAACGCACAGCATCTCCTCTCACGAGAACCTAGTCAGGCGAGGACTTTGCAAACCCGTGGAATGACCAAGTTGGACGATGCTTAGGTTCCTAGGGAAACGATGAATTGATATTAGAAAAAGGTTAAGGTCTTGCGCTACCAATTTGCACACGATTGCTCAGGTTATATCACATCTAGATGCATGATGGATGCGTGCCCTGTGGCCGACCTTTTTGCTCTAGTACAAGGAAAAAATTCTCAGCACTTATGGGCTCTATCTAACACAAGGGTCAAAGACCAAAGCGAACTATTTTCACCCAAATGAGTTTCAGGGATGCATGGAACATCAAATGAAAATTCAAAGACTGGTGTAGTTAATCACCCCCATAGCTAACGTGTTACGCAGGGGTACATTTGTAAACGATATGTTCGTTCAAATTGCTAAGGTAAAGCCCTTCTTACCTGTAGTCAAGCAATAACCTGCGATCAGATTTCCATTCTTCTATTTTGCACCTTAGCATCAGAAATCCTGTGTTGCAATGATGCGTAATTAGCTTATCTACACGACTTCCATAGGGTCGCCAACAATCTTGGTGGCTGTACTATGGAGATCTCAGACAGGAAGTTGATTCTGGCCTAGACATTTCCTCCAAAATTTCAACCGCGGCGCGTCCAGGATAAGTTTCAGTTTCAGAGGACAAGTAGGCCACGCCCCTAATGGCCCGAGGCCTCCGGGGTGATGTCACTTCCCGGTCCCACATATTCATCCGCTCTGTTTCAACGTGACCAATGAAGGGGATTTGGGAGGCGTTACAGGGTACGCCACGACGTTCGGAGGACCGGGTGGAAATTGTGATAAAATAAAATGTTTTTATATGTGGCAGACGAAAACATAAAAGAACCATCTTTTTTGTTTGTGGACAGCTTTCCGATGAAGAGGGTTATAATAAGTGCTAAATGAGTCGCGTTTACAATCAGTTTTATGATGCATGGTACTGGGGTAGAAAATGATAAATGTTAGTAAGACTTCAGGCGCATGAACAAAACAATCACCTGCAGTAAAACCACAATGAATTGGCAAATGACAAATTCTCTAGCTTGAGCTGCATCAGCGAATTACGTGCATTTCACCTCCAAACTCATCCACCCTCTCTCTCAAACTTTATTCCTACTGCACTTCTTCGAGACTTTGTCCTACCTCGTGGAAATCGAAACCCACTTATGAAACTAAATTGTCCTCACGTTAACCCCCCGAGAAGATAGGGATTCGAACCCCCCCCGGCCCCCGCCTTCACTGGCCACAAGGTCGCAGCTACCACCCCCCCTAGCCACAGGAGGTCAAAGCTACCACCCCACTACCAGCGACAGGATGGCAAACTCAACCACCAAAGGCCATCGTGTCTAGTTTTCCCTCGCTCTGTCCATCTCTTCAATCAAAACTATATCGTGCCCCGGTCGCACAGAGGGTTGATGATCTTCCGTCAGAGAATAGGTAGCCCAAAGGCCCAACAGGAAAAAGCCTGCCCAACTCCCTCTCTCAATAAAAAGTTACATGCAATAGAAATTATAAATCTTACACCCAACCTGCAATAGAATCCCAAAACTTTCAGTTAATGTGTAAATAATTCCGTCACTTCTATCTATTTAGGTAACGGGTGATTCTATGTGTTTTTTTTTCCCACCCTTTTTCTCCTTACGTGGCTAATTAGATCATAATTGGCTTCAAATGTATCAAAACGGGGCGAAAGAAAGATGCAATATCGTCTAAACAAATGACCGGAGAGTTGGGAGAGTCAAAGCAGGAGGGAACTCCCGCGGGGGACATGGCTGCTCTATTCTCCTCCTTCACCGTTGGCACGAGCAAAGGCATCATCCCCTCTCGTGAAAACCTAGTCAGGCGATGTCTTTGCCCGGCCGTGGAATGACCGAGATGGAGGATGCTTGGGGTTTCTAAGGGAAGGATGAATTGATAATAGGAAAAGGTCAAAGGGTCATGCGCTGCCAATTTGCACATGATTGCTTAGGTTATACATCACACAAAGATACATGATGCATGGCCCTAGTACAAGGAAAAACTTCCCAAGCGTTTATGGGCTATACCTAACGCAAGGGTCAAAGACCAAAGCGAAACATTTTTACCCAGATAGGTTTGGGGGATACATGGAACATCAGATGAAAATTCAAAGACTGGTGTAGTTAATCACCCCTACAGCTAACATATTAGGCAGAGGCACGTTTGTAAACAAAGTTATACCTAATTAAAAAACAATTCTTGAATAATTGCAATCACATGGGTTACACCAAACATGAAAAACCAAGCCAATATCGTGCAGAAGCTCAGTGATAGACAAGACTGCATCTGGATAAATGCTGGAAATTTCTGTGTCTGAAAATGATAGAACAGACATATACACAGGACTCTTCACCACATTGCCGAAAGGACAAACGCAACAAGCCCGTAACGATTGGAAGCACGAATAGATAAGTTAGGACAATATCTTACCAAGTGAATGGACAGATGAAGAAATAATGCTTTTTAGCTAAAATATATCTTTCCCCCCTAAACTTGCTAGATATTAATTAACAAATAACGAATGGCGTCACAGGCTTTATCTTTTTTTCTCTGCCACATACGGTGGAGGAAGTGTCCCAAAGACTCTGTCCCACAGTGCTGAAGTGATCCCGAAGCCTTTGTCTTGTATACGGAAATGATGGTTCAGGTGATATTTCTGCATAAGAAATGCCAATTACATAGCTTTGGTTAACTGAGAAAAGAATTTGCCCAAAACATACGGATTTACCAGAAGAGAATTAGCACATGCTACGTGAGTTTTCAAATTCAATCACATCCGAAAGAATCAGATCCTGAATAACCCAAAACCCAGATTCCCTCTACCAACTCTCAAAAGAAAAAAAATGGAAAAGAAATGAAAGCCAAGCCATAAAATAGAGGCAAGAAAATAGAGAGAATCAATGCATTAGGGACTGAAGCAAAAAGAGATGCATATGTGCAAGTATTACCTTAAGATTTCGTGGCATGTCAGTGGCTGGCTGTCCATGATGCAAGTAGTAATGGGTGCAGTCATATATCACATAACCCAGCAAACCACCTCCAAACAATGCTGGAGTGGTAGTAGGGGTAGAAATGAGCTTGACCAAGTTCCAGAACTGGCAAGAACATATATCGGAAGAGTCACAAGTTCAGCAGATTTAGCGTTATATAAAAAAATAAAAAAAGAAAGGACAAAGCTGAAGCAGTGCCTCTTTTAACTGAAGCAGCTGCAACGTCACTCCAAAACACCCAATAAAATTTCTTGGAATAACAATTGAAGCTGAATAATCCACTACGACTTCCAACTTAAAGATAATAAGTCTTCCCAAGCTAATTCAAGCCTCTATCATCCACATTGTATTCACTCATTATGCAAAACAAGTCAAGGAATTGTCATAATGCATTACAGTACTGCAAATTGATACTCCATCGAGCAACACACGACAAAGATAATTATGTCCAATGGCCAGGAGATGTTAAATCTTCACTGTGCTGTCATTAAGTCCTGATTTTGATTATGACTTCATACCTTGTGAGAGCCTTCACTGATTGCAGACTCAACTTGAAATCCCCTAATTGTAACTTGCAGCAAAACACCAACCCTAGCTTATGAATTTTATTTCCAATCATCCTCACTATCCAGCTAATCTAAGTTTTCGCACAGATTTCATCCTATTTCATGACATCTATGGCATATTCTGTAGTTCTCTACTAATGAACGTTGGAAGATCAGACTTTAAATTCGCTGGCTAAATTGATTGATAAACATGTAAGGCTAGCTTCAAAAGTTATTTACTTAATTGCAGGTGAAATAATTAACCAGAATAAAACTCCAGTGAATATTTGAGCAGACGTGCAGAATGTTTTAATCGTGCTCCATCCTTAATAATTTTTTAGCTATGCACCATGAGTACTCGGTCCAATAAGAAAGTTCATATGCTGTCTCCTGGGAGTAATTAGGATAAACTTCACTATATGCTAAGAACCCTAGCAGAACCCAAATAGCTGAAAATATAAAGCAAGGTAACAACACTGGATGATGGTAAGGAAAAAGGAAATACTCATACAGGAAAGCAAAGAACAGCTGTTCCCGCTGGCGGAAAGACAAGCCGCAGGCCATCCATAGGATGTTTGTGATGGCATCCATGAATAAGATAGTGTATGGTGTTCCACCTAAATCAATCTCAGAGATGTCAAAAACTTTGTGCGGTTGAAGAGACAAAAAAGTCGGAAAAGACATCCAAAAACATTCAGAAAAAGATAATTCCTACATTAGAGAGAGAGAGAGAGAGAGATAGCGCTCACCAATAACTGTTCGTGTTTATATGGAAAACGAAACGGTGCAAAGAGTACTCCATAAAAGTCCAGACAAAGATGCCCATAATCACCAGTAAACCTATCTCAAGAGCTGTGTGGCCCATACGCACAGACATAGAGATGCACCAGCATACTACAGGAAGCCAAATGATAGGAACTGCATACCATCGAGTACGGGTCAAGAACTGTTTCAAAGAAGGCAAAGATTTGTTAGTAGCTGTAATAGCACTTAACAGCTTGTTTTTTTAAGATAGGCCATCTGCTATTCATGGAGTACCTCCCAAAAGTCACTTTCAAAGAATCTAGGCCCTGTCTTGCTCACAATGGGTTGATGAACCCACTCCTGATAAGATTCACCTAAATGACCAACCTGTTGAAGAAACCATATGTATATATCAATATAAAGAGAATACAGTGGCTGGGGAGTCTCACAATGGCAAGAAATAAATTTCTAAACCCTGAAAAAAGAGAAGAAAGGGAGAGAATCAATGGTCCATCAAGCGCTATATCCGAGAACATGACACTACAGTTAATAGTCATTCAGTCATGCTACTGCATACTGGACAGACCTAACTGATTTAAAATGTATGGACAGCAAAGCTCAATATCTTTTCTGAAATCCAAGAGAAAAAGATCAGAAGAAAGTTGGGTATGCTAATGGGTACAAATAACATTTACCTGGAAGACGAGGGGTTTATTCAGATCAACGGTGAACTCTTGAGCAACCATCTTGGATAACTTGCAAGAAAGCTGCAGATGAATGGAAGGATCAGATCAAGCGAAAGCAAAAGACAACCTAAGAATTTCTCTAAACATAATGGCATTCTCACTTTCTTTGGTACCATATGTTTCACAAGTGAAGCCATCATAAGGTGAACTACACCATACACAATACACCAAGGCAAAACACAACAGGGAAGCAGCAGCAAGAAATCTGAAGACAACCCATTGGATTTATTTTATAAACACTGCGCACAACTACTTCAGAAAATAGTCTATTTGGTTACTCAGCAAACGTCTTTACTGATCAATCTCCCAATACAGCTTTGCTAATCATTCCCAATTCCCCTTAAGCTTAGCAGTATCACAAACATAAGAATTGGACAATTTCCTGATGCTTCAACGTGAAGAAAGCCACGCCGCCAATATTACACTGCGATTGGAGAATGTGTAAAATCTTGCTACTGAACAAAGGGTGACATAGAGTTATGAAGGGATACTCTGAACTCGGCAACAGATCTGTTATCCGACGGGAAAGGAATCGAACGAGGTAGCAACAGAGGAATACTAGCAAGCCTGTTTCTGATGGATCATTTCACTAGCACATCCAGAGGAACATAAACCTTTTATCAAAAACTTGTCAAAGGCTGAACCACCAAGAACATCTTGTGGGTGAAGGAAGCCACTTTTCATGAAAAATCTTCACGTATGGACATTAGCTTAAGACATCAAATCCGATTCTTGGACGGACCTCATCAAATCCACCCGAAAAAGCAACAGAATAAATATCACTTTGCTCTGCAGCTGGACCCACACTGAAAAAGGCTATTCGTCCAGCCGCAATTTTTTTAAATGCGAAAAAGAAATGTACCTTTTTCCCAAGATTTCAAATCCCACACTCACACTTCACCTCGGAGAAAAAGTCAGCATCGCGACGTAAGAAGCCTTAGTTGCTACGGAAATGAAGATCAGTCTCGGTTCGTTCGAATACTAAAAAAAACGAGAGAACCCAAATGAGCTAAGCCTTTCCTCTTTCGTGTAGACAAACGCCCGAACGTCATCACGTCGGATCTGAACGAAAACGAAGGAATTCCAAGAAAACGGAATGCGCCACCGCCGGACACCGCCGGTTTCGGCCAAGAAACTCGAATTCACACAAAACCCAGATCTACAAAACCCACAATGCCGCAAAAGAAGAGAAGGAACGAACGAACGAACGCGAACACACTCACCCGACGAAACGAGGGTCGGATCTAAAACCCGCAACGCGCCGCCGCAGCGACCGCCGTCAAGAAAGCAGCCCGCACGCACGGCCGTCGCCCTCGCTGCGCCCCTCCTCCTCCTCCTCCTCGTCGCCGCGCTTGCTGCTGCTCCTGCTGCTGCTGCGATGATGATGACGACGACGACTCCTCCCCCTGGCGCGGGGCTTTTCTCCCCTGCGTGCCTCTGCCTTGCAGGCTGGAGGAAGTTACGAACGGATGGACGACGCGGAGGGCTCGGGGCGAGATCTTCGGGTGATATTTAAGGGCGGGGGCGAGGCGGAGGAGATCTGGGCCGTCCGTTCCGCGTGGGGTCCGTTGGGCGCCAGGGGATGGGATCGGATCGGGGAAGATACCGTTGGATTCTTTTTCCCTTGCCCCCCCAATTTTTTTTTTTTTTTAAAACTCGGCCCCTCGTCTTTCGTTTCGAAATTGGAAAAAAACGGACGGCCAGGCTGGCGAGGGTTGCCCCCTGCAACTGCACAACTCGCGCACAGCTCAGGCGCTCGAAAAAAGAACGGCGGAAAAATGCCGATGCGGTGTGCGCTCGGGGATTTTGATTGGACGGGAGCAAAATTGGAAAGATGTCTCGGGGATGTAAAGGTGTCTGGATGGCGATTGGTCGCGCAGGCGAGCGGGCGGGGCCCGCATTTTCTCCCCTCCGTTGGTTTCGCAATTGATTTTATCTTTTGGACGAAGTCGTTTTTTAAGGAAATAATAATATTTTTCGGTATTCAGTTGAAATTTTATGAACTGGCCATTCGATACGACGCATTAGATTTGACTTTTTCCGTACACTCACTTAAATAATTTCTCTTTTCCTTTATATTTTTCCTTTGGTCAGTCGCCATGGCAATAGCCGGAGACCGGCGAGCGAAGAAAGAAAGAAAGCAAAAAGAAAGATAGAAAAAAAGAAATAAAATAATAAGAAGTTCGAATTTTTAATTAAAAATGAAAAAGATAGAAGTTGGGGCAAATAGAGGTGTGAAATAAGAGAGATTAAGAGAGAAAATTGTTTTCTTTTATTTGAAAAGTGAAAAATAATTTTTCCTATTTTAGAAGACTTTTTTCTTCATCGAAAATGTTTTTCATAATAAATTCATTTTCCGAGAAAGGAACGCCGAAAAATATGAAAATTTTGAAAAAATGTTTTTCTTGAAAATTTTTTTCAAAAAATGAGCGAAGCCTAAACCCGAATTTATTGATCCAAAACAATAAATGACCTTTACTCAAGCGAAGTTCTCATACTAGAGTTACAGGATAGAAGGGTATGATGGATCCGGTCCATATGGGTCTCGGGAAAAACTTGTTCGGGATAGATATTTTATACTTTTAATTGTCTTGGGCAATTTTGTTTTGTTTCGCCTGTTTTTATACTTATGTTTGTGGTTGATAACCATTGAAAGTAATGTTATTGAGTGTGCGCGATAGCTCTTAACGCGTATTAAGCAATTAAATGAAGAAGATTTGTTATTTTCAATGCATTGATTTTCTTGTGTTAAAAATGCTCTAGAAATTGAGACATTACTTTTTTTGCAGTTGAAATGAAATAATATTTGTTGTGGTATGTTTCAATAGTACTATATGTGCACTTGTCAACGAGATGCTAACGTATGTGTTAAATAAGATAGTGATGTTTGATTTTCTACGATCAATCAGAAAATATATGCTAAATGAGCGGACCAACGGGGTTAAAAACAAGTGACTTCACACGCTACAACCAAATGCTTAGTATCTTTGCAAGCAAGTAACAATTATAATTTAGTGATAGTTTATCACACAGTTGTAGCGTGTTAAATTGGCATCGGTTTTATTATAATCAGATACTCATCTTGCATTTGCAACTCCTAGTCACCGATCCATCATTCGTGGTCCTTCCAAGGAAATTGTAAATATCTCTGTCGTGTTCCGGGCTCTACAATTTGATGGCCCGACCATCGTGTCCATTTCTTTCAGATTTCCCTCAAATAACAACATATGTTCAATCGACACTTGCCACTAGGAAAAAAAAAATAAGGGGGTAATCTGATGTATAATGCAGATTAAAATCCAAAAGAAAAAAAAAATCAGGGTTTCGAGATTTGGGAGCAGAACCAGGTTCGAGGACCAGTTAAATATGGGCAATTGGGCATTAAATAAAACAGGGCATGGGGTCGTTCAAATGTAAACGGTACCAACGAGTCAACGCCAACGGTTATGCCTAAACTGCCTTTCTCCAAGCAAGGGAGACTGCCAACTACTTCTGTTCGGACAGCCCTTTGTTTATGTGCATTAGAGTTTCTTTGCTTTTGTCTGGTTTTACGTGTGTTGGAGTCCGCTAAATCACGTGGAGGATGGCTGTCTGATGAAGATGGAAATTGGAGTCTGAAGAATAAGCAATCGATCTTTGTGCTAGCCTGGCTTTTACTGGACTTCTCACACACGGTTCCATCTCTCTCCTTACTTGTACTAGAAGAAAGAAGAGGAAATTTGAGCTCCCAAACCCACTCAGATTCGCTCTAGCGTTTCTTGCAGAAAGCGAGCGTAAGTGTCTGGGTAAACATTGTGACTTAATCCTTTATGTGCAATATCTCTATCGAACAGTTGACAAAACAAAGAGCAACGCATAGAGAGAGAAAGAGATGTTCACTATCGTAAATCTCGAATAAATACTAATGTATATGACATAGGCGACTGATTTGCTTGATACTTACAACATACATCAATAGACATATATACCATGGCGACACATAGGCCCGATCTATCTTGCACGCATGAAGAGGAAGAATTCCAAATCCAATCCCAAATTTATTGTATAGATTGGAATTTAATCTTAAAACCTTTGAATTGAACAAATATGGAGTTCTAAACTTTTAAGTGAAAAGGTAATCAAAATCCTTGTGGTCAAGTGTCATTTCAAAATTCTAACATGATGATTAATGTTGAAAGACGACCGCGGACATCAAAGGGAAAACAAAAGGTCGAGAAGAAGTTTTCACCATCTCTTTCTCCCAAGAAGATGAAGACTAAGGGGGAGGACGGGCCATCAAGCAGCCATATTGACAAGGTTGAGATTCTATTGGCTCAAGTGACCAAATCACTCGCGGAGCTAAAGAAAGAAGTAGGCACATTTGTGCAATTATCCCTTTTTTTTTATATCTATTGCATGTGTTTTTTTCCGTTTAGTTGCACATACGAAGGAAAACCATGATCTATCCATGAAATATGTTGTTTCCTCTATTATATAAATTCAGTGATGAAAAAGAGGAGGAGAAGGTTCGCCGTCTGTCATTGCAAATATTTGTAACAGATGAAATTGATAGACTTTGGTGTTATTAATAAAACACCTCAACATATTTTGAAGATGATAAAAACACTTCTTCTACTACTAATGCATTAGTTTACTAATACAACAATAGCTTTTTCCCGTATAAGCACAACGTTGAGAAGTTATCAAGAACGGGAATTTCTCTGAGCAGATGTTCTACGGTTCTACCAAGACTGTTCAACTTCGTGTGACTCACAAAATGTCGGAAGATCTTACCTCAGGAGGACAAGCCTCAGGTCTGTAGAAGCTTAGAGGTATCAGAAGAAGATCAACATCCTCAAAATAGTCAATGATCGTGATGGAATTTGAGGGACACCAAGTGGCAGAGAGTAAGCAGGTGGAAGCAAGAGTTATCGTCACAGGTCTAGAAGAACCGACCGTGAACCAATAGAAGTTTCTTTCTCTAACGGAGTAGAAATTGCCCTACAAAGTTCTACATGCTTGGTGTGAAGATCCTGCCTCATTACCAAGTTGGATTCTAAATCAAAATGGTGTTTTACGGCCCCTAAAAAGACGTTGCAATCCATCGGAGTCAGCTCCGGAGAAGATCAAACTAGTTTTTGCCATTATTTAGGTTCTTTTTCTAGGACCGAATGGGCAAGAACCTACAACAACTCCCTCTGAAGGGTTAAAGACTCAAATGGGACTTAAAAGCTCTTAGATACAAATCAAAGGCGTGGTTGGGAGGTTGGTAGTTTGGACGAATTGAGAACACTTTTCTCAAGCATCTGTCGTGCTTTGCTTGTAATTCTCATTTGAGGTGTTCATCCGATTCTATTGTTGTTTCTATCTGTATAAGTAAATAGCTATGGGTAGAAGAAAGCACACGGAAGTGATCAAACTTATCGAAATTGTGTTAAATTTACGAGAGTGGAGTAGGCGAATGGATAGGATGAACCACTGTATGTCACAATCTTGACTATTCTTCTGTCTCTTTCTCTCTCTTATTTTATAGCAGAAGAATCAACTTGTTTAGTCACGCAACTACTAAACATAGGTATAGTGTCCACGCAAAAAGCTTTCAAAGGTTTCAATCAACAATCAATTTGCTCCCTCTTAATTATTCTGGCAAGTCCATATCAAATAAATCGTAGATCTCATTATTTTCTATCTTTTCCTCTTGCTAATATTATCACTGAATATGATTAATGGCTTTCTATCGCTTGCTTCTTAGCCTTCAAGTTCTTGCATGTTATCAAACAAAACAATTTGCTCCTCATTTGTAGCCTTTGAAAAACTATTTGTTCCATGGTTCAAGATATACATATCAACCGTTGTTTGCACTACTCTATTATTCAGTTCATTTCTCTCATTATCATGTTTCCCTAATATATTCACATTTTATGTTACTTCATTTTGACCTTCAGGAACAATTTAGGATGTAAACACGCAATTTAGCAAGTGCAGAATTCTTGTCCGATGAATTGTGTTGATAATCTACTCCTATACACAATATGAAAAGTTGGTTACAAATTCTACAGGCTGCTAATGTAACAAGACAAACATACACATCAATCATGACATGACACTTCTCCAATCACTTAAGTTAGGCTTATCATATTAATCACATCAAAATGTGACACAATCAAATCAAGTTGAATCCATACGATGCCAATCTCGAGCTTGAGCTAAACCGTGTTGCACGTTCGGCATTAGATTCTTGGCTCGAGCTAACCAAGTAAAAGTTTTCATGCTCGAACTCAGCTCGACATACAATGAGTCCTCCATTATTACTCTCGGCCACATTTCATTTATTAGGAAACAATACGAAAGTAAAGTGAAAATATTGAGCGAAAATCTACCTCAGTTCCTACTGAGAGGGAGAGAAAGGGAGGCGTAATTGCGTGAGAGTGATAATGGTGGGGTGTATAGTAAGAAGTTTCCCCTTCTCTTCGGACGTCATGAGTTCCACCACTCCAAATCTTCGGATGAAGTTTCTTTTTCTACATTAAGTGCTGACAGTAATGGTCTAGGGATGTACTTTCACTCGTGACACACAAGACAAGATTTTGTATTAAGTATTGGAAAATTACCAAAAAAATCTTAAAACTATTATCATTGTGCTAATTTGATCATAAATCTTTTTATTTCCTTATTGAGTTTAAATAGTTTGCATTTGTACCAATTCAATACATCCAACCAATTTTGATAGAAAATCATTGACATAAATGTTGATCGTCTTATGTAACGCCTAGGTTTGGTGATTGGCTAGAAGTGAGGGCTAGCAAGGTCGAGCTAGCATCGGCTAACGGCCACGTAGAACAAGTGGCACTCATGTTAAAGATTTTTCTTAAAATTGACAAAAGGGCGCAAATGCAAAAAGTTCTATTTCTCGATTAGAAAAAAATGAATTGAATTAATAAATTATAATAGTTTTAGGACTTTTTGATAATTTTTCTTGTTAATAGCACCGAGATGAAATTCCATCAAGGATGTTGGGATTCATCTGACAACAAGTTTTCACCATCTCTTTCTCCCAAGAAGATGAAGACTAAGGGGGAGGCCGGGCCATCATACAGCCATATCGAGTATCGACATAGTTGAGATTTTATCAGCTCAAGTGACCAAATCACTTGCGGAGCTGAAGAAAGAAGTAGGCACATTTGTGTAAATAACCCTTTTCATATATCTATTGCATGTGTTTTTTTCCTTTTAGTTGCATCTATGAAGGAAAACCATGATCTATCCACGAAACATGTTGTTTCCTCTACTACATAAATTCAGTGATGAAAAAGACAAGGAGAAGGTTCACCGTCTGTCATTGCAAATATTTGTAATTGATGACATTCATAGATTTTACTGTTAATAATAAAACACCTCAACATATTTTGGAGATGATTAAAAACACTTCTTCTACTACAAATGCATTAGTTTTTCTAATATGGCAATAGCTTTTTCTCTTATAAGCGACGCGCTTTGAGAAGTTAATAAGAACGGGATTTTCTTTGAGTACATGTTCTACGGTTCTACCAAGGCTGTTCTATCAAGGCCGTTCAAGCTTAGAGGTACCAGAAGAAGATCAACACACTCAAAAAAGGTCGATGATCAAAATGGAATTCGAGGATACCAAGTGATAGAGAGTAAGCAGAAGGAAGCAACATTGTCACTAGTCTACAAGAACCAACCGCAAACCAATGGAAGTTTCCCACTCTAATGAAGTAGAAATTGCCCCCACAATGTTCTATATGCTTGGTTTGAAGATCCTGCCTCATCACCAAGTTGGATTTTAAATCGACCTATAAAGACGTTGCAATACATCGGAGAGCTCTGGAGAAGATCAGTGCAGTTTTTGCCATCATTTAGGCTCTTTTTCTAGGGCCAAACAGGCAAGAACCAACGCCTTCTCCCTCTGAAGTTTAAAGACTCAAACGGGACTCAAAAGCTCTTAAATTCAAATCAAAGAGGTGGTTGGGAGGTTGGATGAATTGAGAGCAGTTTTCTCTTGTATTTGTCATGCTTTGCTTATAATTCTCATTTAAGGTGTCATCTGATTCTATTGTTGTTTCTATCAATAGAAGTTAATAGCTACAAGTAGAAGAAAGCATGCTCAAGCGATCAAACTTCTCGAAATTGTGTTAAGTTAGAAGAGTGAAGTAGGCAAGTAGTGGATAGGTTGAACCACTGATGTGTCATTTTCTTGACTATTCTTCTTTCTCCTTCTCTCTCTTACTCTATAGTAGAAGAATCAACTTGTTTATTCACGCAACTATTAAGCATAGGTATGATGTCCACGCAAAAAACTTTCAAAAGTTTCAATCGACAATTAATCCGCCCAACTCTTAATTATTTGGGTGAGTTCATATCAAATAAATCGCGGAATTCAATATATTCTATCTTTTCCCTCTCACTAGTTTTATCGTTGAATAGATTAATGGCTTCTACTGCTTGCTTCTTAGGCTGCGTTTGTTTTCGTTTCTTTTTTCTGTTTTTAAACACTTTTTCTATTTTTTTGTTCATGGGAACAAAAAAGGAACAGAAACGCGTTTAGTTACGTTTTTGTTCCAAAAGTGCTTTTTTGTTCCCACAAACACATTTGGAAGAAAAGAAACAAGAAAAAAAAAAAAAATTGTTTCTTGTTTCGGAATAAAATTTAGGAACAATTTTTCTCTCTCTTCCATTTTCTTCTCTCTTTTTTCTTCTTATTTTCTTCTTCTTTTTTCTTTCTTTTTTCTTTGGCTAGTCACCGGCCTCGGCCATGGCCGGCGACCGGCCGTCGAGGGCCAGCGACGCCGACGAGGGCCGGCGACCTTGCCGGAGCGTCGCCGGCCCCTGGCAAGGCTCGGCCTCGCCTTGGCTAGGTGAGTGGCCCGATGACGCCGAGCCTCGCCGGCCGGCCGGGGAGAGGTCGGCCTCGTCGAGGGCCGGCGAGCCTCGCCGTGGCCGGGTGAGGCCGTCGGCCCTCATTGGTCGGTCGCCGACCATGGCCGAGGCCGGCGACCGGCCAAAAGAAGAAAAAAGAAAAAAAGGAAAAATAAATAAGAAAAATAAGAAAGAAAATAAAATATTAAAATAAAAATATTAAAAAATTAAAAGAAATAAAAAAAAATTATATAAATTTACCAAACGTGTTTCTATTCTTTTTATATTTCTGGAATAAATTTACCAAACGTGTTTTTTTATTCAAAAATTGTTCCTAGAAACAGAAATACTTTTTTCTATTTCTATTCCTAGGAACAATTTTTAAACAGAAATGTTACCAAACGCACCCTTAATCTTCAAGTTCTTGAATGTTATCAAACAACGAATTTGCTCCTCATTTTAACCTTTTGAAAAACTATTTTTTCCATAGTTCAAGATATACATATCAACTTTTGTTTGCATTAGCATATGGTTTTGCACTATCTATACTATTACACAAAGAGAAGAGAGGCCTCCACTTTTTAGGCAATTTATTCTTCCTTAAATATCCTTGATATCTTACTATAGTTATATATAATTTGAGGACAAAAATGTAAAATTCAAACTTATAGTTGATTATTCTACTTTATCCCTGTGTTCAATTTTCTCATTATCATTTCTTAATATATTCACATTTTATGTTACTTGGTTTAGACCTTTACAGACAACTGAGATTGCAAGAACGGAATTTAGCGTGTGCAAGAAATGTAATCGGATGAATTTTATAGAAAATCTACTACAGCACACAATATGAAAGTTGGTTATGTATTCTAGTGGTTGAGTGATTTAACAAGACGCACAACAATAATGATGTGACGCTTCTCCATTCACCTCGAGTTATGTTTATTATATTAGTCACATCAAAATTGAATCGAGGTGAATTCATACCGTGTCGATCTTGAGCTCGACCTCAATCGTGCTGCATGCCTGACACTAGAAACTTGACTTGAGCTCACCAAGTAAAAGTTTTTATGCTCGAACTCAGTTCGACGTACAGTGAGTCCATTATTACTCTTGGCCACATTTCATTTATCAGAAAAGCTAGTGCGAAAGTAAAGTGAAAATATTGAGCGAAAATCTACGGCAGTTCCTGCCTAGAGAGAGATAGAGAGAGAGAGAGAGAGTGTATTTGGGTGAGAGTAATAATGGTGAGATGGGTGTATAGAAAGACTTTTCTCTGTCTCTTCGCACGTCACGAGTCCCACCGATCCAAACCTACGGATGAAGTTTCTTTTTCTACATAAAGTGCTGAGAGTAATGGCCCAGGGATGTACCTTTACTCGTGATACACAAGACATGATGTTGTATTAAGAATTTGGAAAATTACCAGAAAAAAACTAAAACTATTATATTGTACTTATTTTATCACAAATCTTTTTTGTTTTCTTATTGAGTTCTGAACTTTTTATATTTGTACAAATTCAGCCAATCCAATTAATTTTAATAAAAAATTAGTGACATAAATACTGATCGTCCTAAATTGGCTAAAATCAAGGGTTGGCAAGGTGGAGATCCGCCGGGGGCACATGAGGCTTCCCCTCACCTAGCGATGGCGAGGTTGGCCTTGCCATGGATAGGTGAGGTCTCGTTTTTGCCATCGCCTATGGCTGGTGAGGTTGATCTTGTCGACCCTCGTCTCTGGGTGGTCGCTAAGGTCCAATAACTAGCTAGAGGAAGAAGGGAATAAAGAGAATAAATAAATAAATTGAAAAAGAAAAGAATAAATAAATAAATTGAAATAATTATTAAAAAATTATTAAAAATTGTTCACGCGGTATTGATTGCATCACGTAAGATGGCTAGATAGACTGAATTAGTACAAATTTAAAAAGGTTTAGGACTTGATTAACAAAAAAAAAATTAGAACTGAATTGATACAATTATAATGAATTGAGACTTTTTGATATTTCTCCTTATTAAGCACTGAGCTGAAATTCCATCAAGGATTATTATTGTTGGCTTACCATTAGGTCATATGGGATTTCTTGAACAAGCTTTGTACGACATGAGGCTTCAAACGAAAATGGGTCGATTGGGTTATTATGTCTTGCACATTTTCTGAGGCCATACGGGCTTTAGTTATTACAGGGAAAGAAGCTGGTTTTGTACACCTAGCGAGGGACCAAGGCAAGAGGATTCTCTTCACTCTTTTTGTTCACTATTATGCTTTCTATGGTGATAAAAGAAGCCATCAGAGATGGCGGAATCAAATGGCATTTCACCTTTTTCTCTACACGACTTTTTTCATCATTCTCAGCTACAGACAAGGCTGCTCATGAATTGGAGACAATGATTACAAGTTGTTGGGATTCATTTGGTTCAATTAGAGCATTGCTAGTGTAATTATTGATGGCTTGAGTGTCAGAATTCGTGGATGGGGATCTTGGTATTGGGGACTTCGATGCAATTAAGGATAACATCCTAGTTAAAGTAAAAAGAAGAAGAGACAATTTTTTTTTTTTTTTTTGGTGAAGTAATAGAAGAGACATTTTTGTGTGGCCTCAGGTGAAAAATTATGACCTAAGTTTTTACCAAAAAAAAAAAAAAATTATGACCTAAGCTTATAGTGAAATCGGCTTTATCATTTATTGAAAGAGCTCAGAGGAAAGGCATAGGGAAATTTCCCAAAAAAATGTTAAATGTATAATATGATGATGAATTAAACTCGAATTTTTTTTTTTTAAAATTTGGGAAATTTACTTCTAAACCTTTTGACAATTTGTCAATTCAGTTATAAACTTTTTAATTGTGCAAATTTAGTTTAAATTTTTAATGAATTACCAATAAAGTCTTTCTAACTAATTTTAGCCAGAAATCACTAATATAACAATTCAGACCCTCACACAAGGCTAGTGAGGGTTGCCTACCCTCACCCCTTGGCTAGTGGTCAGCGGTCTCTACCAACCTTTTGAACCAAAAAAGGAAATAAAGAAAAAGAAAGAAATTAAAAATTAAAAATTTAATAAAGAATTGGAATAATTTTAAAAAATAAAAAATTGTCCATGTCAATGCGACTACATCACGTAGGACGACTGACTGGATTGTCATGTAAGTGATTTTTGGCCAAAATTAGTAGAAATAATTACATTGGTAATTCATTAAAAGGTTTTAGGTTTAATTGGTAAATCTTAAAAAATGTTTAGGACTAAATTAGTATAATTAAAAAGTTTATAATTAAATTAGCCACCATTCAATAAGTTTAAGATTTTTTGGATGATTTTTGTGAAAGATATTCACCATGAAGAAGAACCTGCCTAAAAGGGAAATATGAGAAAACGAGAAGTGCCTCTATTCTAATGAGAAAGAGACAATCGAATATATGTATTTGCTAAGATGAATAACTTGAGAATCAAAGTAAAAAAGAGGACAAATGGTCGTTAGATAACTCCCACCGCCACCATGGTTGGCGACAATTCGAATCAGCCACACCTACTCCGAGTTTCGAGCAAGACCACCACTGCAACCACCCTCGCCTTATTGATCACAATGCGAGTGCACAAAGAGCCACCATCTCTCCATACATCTCTTCCCAATCTTACATTTGGAATTGTGAGCAAGGAGGAGCAAGGAAGTCGAGCAATGGCAGCAGAACCGGTGGTGACGATAGCAAGGGGCATCGACAAAGGGTAGCATTGGGTGATTGGAGATGAAGAACAGCAAAAAAAAAAAAAATTCAGGATAATAAATAATGATGCGGCGGTACACATCGTTGTTTTTATCCTAGTCACCAATAACATGGCTTCATGTGACCGTGACATGATACATGATTGAGCAAAATGAGAAAAGTTCATATGGTTAACCAAACTAAAAAAAGGTTTTAATACCTTATTGAAGAAAATAGATTTGGACCTTAGTAACATGGATTCGGAGATCATCGATTGGGAGGATACTAGCGGTCAATGCAAATGGGCCCTTGGGCGATGATCACGCCTCACCGATGCAATGTTCCCTTATTAAAAAATAAATCCTCTAGATCAAGGAAAAGGCCTTGCAACCAGTCGTCCTCAGACATCACCACTCCGAGGACTAAATTGAAAAAACCCCGCAACAAGCACAGGACCAAATGTGCAAATTCAGCCAAGAGCAGGGGCGTTCTAGTAACTTCGCACCAGGCTCCATCACCAACCAATAATCACACCCCCGCCTCTCCACTCTTAACTCTCGCCCCTCCATTCCCAACAGCCTCTCGCCTTCTCCGCCCCATACATTTTCCCCTCCATTTTCCCGCACTTTCCCGGGAAAACTCCAGCCAGAAAACCCGCCACCCATCACCGCCACCGCCGCCGCCACCGCCGCCGCCGCAGCCACCGCCGGAGAGCGAGAGACACAGAGGTTAGCGAAGATGAGGGAGATCCTGCACATCCAGGGCGGGCAGTGCGGCAACCAGATCGGGGCCAAGTTCTGGGAGGTGATCTGCGACGAGCACGGCATCGACCCCACCGGGAAGTACAACGGCGACTCGGAGCTCCAGCTCGAGCGCATCAATGTGTACTACAACGAGGCGAGCGGGGGACGCTACGTCCCGCGCGCCGTCCTCATGGATCTCGAGCCCGGCACCATGGACTCCGTCAGATCCGGTCCCTTCGGCCAGATCTTCAGGCCCGACAACTTCGTCTTCGGCCAGTCCGGCGCCGGCAACAACTGGGCCAAGGGACACTACACCGAGGGCGCCGAGCTGATCGACGCCGTCCTCGACGTCGTGAGGAAGGAGGCCGAGAACTGCGATTGCCTGCAGGGTGACGATCCCCTTCTTCCCCCCTTTCTAATCGAATTTCCCAGATCTTCGTTTTCTTTGATTGCTTGTGGAGCTGTTTGCGCTTTTTTTCCAGCTGGTGGTCATTGTTTGTGAATTGGGTTTGCGTTTGATGTTGCCTGTTCTGAGTTTAGAAGATGGATTTTGGCTCTTGTTTGTTGATTGAAGTCGCCTGCGGCGAAAATGTGGGTAGATCTCATCGGTGCGAGATGAAAATGATCGTCGTGTGATGCGCGGCAAGCGAACCGTCCTCTACACGATTGAGATTGGAGCATCGGGATGGTCTGCAGGGCTATAGAAATGAAAGCATACGGACACGTTTTGTATCTGAAAAATCGAGGGTCGGATGTTGTCGCCATGTCATGTTGAATTATGGAATTTCATGGATGGTTGGTTGACCCTTAAGTTACATACCTGGAAAAGTGAAAAGAGGGAACATTTTTCCCATTTTTTGTTGAATCAGAAATGCAAAATTGTGAATTGTGCAGGTGAAAATTAGTGCTATTTCTCTATTTCTGTGTGCTCCATGCATTGTTTGATTGTTTGATTGTTTACATCTGATTCTTAACATTGCTATGTTTTTTCGTGGAGGAGCAATTTGTATGATTATAACTTGGGACTTATTCTTTCTTTAAGGAGAACTTCATTGATGAAATCTCATAAACTGCTGCGAAAACCCTTCCTGGTAGCTGATCTCTCCCTGTGTCCTTGATCTATTTGTCATTCCTGTGATGATTTCTTTCCTTGATTAAGAACTTATACAGAACTAATGATTGCTCATTTTGGTGTGAAATTGTGATATTTTTGGCAACCTTTTTATTCGTGAGCAACAATTCGTGAAATACGCTGTCAATTTAACTTTTTGTAATATTTATATCATCAAATTATCTCATTGCATAGTTAAATGTCCTGTCATCTATCAGGATTTCAAGTTTGCCATTCTCTCGGTGGAGGAACTGGCTCTGGCATGGGAACACTCCTTATTTCCAAGATCAGAGAGGAGTATCCAGATCGAATGATGCTTACATTCTCAGTCTTTCCTTCTCCCAAGGTGTCCGATACGGTGGTTGAGCCATACAATGCAACTCTTTCTGTGCATCAGCTTGTTGAGAATGCTGATGAATGTATGGTGCTCGACAATGAAGCTCTCTACGACATCTGCTTCCGTACTCTCAAGCTTGCCACCCCTACCTGTAAGTTCAACATTTAATGGCCTATTATAGACCACTAGATACGGTTTGTTTTGGCTAAATTAACAAACTATTTGTTAATGTAATATTTGTGATTTCTCACCAAAGCATGCTTCTTAAGTTCTTATTCCTTTGTCACTATGAAATCTATAAATAGTAAGATTAATAAAATGATTGGTCTGCTAGTATTTTTCACTGTATTCCAGTGGCATGCATTTGACCCTGTTATGCTTTGTTGCTTCCAGTTGGTGATCTCAATCATCTCATCTCTGCTACCATGAGTGGTGTGACATGTTGTCTTCGGTTCCCTGGTCAACTTAACTCTGACCTTCGGAAACTTGCTGTCAACCTTATCCCTTTCCCAAGGCTCCACTTTTTTATGGTTGGATTTGCACCACTCACATCCAGGGGATCTCAGCAATATCGTGCGTTGACCGTTCCGGAATTGACCCAACAGATGTGGGATGCCAAGAACATGATGTGCGCAGCTGACCCACGTCATGGCCGCTACTTAACTGCCTCCGCCATGTTCCGTGGAAAGATGAGCACCAAGGAAGTTGATGAGCAGATGATAAATGTTCAGAACAAGAACTCGTCATACTTTGTTGAGTGGATTCCTAACAATGTGAAGTCTAGCGTATGTGACATCCCGCCCAAGGGTTTGAAGATGGCATCGACCTTCATTGGGAATTCGACCTCGATCCAGGAGATGTTCAGGCGAGTGAGCGAGCAGTTCACCGCTATGTTTAGGCGCAAGGCTTTCTTGCACTGGTACACAGGCGAGGGAATGGATGAGATGGAATTCACCGAGGCTGAAAGCAACATGAATGATTTGGTGGCCGAGTACCAGCAATACCAGGATGCTACTGCTGATGATGAGGAGGATTACGAGGAGGAAGAGGAGGAGGATTTGGTGGAGGTTCATGCTTGAGGTGTGGTTTTTTCTGTCCTAGTATCTGTCGCCTGCTCTGAACAGAGTTTATGTGATGTTGTGAAATTATCATTTAGATTGCTTTCCCATCTGTAATTCGTGGTTCATTATTGTTTTGCAATTCGGTGACTTGATCTTCTGCTGTTGTGGAATCATCATGGTTGTTCCTATTAAGTAAATGAAGGTATTGTTGGAAGCTAGAAACACTTTTATGCTTTATATATGATTGATGCTGGGCTTTATTATGGACTGCACTTTTTGTGTTCCTATTTTTCTTCTCAGACAGGACAAGATGTAGTTACACAACTCTTGCTTGTCGTACAAGATCTAGTAAACATTGTCTTACCTCTGAGTTGGTCTTGTGATAGAGTCAAACCTTGTCATAGATCTGATCTGCAATCAACCCCATGGAGGCATTTGTAAACAATAGTTCTTCACAAGAGCCGACTTTCTAAGCCCTCTTAAGCGATGAAAACATTGGCTACCGGCTGATGAAAATGTCGCTGTAAAGGCGGATGCCACTCTACAGAGAACATGGACAGATCTCACATGAACATTGTTCTGTGAGCTGTCATTGGATTTGTTCGTTTGCATCATCAGCCTAAAGGATAGGACATGTTGGTGCACTCTGTCACATCACGTGAAACCTATGGCACACCGCGCTGCCTGTTGATGGGTCACGCCACTGAAAAGCTCCTCTGCATCCACTTCGCCTTCATGTGGTCCTTGATGACGAAACCGTGCCTTTTTCGGAGGGTGAGTCGAGAGTTTCCAGGAGGCATTTTGCACTGTTCGATTGAGATGCAAACCGTCCAAGTCGAGATCAGCTGAACGGTTGAGATCTATTGCATTTCAATCCACCATAAAAGATTATAGGGGCATCCCTCTTTTTAATAATACAACTGTTCTCATACATTGGCATCGTAAAAGAAAAATATCCCTAAATTTGATCCAATCATAAACATGGATGGAGGTAAGGCATAGACAAATGGAGGGTCAGCCTTTTGATGCTCATAAAGTAAATGTCGGATCTTGAGAACTGATGTGTAATGTTATGTTTGCTGGGAGTGAGCTGTTTGTATGCAGGTGCCTCCCGGACAAGCCAATTAAATAATTGAAGCATGTGGTGGGCTCGGTGTCTGTCCTCAGGTACATGTCATGCAACTTGCAAACTCGGACTGGCAAGTGCCACCAGATCTGAATCCTGATCTTCGATAATCGATTAGACAACGTCGCGAAAGATGACTTGCGACAATTCTTCCTCAAGCTAAATTGTTAATTCAATAATGAGTTATTATAATAAAAAAATCTCAAATTAATAGACCTGTAATAAATTTATCCCCAAAGTCCTAAATTGGTTTACTTGTGAAAATTCACCCTCTATTAGTTTTTTTTTTATTTTTAAAATTTTACTGTCAAATTATTGAGTTAAAACATGATTGTTGATGGGGAAACCCTCCATTTTTCATAAGTGTACTAGTTTTATGGTTTTTCGTGGTATTAATCCAACTTAACGGAAGTTAAAGGAGGGTAATTTTATCGCAAATGTATTAGTTTGGGTTTTTGATAATCAAAAAATTAGTTTGGAATTGGTCAAAAAAAAAAAATTAGTTTGGAATAAATTTAACAGATATACAAATATGAGGTGTTTATATAAAATATTAATGTGAGGTAAATTTATCATAACTATGTTAATTTAAGGTTTTTCGTGATATTAACTCTTAAATAATTAACTCATATTTCAGAATTCAGAGTTTATCTTTACAAAGAGAAGATTCTCGTCTTGTGAAATCAGGTCGAATGGATGTTAGGCTGGGCATATGGGGCAACAACTACTTCTCAACGGTAGGGTTGTGAGGAGCAATTGGTGCAAAAGGAGTTTCTGCTCAAATCTAGGTAGGTTGGGAATAATTTATTAATGTTTTTCATTTTTACTCAATAAAATCATTTAACTAATTGATCTTCCCATTAGATGTATTTTTAAGTAGGAATAGCATTTGAATATGCCAAATAATAAAATTCATTTAACAACTCAACTAGCCTAAATGCTAGTTATACTTGTTGAATATGTTGCTCCCTAAAATAGAGCCATCGACTGAACGAAATCAAGGCCGACTGCGAGTATTTGAGACGAAGTAATAGAACATGCTGCGCATCAAAATGGGATGAAGTAAATGCTATGTTGACTAACACGTGTGATCTGGTATTGATTGTAAACATCGTCGACAATCAAACACTGGCGCTTACTGCGAAGACACGAGTATAATCAAGTCGACCAAGCGGGAATAGTTTTCCCTTATCGATTAATAATCAAGTAGAGATTAGTCAAGTCAATATCAATCGGGCGAAAGCTATTAACATCGACTCACGGAATTTGATTGAAATCAAATTGACTTGAATAAAAAGGAAGGGAAAAGTTATGGCACTCAAACTCTTAGGTGAGAATAGTTTGAAGGTGTTGATTAACTAGTGCAGCCAAGCAACTATTCCAATCGAGCTCTTGAGGAGCGCATCTGAAGAGGAAAAGACACGCACATACATCCAAAAGTGCAGTATTTAATTTCGCCATGCACTTTTCTTCCTTGCAATATATGTCAGGTCTGGTTCTAAGCAATTTATCTTTAGTCATTCGAGTTCTTTAATTTCATATCGTCAATCAAACACTTGCTCTTGCTCTTTTGGATGGATTTGTGTGGCTATTAGCGGTTTCGTATAATCAATTTTAGAATCCAATCATGAAGTTCTTGTTCCTTTCTGGTTAACAATCATCTATCAATTTATAGTACAAGGACTACAACGTTTGACTAGAATTATTGATCGTCGAAGCGTGCGATACTTCTTATTGTCGAGTTAGTGATTTGAAGAGAGCAGTTTTCAAGCGAACAAATCCACATTACTTTGAGATGGTGTTTGAGGATCGGATTAGTGGAAGAATCAAATAAATAGTTACAAGACGCATTACCAACAAATTTTCTCAAAAGGAGGCAAGGAGGTCCTTATTAAAACTGTTGTGCAAGCTATACCCCACTACGCCATGTCGATTTTCAAAATCCCTGCTGCTATTTGTAAAGCAATAGAACAAAAACTAGCTAAATTCTGGTGGCAGTCAGATTACAGCAAGAAAGGCATACATTGGAAGAACTGGGATTGCATTAAGAGGAGGAAAGATGAAGGGGGTTTAGGATTTCGCAACCTTATGGTTTTTAATAGAGCTCTCCTAGGTAAACAAGCTTGGCGTCTAGCCCAAAATCCTAATTCATTGTACAGCAGGCTACTAAAAGGTTTATATTTTCCATCTCAGGATTTTTGGCATGCTACTAAAGGTGCTAGACCCTCTTGGGGTTGGCAGAGCATTTTGTTAGGTTGGGAATCTATTGCAGATAAGGTTTTATGGTTTGTTGGTAACGGCACTCAAATTAAAGTTCGTGAGGATCACCGGTTACCTAGCGGTGTCATTGGAGGTCCTGCTCCTAGGGATGAACCAGTCTTGGTTGCGGTTTTATATTATCGATTCAAACTCATGGGATACTTCACTTTTAACTCAGACTTTGATAGCCAAAGAGTTGAGGAGATCTTATCAATTCCTATTCGCCCTAACCGCACTCAGGATAAACTAATATGGAGAGGAACGCATAATGGCCTTTTCACAGTAAAGAATTGCTACAATCAGCTCAAAGCCCAAGAAAAACAACAATATTACTAATCGTGCCTCCTCATCCTTTCACCACCCCGATTATGGAATGCTATTTGGAAAATACATACTATGCCTAAATTAAGGTCATTTCTCCGGTCTCTTTGCGAAGAACGCACTAGCGACTAGAGAGAATTTATATAAGCGACACATCTTGACAGAGCCAACTTGCTGTATGTGTGATAATCAAAACCGAAACCCCAGAACATCTTTTCTTGTTATGTCCATGGACCTATGATGTTTGGATGCATCCAGATTTAGCTATCAAAAGTTCTACAGTTGCTGTGCATCGCATCGAAAGCTGGTTACTACAGTTTATTGACAGCAAGGATGACTTACTGGATCTTGAAACGGTTACGACTGTCCTCCGGCACATCCGGAAAGCCCGTAACGATTTCCTTTTTCGCCAAAACAGCCGGATCTTTGAACGAGTTGTGCGGTTGGCGATCGCGGAGGCCCACTCCGGACGTATTTTCGCTTCCCCAGAGCCGTGTCTTGTTCCAAAACAGCGTATCTTGAACCACAGATGGCATCCACCAGACCACGGAGTCATAAAAATTAACATTGATGCAGCTTACCACTCATCGTGCAACGCGGCCTCGGTGGCTAGGGAGTGCAGGGACTCATCAGGCCACTTGATCGACGGTTTTGCTTCTTCTGTTCGTGCCTCCTCCACCCTGCAAGCCGAGGCAATCGCTTTCAACCTCACTCTGCAATTTCTGCTTTAGAGAGGACGCGAGACGGATCAGATCATCGTGGAATCGGACTGCTTGCTCATGGTGGAAGCTGTTCGTGATCCTGCGAGACGCCCGTGGGAAGTTCGATCTATCCTCGACGAAACCTTACGATTGCTGATTCGGTGCCCTAATCTCCGACTTCTTCATTGTCATAGAGAAGGCAATGTTCTAGCGGACCGAGTTGCAAAGGCGCATCGGGCCTCTTTACTCCCACCGAATTGGGTTTCTCAGCTACCCCCTTTTTGCAAGATATTGTGTTTTCTGAACTAAATGTAAATTCTATGCTTTAAGAGCTTAATATATTGTTGTTTCCGACCAAAAAAAAAAAAAAAAAAGTGAATCCTGTTTTGCTTGAAAAGAAAAAGGTTTGGATAGTATAAGGACCTGCCTCACCTGCCTTTGAAAAGTTTGATTTAAGGTACCAACGAAACACCAACTGCCTATTAGGCAAACCCGTCATTGCAGTCTTTGTTGGTAATTTGTTTATAAAACAAATGAAGAGGTGCCTTGTCCTATATCGAAAAGATGTGAGTGCACATGTGGACGGGATTTGGTACTAACCGACGATTGCTATTTTTATTTATTGAAAATTCGGATTTATTTTATAAAAATTAACATTGTGTCCTTTTGAGATAGTGCGACTATTCATATTACGGTTATTTATTATTTATTATTTAATACCGAATTTTATTATTTCTTCCAATAGTTATCTCAAAGTTCGTACCTCTTTAGACATAATTTCTTAATCCTTAAAGGTTGTGTCCGTTCGGATATGACCTTTTGTTTTTCTTATAAATTACTCAACGTGTCTATTCAATTATAACTTTTTTCTTTTATTTTTTTTTGTTTTCTTTTGAAAGAATATACAGTCATTGTTTCTAATTGTTTTCCATGAGAGAGCCTGGAGAAATACAAGAATTGCTATATAGTATTCTCATTTGAGATTTTGTTGTATCCCGATGGATATTTGCTAGTGACTATTAGTAACTTTGTGGGGGCAAATAAATTTTAAAGAAAGTGATATCACGCCTTAAAATCCGACTTGATTACTCTAAAAATCCAACTTCATTGTTTTACTCAATTCGAAACCATATTTTCCCAATAGTCTTGTCATAATACGGTAGAAAGCTAGAACCAGCGATATGAATAAGCCCGTATACATCATCCATAGGCTAACCAAGGTTTCCTTGCGGAATCAAAACTCCCAACTTTGCCATTGCCAACTCTTCAGGAAAGTGGGAATAAAAGCAATGCGTGTATGAACGATGGTTGGACAAAGACCTGCTCAATCTGTCTCCCCCGTCTATCATCACGCATGGCGTTGACTTAGGATGAGTTGACTTTCTTGGGCTCCAAGAGTTTTGCTTGGGGGCTAAGTAGAATGGCTTGTAACAATAAACAATTTCTCTCCTTTAAAAGAGGGGAATACTTGGTCTCGACTGCAGTTCCCTCTAGGCGTCATTCTCATTTTGGAAATGCTGAAACAAAAGAACATGGAGTCCCAAGAACGCGACTTCAGGGCGACCACGACAGCGTCGGTGCTGTAAATTACTCACTCGCACATGATTATCTTGTCGAAAGGAGAGACGAGGCGAAGCAGTTGACGAGCGAGCGGGAAGCGCGACCGACAAAAGCGATAATGCCGGCGGAAAGGTCCATCAATTTTACTTCGTGAAACATCATCCATTCGAGAACCCAAGCTTGGTCGCGACTGAAAAGATTGTTCAGCATCGGTTCATCATCGAGCAAAAGAGGAAAGAAAAGCTGGTGAGAACTTCTCGTCAATAAGTATATTTCTCATTTGCGTAGGTGTACAAAGAAATTCGTATCTAAGGAAGACAAGTATGATGTGCAATCACGAACCAATGCTTGCAACTAAATATAATTACTGAATAACTTAGTGAAATCGATATAACTGCTAATGATAGTCCTATACTGAAAAAACGAGTATTCCCTGGATTAGTTCAGGAGCAATAGATGGTGTTGATTACCCGTATATCCTCTCCCCAAACCGCAAATGTATATCTGGTGTCAATCCTAACGTTTGATTATACTCTGATAATATGTTTGGTTCTCAGATGGATCGAGACGGATTATGCTTCTTGTTGCGCTATCGGATGTACCAGGCCCAGCAATGGGGAAGAGAGGACTTGAAGTTGCTGAAATTATCTACGGACAAGCTATGCTTCGCAAACAAAGTGAGCCTCTGCAAGGCCATCAAACCGAGCTCTTCAGTGGACGAGATAGATAACCTGGTTAGTAAGAACAAGATATTGTTAAAGGTTTTTCCTGCAGTAATTTAAAATGATTGTGTGAGCAAGGCTTTGATTACAGCCGATATGATACTGTACTTTGGCTGATAAAATGGTGTAGAGCTTGCATTTTGGAATGCTTCATGGAGGCAACAACCTGGCCGACGAAAGGCGGATCTTAAAAAAGATAAGCGAAGCCCAAAGGAAGGCAGATCCATGCTTGTCCATGCAAGAATTCGATCACAAGGTATGATTCGACACTCGACCTGGTGCGTTACGGACTTTGTTTTGACCTGACTTCTTTTGGTTTCCCAACCTTTGCGCTCGGGAAAATACAGATCAGGAGGTCGCATTATACAAATCCATGGCAGAGACTTGATTCGAATGAGGAGAGGAAGACTAGGGATGAGATCAAAAGGCTTAAATTGGCAAGAGAGGAGGCCATGACAAGTGCTGCTTGCAAAGGGAAGATGTGGGATTCTTTGGGCTCAAAGCTAACCATAAGAAAGCAAGTTCAAGTAAAGAAAATCAGACAAATTACATGTTCAAACTCTTGGCCTAACTAATTTTGTTTCTCTCCTTGCTAGCTAATGATTTGCTTATGTATTTTAACTCATAGAAGAGGGACTAGATAAAACTAGACAGCAGCACTTGGCTTTCAATGCTAAATTGGCTTTTGTCAAGAAAGAATTGGCATCGGTCGAAAACGAATTGAAATCAGTGGAGAAGGAACTGTTGTACATTGAACGAATGAAGGGCGATGCCTACAAATTCATCCTCGAATGGAAAAAAGAGCATCAAGAAGCGGTAGGATGATACATATATCCTCTTGCTTTCGCTAGCTGAGTTTTTCCTAGTTACGTATGGCTTTCTTGATTCATTTTCAGAATGCCTGCTACAACAAACACGTTTCGCTCATGAAAGCTGCAAGACAACTCGCTGAGAAGAAAGACATTGAAGCACTTCAAGATTTGTCTACCCAAGAGGTTCTTTCATCTCTCTCTCTCTCTCTCTCTCTCCATCACGTATTGCTGTTACAATTTCCATACCAACGTTTGTTAGTCCTTTTCTCGGTATTTATTAGGTAGAAAAGTTTATGCATCAATGGAATGGCGACCGACACATGAGGCAGGATTACGAGAGGAGGATTCTAGCTTCGCTGAATGCGCGGGGGCTGAATAGGGATGGAAGGAGAAGGAATCACGATGAGAACCCAATAGTAATTGAGGGTCCGACGATGGTGAAGATACCCAGAGCGCTCAGGAAAACCATTCAAGCAACGGCAAAAGGAAGATCTTCGAGCAGAAAACCCATGTTGATGTAGAATCAGAGTCATGATAAAAATCAGTTCCAAAATGTCCATCGCTGTCCTCTATGAAAACTATGTTTTGTCAACAATTATTAAGAATTTTCTGAATGTGGCCACAGAATTATATACAGAAACTGCGCAAGGGGTCAGTATTCTTGAGACAGACATGAACTTACTAAGAAAAACCCGAACGTAACACGACATGACAAAATTTACTCGAAACTTAGACAAGTTGCATGTAACGACACGAATAACAAATGCAAGTATGGTGAAATGGAAATGAATGAAAGCCGGTGTGAAATAGAGTTAATGTTGCATCACCAACAAATGTTGTCGAAATCCGCTCCTCTTACACGTGAATCCTGTTTTGCTTGAAAAGAAAAAGGCTTGGACTGTATTAGGACCCGTCTCACTCACTTTTGGAAAGTTTGGTTTAAGGGGCCAACGAAGCACTAATTGCTCACTGGGCAAGCCTCTCACTACAATGTCATCATAATACGAGTGGGAAGCCCAGAACCAGCTATCTTTCTAGCGATATACCTAAGACCATGTACGTCATCCATAGACTAATCAAGGTTTCTTGATATAGATGATAGACCGCATAATCAAAACTCTGAACTTTGACTTGCAAATCAAGTCTTGAAACATTTTAATCTCACCGCTTGTTGAAATTAGATGGGCTCACACGCACGTCACTGCTCAATAGAGCTGGCAAAATGGATCATAAACCTATATTATAACTCATTTTTAGTTAAATGAGTCATATATGGGTCGAGTGAAAGTTAAATATCGGTCACAAATGGGTCTTAGAAAATAAAGTAAAAAAGAAATGAGTCTGACTAGATTATTAGGAAACCCACTTTGAACCCATGGCCTACCTCCTCTGCCTCCTCAATTCTCTCTTCCTTCCATCGATTGCAAATCTTTGGATGAGCAAAGCACCCCCTTTCTTTTCCGATCCCAACCGATTGCAGCCACCGCCTACCTTGCTGTGTCACACCGCCATCTTCATTGTCGGTCCCGAGCTCGTTGGCCTTAGGTGAGTTGCGAGCTTGTTGGCCTCGACAGAGCTCGGGTCGGGCTCACCTAGATCTGCCAAGCCACGAGCTCGCCGCCATGGCCGAGCTTGGGCTCGCCTAGATCTGGCGAGCCACGAGCTCGCTGGCCACAACGGAGCTCGAGCTTGCCTGGATCGGTCGAGCCCTGAGCTAACTGATCATAACGGAGCTTGGCAGCTTGGGGCTCGCTTGGACGGGCAGAGCCTTGATCTCACCGGATTGCGGCTTGGCCGGTCACCATCGGCGGAGTAACAAGGGAGAAGAAGTAGGAGGAAAAAGAAAGAAAATAGAAAAGAAGAAAATAAGAAAATAAAATAAATAAATAATAATAATTTCAAAAAGTTTTAAAATAATAAAAAAAAAACAATTTTTTTTTTTTTAATGATATTTGGTAGATAGATATCCATATACATACCGGAGAAGTACTTTTAGAGGAAGCTCGATGCGGTTTACATTGATAAATAGAAATTCTAAATATCATAATGTAATTTTTAACTTGGTGAACTAAAATCAAGAAATCAACCAAAATAAAAAAGAATTACAATTAATAAGTTATGCATTCTCGCATTCAAGAAGATTTGTTACAAGCAAATATTAATTTCATGTCAATTATTAGCTCATCAAACTTTTTCTTATCAAGAGTTCTTCAAAAGTATTTCAATTTAAAGGTTTTTCACATTTTTTTATTTTATTTATTTTTTGAATTTGATGTGAAGTTTTTATTTAAGTAACTAAATTTAGTTAAATATAAATGTGTTTTAATAATATGGGTTGGATCGGGTATGTGTCATCAAATTTATATTGCATAAAGATGGATCAAAAGGAGTTAAATTGATCAATATAAGTCGGATCATTTTCGACTTGACTCAAATCCAATCTAACCCATCCATTTGAGGTCCCTACTGCTCAATTGCTTCTGACATTGCCATGTCTTCAAGAAGAGGATGCAAAAGCAATGCACGTAAGAGCACTCTGTTGAACATTAACCTATTGCTAAATCTGTATCCCCCCTCAATCATCACGCATGGCGTTGACTTCGGATGAATTGACTTATGCCGCCTTTCATGGGCCCCAAGAGTTATGCTTGGAAGCCAAGTAGAATGGCTTGGAACAATGAACAAGGTCTCTCCTTTAAAAAGGAATAGAGGTGAATGGTTGGTCCCCACTCCAATTCACTCGAGCGTTGTTCTCATTTGGAAGATGCCGAAGCAAAAGAACATGGAGTCCCAAGAATGTGACTTCGAGGGTGACCACGACGGCGTCGGTGGTGCTGTTGGTTACTCCCACACACGTGATAATCTTGTTGAAAAGGAGAGACAAGGCAAAGCAGTTGATGAGCGAGCTGAAAGTGCGATCGGCGAAAGAGAGAATACTGGCGGAAAGGTCCATCAGTTCTACTTTGTGAAACAACATCCATTCGAGAACCCGAACTTGGTCGCGACTGACAAGATTGTTCAGCATCGTTCTGTGATCGAGCGAAAGAGGAAAACAAAGCTGGTATGTCTGAACTTTTTTTGCATCTTAGATAATTCCAGTTGAGAACTTCTCATCAGCAAAGAAGAAAAGCTGGTTACCTTTGGTGACTCGGCGTACCAATAACGGAAAATGTATATTCTGTGTCAATCCTAATGTTTCAGTATGCTCTGATATACATGTTTGGTTCTCAGATTGAGCGAGACCGATTATACTTCTCGTTGCGCAATTTGAGATACCAGGCCCAAATAGTGGGAAGCGAGGACTTGGGAGTTGCTGAAATTATCTATGGACAAGCTATGCTTCGCGAACAAAGTGAGCATCTGTAAAGCCATCAAACTGGGCTCTTCAGTGGGCGAGATCGATAATCTGGTTAGTAAGAGCAAGATATGGTTAAAAGTTTTTCCTGCAGTACTAGAAAAATGATTATATAAGCAAGGCTCTGATTGCAGCTAATATGATACTGTATGTTGGCTGATAAAATGGTGTAGAGCTTGCATTTTGGAATGCTTCATGGAGGCAACAGCCTGGCTGATGAAAGGCGGATCTTAAGAAAGACGAAGGAAGCCGAAAGGGAGGCAGATCCATGCATGTCCATGCAAGAATTGGATGAAAAGGTACGATTCGATGCACGACCTAGTGTATTATGAACTAAGTACTCGCATTTAAAAACAGGACTTGGATTCGACCCAACTTCTTTTGGTTTCCCCATCTTTACGCTTGCGAAAATGCAGGTTCGGTGGTTGTGTTATGCGAAGCATTGGCAAAGTCTCAGTTCAGATGAGGAAAGGGAGGTCAGGGAAGAGATGAAAGAACTTGAATTGGCAAGGGAGGAGGCCATAACAAGTGCTGCTTGCAAGGGGAAGATGTGGGAATCTATGGGCTCAAAGCAAACCATCAAAAGAAAGTTCAGGTATAGACAATCAGAGAACAACATGTTCAAACTTATGGCCTAATTAATCCTTTTTTCTTCTTGCTAGCTAATGATTTTGTTTATGCATCTTAGCTCATAAAAGAGGGACTAAACAAAAATAGAGGAAGGCACTCGTCGTTCAATGCCAAATTCGTCTTCGTCCAAAAAAAGTTGAAATTGGTCGAAAATGACTTGAGTTCTTTGGAGAAGGAACTGATGTCCACAGAATGGATAAAGGGCGACGCTGACAAATTCATCCTCGAATGGAGGAGAGAGCATCAAGAAGCAGTACGACAACACGTAAATCCTCTCGATTTCGCAAGCCGCCCTTTTCCTAGTTACTTATGATTTTCCACTTATGATTGATTTTCAGAATGTCTGCTACAACCAACATGTTCAACTCATGGAAGCAGTAAGAGAACTCGCTGAGAAAAAAGACATTGAAGCACTTCACGTTTTGTCTACTCAAGAGGTCCTTTCATCTCCTTCTCTCTCTCTGCATCATGTATTGGTGTTCCATATTGCCATACCAACGTTCTTTGGTCTTCTTTTGGGTATTAATTAGGTAGAAAAGTTCATGCATCGATGGAACGGCGACGGACATTTGAGGCGGAACTATGAGAGGAGGATTCTAGCTTCGCTGAACGAGCGAGGGCTGAGCAGGGACGGAAGGAGAAGGAATCATGACGAGAGCCCGATAGTAATCAAGGGTTCGGCTATGGCGAAGATACCCAGGAGGGTAAGGAAAGCTATACAAGTGCGGCGAAAGGAGGATCTTCGAGCAGAAAACCAGCATTGAAGTAGAATCAGAGTCGTGTTAAAACTCAGTTCCAAAATGGTCATCACCGTCCTCTATCGGAAACTATGTTTTGGCAACAATTATTACGAAATTTCCGAATGCGGCTACAGAATAATATCCAGGGTCCGTATACTTGAGACAGACATAAATTTACTGAATAAATTTACTGAAATGAATATGAAAAAGAGGTTGATGAAAGCATATCCTCGAGCATCTTTGTTCCACAAATCCATTTTGAAATCTTCATATGTTCACATTGCAGTTCTAGCAAACATTGAGGGAATTAGGGCCTCACATGTCAAATTAATCAGAGTAAACCAACTTTTTAAAAATGAAACCAATATAATTGGTACAATTTCCATTCTGATCCAATTCAAATAAGAAATTTTTAATTCAGAGTTACTGGAAAAAAAACCAAGAAAAGTTGAAACGAAATTAGAGCAAGAATCGAATACGACAAGAAACACAGATGGACCATGAATCAGAAAGAACGTAGCGAAGTAATATTTTTCTCATCACCTGATAAGATTTTATCATCACTCGCGATATTACTCTCATCATGTTCATGGAATCCAACGGAAAAGCCGCGAAACTTGCGAGCGCGACGGGGGAAATCGTCAAAACCCACGAAAAATCTCGAGAGCAAGTTCTTGTTTGTCTCAGGTTCAGGAAGCAAAACGGGGACCAAGAAAGTACGAGTCTCGCAGGGCAGGCTCGAGGGTAGAGTCCCACTCGAATCGGCGACTCAAACATTCGATGCAGAGCAGAAGATGCAGAAGTTCAAAAAGAGAAGAAGACGCGACGTTCACAAGAAAAATTGGAGCTTCTACATGACACAGCGCGAGAGAGAGAGAGAGAGAGATCGTGGAGCTCCCCAGCGGCTATGGAAACTGGGAAGTGGAGCATCGTTTTTATAGGATGGTATAGGGTTGATGTTCTGTCATGGTCGAGAGAGCCCAAAGGCCCAAAGGCCCAAAAGCAGAAAAGCCCGCCCAATCTCTCTAGGATGGTATAGGGTTGATGGTCTGGCAGGGTCGAGAAAGCCCAAAGGCCCAAAGGCCCAAAAGCAGAAAAGCCCGCCCTCTCTCTCTCTCTCTCTCTCTCTCTCTCTCCAGAAGTATTATTGCAATGGCTGCATGCATTGACTAACAGTGACGCGAGGCCAAATGCGTTTAGATTCGAGGGACGACATAATTTATATAATGGGCTAATATCATTCAAAACTCTAAATTAGTATATATATATGTGAGAAATTTACCAAAATTAAGTTTTTTTACTGCTAAACATTCAAAATTGGTATATTCATAAATTTATATGATTTTTTTTTTTTGACCCAGAAATCTAAGAAACTTGGAGGGACAATTTTGTTTACCACCCTAAAAATTAAGCGATCGTGTGGAGATTTGAATTTCTCCCCTTCGTGAGGAGGAGAGAGCCCAAACCATCGCGGCCACTAAGGCAGTAGTTTACTTCAGATTGATTTTTTAATAACCAAAAACCCTAAAATAATATATTTGTGGTAAATTTACACTAATTATTTCTGTTAAATTGGATTAATACAAAGAAAAATCACAAACTAGTACATCTATGACAATTGGAGAGAAAAACCATAAATTGGTATACGTGTCATTAAACTCAACAATTTGGTGATAAAATCTAAACCCAAATTGTGGATAGCTGTGCTGGTTGAGAGTTTCTCCTTCATCGCCAAGGTCAAGAGTTCGAAACCTGCAGGCTGCAGTTAATAGCGTTGTAAGTGGGGGTCATGATGTTGGGATCCTGTGCTAATTTCCCTTGAGGTATAGGGGCCTAGCCCTTCGGTGCCATTTGGGCACGGGGGGCCCGTGGTGGAGTTATCAGTTACCAAAAAAAAAAAATCTAATGAAAATTAACGAAGAGTAAATTTGTCACAAATGTATCAATTTGAGGTTTTTAATTGTCAAAATATTAATTTGCGATAAATATGTTACAAATGTATTGATTTAAGGTTTTTCATGATATTAACCATAATATAATTGGTTGGTTACTCTGTGTTATTATTGTTACGTTGTGTATCTTTTACATAAGATGCTTTCTCATTGCTCCCTCCCTCCTTTTTTTTTTTTTTTTCCGAATTATCCAAACTAATCACCCCATTAGAAGTGTGTGATTATTGAGCATGCCTTTTATTGTCCACGCATGTCCAAGCTTATCACATATCAGAAGTGCGATTATTACGCATCAATATAAATGACTCTTTTATATTAGTTCTAACGTCAGCGTAAAAATGTATACTTACACATTCGTCGTCAGATGGATGACAACATATGTGTTTGAAGTCGGCTATATAATATAATTTTTTTACATGTCAACCAACCAATATTGAGTATGATTTTCACGCTTATTATGGACAATTATAATCTACATTTACGTATATTAACAGATAAACTTCACAAAAGACATATATTGATGAGAGACCGCGCCGATATACTAAAATTAATCATTAAGAGACTTTGGAAGCAAATTTCATCTTCTCTTTAATCATCTTGTATGCTACTTGGAGTAATATATATTTTTTCTGTTTAATTCAAGTGAAACGGACCGGGTCATTATAACAACAACATAATTTCGATTATGATAAATAAAAGAAAAAATTATATAGTCCTTAGCTCCATGCAGCAAAAACCAAAAAAACCGAATAACAGACCGGAAGAACCGTGGACCCGGTCAAGCAGCATCGTCGCTGATTGGTTCTTCACACGTCTAAAATGCCGTCGCGCTCTATACCTCCGCACTCGTCCAGATCTGCATTCGGCCACACGTCGATTCTCCCATGCCGGATCGCGGACGGCCAATCTTGATGGCCATTTCGCAGAAACTTGCGACCTTCTCTCTTAAATATAATATCAACTCTCATCATATACTTCACTCGCTCTGCGCACTGCATGTCTATAAATACTGGCCATCTGCTCACAGCACATTTCATCCACAACACAACTTTCAAAAACCCTACTTCGGTCACGGCTTGGAAGTCCCACTTTCAAGTTGAAACCTTAGCTACTTCGTTTCGGACAGCGAGCAACCCTGGTGAAGATCTCTCTGATATTTGGAGATGGCAAAGAGTGTGGCTTTGGCTTGTTTCTTGGGTCTGTTTCTCGCATTTGCAGCAGCAGATCATAGCCCGCTGCAGGATTTCTGTGTTGCTCAAGCTGGCGGTTCGGGTAAGAAATATGCACGAAAAGAAGGAGATGTGTTGGGGAGAAGTTCGTAGCTGTCTGAATATGTGTTTTGATATATATATTTTGTCTTCTTTTTCCATATGTTGAGTCTGAAAATGCGTTTTGTGCTTCCCATGGCAGTGTTTGTGAATGGCGTGGCTTGCAAGGATCCCAAAACGGTTCAGGCAAATGACTTCTCCTTCAGCGGGCTCCATCTTCCGGGCAACATGTCGAACCCTGTCGGCTCGAGGGTCATGCCGGTGACTGTGGCTCAGCTACCCGGACTCAACACCCTCGGCATCTCTGCAGCGCGCATCGACATCGCACCGTGGGGAATCAACCCTCCCCACATTCATCCCCGCGCCACCGAGATTTTGCTCGTCTTGGAAGGGACCCTTGAAGTTGGGTTCATCACTTCCAACCCCAACAATCGTCTCATCTCCAAGGTCTTGCAGAAGGGCGATGTGTTCGTCTTCCCTCAAGGCCTTGTCCATTTCCAGAGAAATACTGGTTTTGGGAATGCGGTCGCCATCGCAGCTCTCGGTAGCCAAAATCCTGGTGTCATTACAATTGCTAATGCCGTGTTTGGGTCGACGCCTGATATTCCTGTAGACATTCTTGCCAAGGCATTTCAAGTTGATAAAACTGTAGTTGGACAAATTCAATCGAAATTTTAGACAAGAAATTAGTGCGGAGCATATGAGATAGGGTTGTCTAGAAGCAAAGTCCATCGATTTATTTGTTTAACCTCGTGTCTGGCCATTACTTTTGTATTTATTTATTTTCACTGTATCCCCATTGACTGATATGTAATTTAAAGTTGCGAGCCGATTTTTTTCGTTAACCTTTCTTATATTTTATTAGATTTAATTGATCATTTTTACCAATGTCTAAAATTTCCCTACTCATCACGAATTTATCAATCTTTAGTTGAATGGCTTACCGCTTTTTTTCAATTAAATCACCAATTGATTTTAGATTATTAGGTGTAATTAATTGAGTTCTTTACTGGTGTCATGAATTTTCAACTTTTATTTGTGTGACTAGCCAGTTTTCTCTCATTAGGTTACTAATAGTTTTGATTTATCAAGTCATCTTTCTCTCTCTTGCTTTGCCCTTATTCACTTGCTTTTAGGGGCAAAATGGTAATTTCCCCTTGCACAAATTCCCAATCTGCCCTTGGGCCGAATTTGATGGGCGGGCCTAAGAAATGGGCTTGGAAATGAATAGTAATGGGCTCGGGAATTGGTTGGGCTCAAACGGGCTTAAGGTTTGGTAATGGGCTTGGAAGGAGGAATAGTGGTTTTGGGCCCAATAGGCTCAATTGCTTGCCTTGGGCCTTCCATGGTAGCTGTCCCACCTTGGGCCTAAGGCCCACGTTGGCTTTGCTTGGCTCACGTCCTCATAGGCTTGCCTTCTCGGTCCTTAAGTCCTTTTTCCCCACACTCGGCTTGCTCGGCATTGCTGACTGTCAAAGTCGCATCATCCAAAGTCCGTTCTAGACATTCCTGATAATTCGAAGTCCAATCTTGGGTTCTCATGCCATGTCAATTTCGCTCTAATGCCATTTTGGGTACAACTCAGACTGACAGGCGGTTTTGAGGATTCACGTGTAATCGACTCGTGCCTTACCACGTTTAAGACATCTCAACACATGGATGTTCTTGACTACATGAATTTGCAGATGATAGATTCTTATTTCAAAGCACATGATTATTGAGGATCGAACTAGGGTCGTTCACGGGCTCAATAATAGCAAACGGAATCACCCGTTGTTCCATTATATTCTGTCTGCAAATCGACTTCTAGTCATCTTTAAAATCGGCCTTCCTATCTATAGGATCGTCTTCACGCAAGTCTTACTGTCAAGTTGTTTTCCCAGGTCAAGTCCTTTAGTCGTACGAGTTCTGTCCCCATTAGCCATTCCTCTCAAGGTCAGTATCTCAGGAGTGATCAATTCTGAGTGAGATCAACCAATAATGCATTGGTGAAATTCACATTCATTTATCCCACGGAGAGCTCGAATTTCAGGGTATCACATTACCAACTTTCTTCACATTTTTTATAAAAAAGTTTGGCTTAACCAATACTATGCAAAATTATCAATCTTCATTTATGTGACTTACAAAAGCTTCTCCAATTAAATTATGAACTATTTTTGGATTATCTATTCCCATTAAATTTTTTACTAAATTTTAATTTTAATTTTAGTAATAATATGCAAGAACATTCCATATTGTTAGTAAGATATAAAAGGCTTAGCGATGTAAAATATCAGATTATTCAAGAAACCCTAGTAGCTATTAAAGTGAATGACCGTCAACAAACAAAGGCGTTGTAAGGCATTGTAGTTCTTATCTATTACTTCTATCATTTCATTGATATCAAGTGAATTGCTAGAAACATGTGAATTGTGTGGCTAACCCAAAACAGAATTTCGTAAGGGGATTGCGGTAGGTTATGATGAGTAAAAGATCTTCTTTCTAGTGACATTCAATTCATAACGATTTCATTTTCAAGGTCTAAAGTTGAAATAATTTCAGTGTTTTTCTTGACTTTGTGCATGTTAACAAACAGTTTGCAATGTCTCGACTTTTAAAAAAACGTTAGAGTCAAATAGTAATTGAATCGAAGAACTTTTTATTTTTACATCATTTCGAAACCTAATGACTTGGTCATATAATTATGTAAAATGAAGGTTTCAATCTTCGCAAGAGAAGGAAATAAACAAATACTCAATTACCAGAGTAAACAGAAATTTATGCTCAATCTCTTGGATACATATCAAAAGCCACATTAAGTCATATGTATGGCTTGGAGGGAGATCTTTCTTTCACATCTTTCGAGACCACCATAAATATGATGTCAAAAAAGCAAAAATAAATTATTTTAGTCATTTGTTGACACCTAAATTTTTATTAGGCCTTAATTTATGTGTTTTTCCTCTTTTTTCGGATAATAAATGATAAATAATAAAAACAACAAAAAATAAATAAAAACGGAAAGAATAAAAAGAGTAGCCCATTGGGGTTGGGCCTGCGAGCCCAGCCCCTCATTCTCTCTTGCGTGGGCCCCATGGCCCGACCCGCGCAACCTGGCCCTTCCTTCTCCCTTTTTCCTTCCTCCTTCCTCCTTCCTCCTCCGCCTCTGTAGGTCACGCACAGCGACAACCACGCGCAGCGACGGGACGCGCAAGTGGGTGGAAGGGACGCCGGTTCGGCCGCACCCAGGGCTGGTTGACACACGCCAACTGACGGCCGAACCTCCGTTGATCGGCACCCCCTCCGCCTATAAATAGGCCCCCAACGAAGGCCAAATGATGAACAACGAGCACAGCCGAGAGAGGATCTTAGGTAGCCATCTCCGACCACTTCCCTCAAGAGACATCGGAGGAGGTCCGAAGCCGACCAATCCGGGGATCCAGATCTGGTCGAGCAGGGGGGGTCTAGTTCCGAGGGAACCCTAGATCTGCGAGCAGTCAAGGTCGGAGGAGAGGAGAGGGTTCTGGATCTGCGAAGAGGGGCTAAAGAGAAGAGGAGATTGGAGGAGGTCCCATACCCCGACGCCGCCGCTATGCCAGATCTCACTAGGCCACCATCCTCACGCCTCGTTGTCGCTGCAACTGAGGCCAAGCCACCGCCGTCGCTGTGACAGGTAACGACGGGTCTCACTCGCCCCGTCACCGTCGTCGCACCCCCCCTCTCGAACCCCATCCACCATCGGATCTCGACCTCAATGAACTGGAGCCTTCGTCGTGTCTCCTACTGCCGCGCCACGAGCCTCGTCGTTGATCTAGTTGAGTGGCCGGCTGCCGGCTGCGACGTCGCCGCCGTTGGACGCCGGGCTGCTGTTCGGTTGACCCCCTCCAGATCCTCTGATCAGCGCCGTGATTGGACGAGAAACAGGAAGTGCTGCGTCGGGTCAAGGCCGGGTCAGACCTGGGTCGTCGCTCGAGTAGGGTTCTCGTGAAACCCAAGCAGCCGGAACCTGGGTCGGCATCCAGGTAGGGTTTCCCTTGAGTCGGGTCGGGTCATGCGTGGACTAAAGTCGCACGGGCCTTAGAGAAGTGGGCCTATTTTTTGGGCCAGGCTTATTTTCTAAACAAAGGGGGAAAAACAATAAAAAATCTGAGTCGGGCCCGCAACGCGGGCCCATCCGGATCTCGGGTCGACGACTGGGTCAGACCCAACTCAGGATCCGACCCAGTTTGCATTTTAATATTATATTATAATATAATATTTTTAAAATAAAAAATAAAAAAATAAATTATTTTCCAAAAAATCAAAAAATCGAAAATATCCATATTTTCCCAAAAAAAAAAAAGCCAAAAAAGTAAATAAAAAAAAAGCCAAAAAAATGAATTATATTTTTCAGAAAAAGATCAAAAATCCAAAAAAGGCTTTTATGTTCAAAAGATGAGAAAATGACCAAAAAAATGTTTTTCTTCAAAAAATGCATGGAAAACCCTTCAAAAAACCAAAAAGTCTTAACGTTTAAACAAGATTAGGTACCGAAAGGGCATTAGTGATTAACTAGTGTAATCAAGTCCCCGATCCTAATTTCTCTGGTTGCGCAGGAGTGAGTATTTCTCTCGATACTTCGCTTAGGTTTCTAATCGAGCCACCCTAAATCAATTAGTGGCAACTCCTTTTTAAAATCAACTCACATGTTAAAAACTTGGACCATTAAGTCGTGAATTGGTGGACTTAGGAGAGTCCAGAGCTAAGCTTAATAAACCTAGCCGAACCATTAGCCTTCGCATGACACCCGCCTCGATCGGGCGCCAAAAAAAAAAAAAAAAAAGAGGTCGTAACACCCTTACAAAAAGAAAAACTAAATCTTAAGTTTTTCTCATGCTCATGTCATGTTGAGATTGCATAAGAAAAAGTTACAAAGTCCAATCCATTTTGTCGTAATCGATTAGTTAACATGTTGGTTAACCATATTCTAAAATACATAAAAAAATCATTGTATTGTCAAATTATCTAGGGAAAATTCCAAAATAAGAGTTTGAAGTACCTTTAGTTTCTGAAATAAGGGTCTAAAGTAAAATTTGTTTCAAATAAAGGTCCAAAGTGATCAACTTGTATTAAATAAAGGCCTGAAGTGGCCATTATCAATTTTAAAAAAGGGGCCTATCCTCTTAGATTGAAGGGTATTTTTGTCTTTTATTTAATTTTTTATTTATTTCTATTTCTTTCTCTTTTATTTTTTTTTTTCCCCTTCCCTACGCCAACCATGGTGGAGGTCATTGGACTTAGGTGAGGGCAGGTCTCACCGGCATTGAGTGAGGGCAACCTTCGCCTCGCACAACCTAGGCTAGACGACCATCACCTAACGTTGGTGAGGGTTGCCCTTGCCGAATCACCCTCACCCAATGTCGCCAAGGGTCGCCCTCACTTGAATTGGGTGATCTCCTTTGGCCATTGATGGCGATGGTTGGGGAGGGAAGAGGAATGAGGAAAAAAAAAAAGAAAGAAAAAGAACTCCTTCATAAATTATGACTATTGATGACGCCAAAAAGATATTAAAAATTTAAGAGTCTGTTTGTTTATTTTTGTTTCGTTTCCCTAAACACAAATTTCTGTTCTTTTGTTCCGGGAACAAAAAAAACATAAATGCATTTGTTTACGCTTTTGTTCCAGGGAACAAAAATCTATTCTTTTGTTCCCTAACAAATTTGAAACCGAAATAAGAATTAGAAAAAACTTGTTTCTTGTTCCCGGGAACAATTCCGAGAAACACTTTTTTTTTCTTTCGTTCTTCTTCCTTTTGGCTGGACCTCGCCGGAGTGTCGCCGGCCCCGACGAGGCCGAGCTCGCTCGCCACCACCGGGTTGGCGTTGCCTAGCGGTGGCCCGGTAAGGTCGAGCCTCATTGGTGGTTGGGTGAGCTCGAGTTGGCCTAGCCAAGGCGAGACCGACCTCACGCCACTTGGGTGAGGCCAAGCCTTGCTGGTGGCCTCAGTGGCCAGGAGAGGTCACCGACGAGGCTTGACCTCGCCTAAGCGGTGCTAAGTCGGCCTCACCCTGGCTTGGCAAGGCCGAGCCTCATGCCGGCCAGCAAGGCTCGGCGTCGCCTTGGCTAAGCGAGCTCGAGCTCGCCCGGATCCAGCGAGGCTCAGCTTACCCAGCCACCGGCGAGGCTTGGTCTTGCTAGGCCATCGTTAGGCGACGTTGGCCTGGCGGTGGCCCAGCGAGGCTGAGCCTTGTCGGCCCTCATCAACCGGTTGCTGGCCAAAAGGAAGAAAGAAGGAAAAAAAGAAAAAAAAAAAAGAAAATAAAAATATTGAAAAATTAAAAGAAACAAAAAAATTAAACAACTTTACCAAACATATTTCTCTTCCCGGAGTAGAAATTTTTTGTAGTTACCAAGCGCGTTCTTATACTCATAAATTGTTCTCTAGAACAGAAAAAAAAAACTATTTCGTTAAAAATTATTTCCTAATGTAAATGTTATCAAATGCGCCCTAAGTTATTAAAGAATAATGTAAAGTTACTTGAACTCCTCATTAAAGAGCTGTTTAATGTTGTTGACGTCGTTTATTTTAATATTTTCTCTGTATAAAAAAATTATAAATAATATATTAGATATAATATATATATATATATCTATATATATATATATATATATATATATATATATATATATATATATATATATATATCAAGGTCCGTCGGGGTTGGACCGACCCCGAACTCCCAGGATCGATGACCAACCCGCATAGTGTTGGTCTAGGAATCCTAGGACCAAGGATCGACCCAGTTTTTCTAGGAACTAGACCAGGACCGGCAGGGTTGGGGCGATCCAGGGTTGGTCCAGATTGATCCTGAACCGATGCTCACCCCTATCCAAAACTCCTTTCTTGAATTGGTCCACACAAGTGTGCTTGTTTGTCTACACAACACTCACCCAAGTCTCCATGTTACTCATGTGCCACGCGAAATCCATGCCAACGACCCTATTCAATAAGAGCTTCCTCACTGATTCAGGGAGTCATGGAGCCACCCATTCTTTAGAGGCAAAAAATTTAAGGATAAAAACTATTAAAAATTGAAGCCCAAGTTGGGTTAGGTATATGTGGTCTAAATTGGGTCGGGTATGAGTAACTTAAATTGTGTTGCATAACAATTAGGTCAAACCAAATTTCTATTTATTCCAAGCCCGACTTGACCCATCCCCACTCATTTGATAGCTAGGTACGATGATGTTTATAAATTGTTGAAAAATGGCCTAAAATTGATGCCTGAAGAAACTATGTGATAGTATTTTGAACTTAAATATCACATAACTATGTTTCATAATTATTCAATCAATGAAAACCAAAGCACATTGCTAGAGTTGTATTCGCGCAATAATCAATAGGTAAGATTAGTACAATAACATAAATTTTAAACGCCAACGAAAGCATCTCGTTCTTAATGTATAGATATGAGGTGCAACAATAAGCCAAAATACGGCTATTATGAATAGATCAATCATTCCATTAAAGCCTCCCCATTCTCATACCGATAATACATTAGCTAGCAAGAAAAGATTAAAAAAGAAGAAGAAGAAGAAGAAGAATTTTATCAAGCGTCATTTTCCTATATCAGCACAAAGTAAGAAACAAAATTCTTGCAGCACGTTAATCGAGCTTGCGTTTTCTTATATGCGTTGATGGAACAAAAGCCGAATGGCAAATTAAAAAAGAGAACCTATTTTTGGTTACGTACCGTGTATTTGGTCAAGGGACAACTTCGTTGATTAATTCTTCTTACGCGTGAAATCGCCTTCTCTCTCAATAAATCCACACACTATAATCTCTATTATGCAAGAGAGAATTGCCTTCATTTTGCATTTGGCAACACAGGGACTCTCATAGAAAGGGACGGCCAAAAACCAAGAGGAGACTCTTTCTTTGGAAAGCAACCTCCTCTTTACTTTTATCTGAACCTTTGTTTTCTTCTGCTCTTGCACGCATATAAATACTGGCGACCTCCTCGTAGCATTTCATCCACAACAACAAACAAAAGCCATCTTGATTACTCACGGAGAAACGTCACCATTGAAAGTTAAACTCGATCTCTTCATTTTGAGGAGGTTCTGCTTTCGGAGATGGCGAAAAGTGTGCTTTTGATTTGTTTCTTGGGTCTGGTGTTTTCTTTTGCAGCTGCTGATAATAGCCCTCTCCAGGATTTCTGTGTCGCTGAAGCTGGCAGTTCAGGTAATCAATGCATGCTCGTGACTGAGTGAAGAGTTTTGATGGTGCTACTTTTTTCCCTAGTAGAACTTTGGCTTCTGCGTAGTTATTTCGTAGAATGAATCCGTCATGTAATCTGAGAGCGGTTTTCATTTGTGCTTGGATGTAATTCATAGGACAAGACGTTTCCTGGCAAAATAATGAGCAAACTACTACTAGAGAAGGCTTATAGTCCATCTGGTGCTTCACTGATTCAATTTTTATTGCTCACAATACAGTTCTCGTGAATGGCCAAGCATGCAAGGACCCCGAAACAGTTCAGGCAAATAACTTCTCCTTCAGTGGGCTCCATCTTCCAGGCAACACGTCAAACCCTGTTGGCTCCAAGGTCACCCCGGTGACCGTGGCCCAGCTCCCAGGGCTCAACACTCTCGGAATCTCCATGGCGCGCATCGACATCGCACCATGGGGAATCAACCCACCCCACACTCACCCACGAGCCAGCGAGATTTTGCTAGTCTTGAAAGGAACCCTCGAAGTAGGGTTCATCACTTCCAACCCCGACAACCGCCTCATTTCCAAGATCTTGCAAAAGGGTGATGTGTTTGTCTTCCCTCAAGGCCTTATCCATTACCAGAGAAATACTGGTTATGGGAATGCAGTTGCCATTGCAGCTCTTGGTAGCGAAAACCCTGGTGTCATTACAATCGCTAATGTCGTGTTTGGGTCGATGCCTGATATTTCTGTAGACATTCTTGCCAAGGCATTCAAAGTTGATAAAACTGTTGTTAGCCAAATTCAGTCAAAATTTTAAAGAAGAATGAGTGGGGAGCTTGTGAGATAATGTTGTTTGAGAGCAAAGTCCGTCAATTCGTTTGTTTAAACTTGTGTTTGGCCATGTATCTTTGAAAATTCAACTTTCTGTTCTAGTGATTGTATTTTCCAGTATTGTCCTTGAATGGTTTATTATATATGACCCAAATTAAAAAATCTCTGTGTGTGTGTGTGTGTGTGTGTCTGCCATTGGTTATATTACATCTACGTGGCTTCCGCATCATCAATTAGAGGCAATTTAGCTGGATAAAGATGAAAATGTGCCACAGACATATCTGTTACCTTTTCATCGTGGAACGTTTTGTTCCATCGTAAGAGTATCTTTTGAAAATACATGAGGTATCAAAGTAACATCGTCAAAATCGGAGATATTTCGCCGTAATTTACGTAAGGTAAATGTTATGTCGAAATGAGCTTAGATTTTGTTTTCTAAAGGGTAATTAAGCATAGTGGATTTTCATGACCAATAATAGAAAATGATAACATGTCTACTCTTCAGTCGATTAATTGAAGTAAATATTTGGATGTGCACACACTTGTACATATGAAATTTTTTTTAGATGAATGGGGTGCATCAGGATGCATGTAGTTCAATATATATGAATCCTTATTAGTAGGCCTTGCCGCGTAAGATCCATATAATTTAAAAATTGAGATGCTTGGATACTATGCACAATCTAAATTGAAGGATCTCACCATATTTGAAAGTGGAGGGCCCATTGCATTAAGTAGTTACTTAACTCGTGCTTTGCACTGAAATGCCTATATCTTTGAATTGTTAATTTCGTAGTAAGATATGATGTATGAGAAAAAGATGAGACTTGCATAATTGTCGCATTCTGTGACATCCTGATTTTTCAAATCTGATTTCAATTTAATAAATCGGGTCTTTCGTCGATGCGTCTATAGTGCTATTCTCTGAGCTGATCACTCAAGAGATAACTAGACTATCTGGGAAAATTATCAAGGGATTTTAACGCAAAAGACTTGAGAATTCGACCAGGAATCGACTGCTCGACCGTGCTAATTTGCAAGGGTCATTACAAAGACACTTAAAAATCGATCGAGATCGAGATAGGTCGATTCGACGAGATAGGTGATCAAAATGTGGGTGATTCCACCTGATTGCAAAATTCTCATCGATCGACACTAAATTGATTTTCTATCGTTTTGGGTACCCTGTGTCCATATTTGAAATCTTGAGATTTTCACGACAATCGAGAGTCGTCAATGTGTCGAAGATGTACATTGTGACTCGAGATAAATCGATCACGGGTCAATTGCACTAAAATTTCTAAAAGCTATCCGATAGATTAGGTCACGCTAAAAGCGCGCCAGATTGAAAATAACTGCGAATTTGAACCCAATTTCAGAAATTGAAAGTTCTGTGGTGTCACAATCTATTTTAAGAATGTCGACTCATCCTCCGAAACCTCGTGTCTTCATCTCCATGCTCGTGTCTTCTTCGGTAAATCTTCAGCTGAAGTCTTCAAGCGACACCGCACGATTGAAGCTGCCACGCCGAAAAGTCTTCATTCGGTTCGGTCAACAAGCGGGCGTTCCTCTGCCCGCGCGTCCACGTTTCCTCCGCCTCCGTCGATTCACACGCCGCCTCCACCAGCAAGCTTCAGTCCACGCGGCCAGCTCCACTTCCTCTTCAGTCCGCGTGAGTTCCCTCAACCGAAGCAGTTGTTGCTTCCTTCGACCAGCTGCACCGAAGATTTCCACGAAGCTGCTCCTTCGTCCCCAGCTTCTCCAGCAGCGAAGGCCCAGCAAAGTCAGAAGCCTCGGCCCATTTTGCAGTCTTCAAGCCTAGTAGAAATTTCACCAGCAACAGGCCCATTCGGTTCAGCCCAAGAAGCCCTCAACTCAGCCAAGTTTTGAGGCCCAAGCCCGTGAAGTTAGCCGTTTCAAGCCCGGCCAGTTTCAAAAACAAATCTCAGATTTGGGCTGAGATTTGTTGGGCCCGTTTTAGGCCCGGCTCGAGTGTCTGCCGACGCCGCCGAAAATTCGGATTTCGGCCGCCGTCGCGCCGTCGTCACGGTGAATCGGTTTTCGCAATTAACCAGTGAGTTTATACTCTAAACTCTGCTTAGTAGGCTAATGACGTTTAAGAGGTGTTTAGGTTTATTTTATTAGGAATTAGGTAGTTAGTTAGATTAAATTAGAAATGTAATTGTTTAATCGAGCATGTTAGGTGGTTAGCATGGTTTAGCTAAGGCCTAAATAAATTGTACTGTTTATCTAGAAGGGTTCGGGAATTTCTCCGAGTCCGTATTGATTATTAATTTAATGATTATGGCCTAGGTTAGTATTTTTAGAATTTAAATTGATTTATTTAATTAATTTCAGTATTTATTTAATTATTTTTTCCAGAAATTAGGCCGGGATAGCCGGTGACCGGAATTTCGTGCTGATTGCAATGGTGTGGTTAATTTCTGCAATTGAGTGTTAAATTATGCAAATTGAGTGCTGATTGGATTTTTGGTATTTAATTCCAAAAATTATGAATTTCCAATATTTATTCAGAAAATCCTAGGTGTCGGGTTTTGACACCGAAAATGGTTTTTAGTACTATATGAAATAGTGGGATTTCAAAAAAAGAAGAATATCAATTTTTCTGGGTCAAGTTGACCGTGTACCCACACACGAGTAATTTTATGTGAATTTCTAATACGAAGAAAAAGGCCAGGCTCACCATTTTAATTGAAGCATTTGAGTGCAATGCACGGTGCCTTGGGCCATATTTGAGTGATCGTGTGATGGTTAAGAGAAATCGTCCCGGGCTGTTGAGCTGGACGTTATCCTTATTTGGGATACCCCCTAGACAACGGGAAGCTGGTCGCAGTTGATTCTGGAACCTATGCTCCTTCGGGAAAGCCGTCTGATAAAGAGACGTGCCGTGCTCAATGGGTTGAGACTAAGCCTGGCAATGCCAGAAGACCGCCGAACTGAGAGTAGGCCGTGCTATATGCCGAGATCAAAACTAGGAACGAATGATTAATTGATTGTGGCGTTTCAGTTATTGGAGCTTATTGTTGCTCATGCTCTTATGTTGTCTGGGATATAAATTGTACTAACCTGTAGGGTGGATCTGAGACGAGGTAAGTCTCCTTGATTGTGTGATTGTGTGATTAGGACACTTCTGGGCGTATTTCCCTCCTAATTGGGGTTTAGAGCTTAGACTCGCTGAGATGATATCTCACCCAGTTGTGGGACAACATTTTCAGGGTCGTCGAGTGGAGGACCTAGAGCTGAGAGGAGGTGATCGGAAACGTAGGTTAGTTAGGACCGCTTCTTCTTGGAAGGCCAGTCTTTTGTAGTCTTTTGCCCATAAACCTTTGTGCATGACTCAATGTATATATAAAAGCATGTTTGTTTGTGAATCTATTGTCCTGCTTTTCTATCCCAAGATGATTACTGTCAGGGGATTTCTTTTCGTTTCCGCATGTGCAATAAAATGGAAAGGGTCGGCGACTCGTCCTGGGAAGTCGTAAATTATTATCGACCAGATGGGGATGGGCACGCGCTCGGGGTTTGGGGTGTGACACATTCTATAATTTTGCAAAAGATTATCAAATTTAATGAAGCTTTACAATAGTATGTGGCAGAAAAAGATGATATAATGTTAAGTTTCCTCAGCACATAAAATAAATAAAATGAAAGTTGTTCCCAAATTAAAGAATATATATAAGTATAGCCACGCTGTTTATACTCTCTCTTTAGCTTATCAACTCCCTTGAAATAGTATTTTGACAAAATCATTCTTTGTGGTTCCCATCTTTTAGCGCATTATACCCACCAACGATTATTAAAGTCAAATGTGTTTGTGTCCCTTTTTTATTACTCTGTTCTTCTTTCTTTTCCTTTTGTATCCCTCTATTTTCTCCCTTTGCTGGTCCATCATCCTCTTCTTCCTCTCTACTTGCTCCACCTATGTCCTCCATCGTGCCTTTAATCCTGAAGGCTCCATCGGCCGCGCTGTTTGCTTGCTCCATCACCTTGCCGCCCCTAGTGATCTCAAACCTGCCATTGTTGAGACTTTCCCGACCATCTTCTACTTCTCTGTGAAGGGGAATAAGATTGGGTAAGGCCAACGCCGTCGACCGTGGGCAAGGCGATTCTTGCCAGCTGGGCCGGGCTGCCTTCACCTGCAGCCATGCACTAACCAATTGTTGACGATCATGAAGGCATAGTGAAGCTCGCCAGTTACGTTCTTTAGATATATTAAATTTTGAAGATGTAACCAGCCTACCATGGACAAGATATGGCTTTTAGCAAGCAATCAAAATGACTATTTGCAAATCGTAACTTTTAACTAGTTACACTTGACATACAACAAATATATAATGTTGACATGTCATACTCCTTTAGTAAACGACAAATGTGATTGAAGATCAACCAATATCATTACTTTAATATCTAGAGAACTTTGCTTTTGCTTTATCAATATCTTCAAAATATTACAATTTACCCCAATAACAAAAATTCATCGTTGGTGTTGGCAAGAATCCTGTAAATACTGGCAGTGAAGATGTATCATCGCACTTAAAAACGATCGCGACAGATACGGTGGTTATGGTAAGAGGTGCTAATGGGGTTGTAGGCCCCTAAAGGATCAAGTGGTATACTAGTTTTATGAATTATTGATTACAGGTGTGAGTAGGTTTAGAAAATAAGGGTGCAGTTGTTTGGGAGAAAGCTTAATAATAAAAGAAAGTATTTTAGAAATTATTTTTCGAAAAAAACTGTTAATTTTCCTTTATCCGGTGATATGTGATGAAAGATGGTTAGTTCGTGATCCATGAGAAGGAGGAGAAGATCTCCAAGGGCACCATCGAGTTTGACTTCCTTGGTGTGGCGGCGAAGGAGATCGGCGGAGAGGGATCAGGCGCTACTTTGGAGGACGATTCGGAGACGCGGCATCCATGGCTTCAATGCTTGCCCCACTCGAAGGTGTGAGCATAGAGAGGAGTGAGATCTGCGGCCTTCAGTTTCCTAAATCCGGAAAGCGTTTTTACTATATACTGGAAGTAATTTTGGTTGAGTCGTTTTCGGTGAATCAAATAGATAAAAGTCCCAAAAAAATTCTCAAAAAACACTTTCACTTAAACAAACATACTCCTAAAGGCCACTTGATTTATATTTGAAACATACACATTTTCTAACACATTTTAATAAAGGGAAAAAGCCACCAAAAACCTCTACTCTTTGCCAATTGTAACACATTTACCACGATGACACAAAAATCCCCAAAATTTGCCACGTATGACACATTCATCTTGAACTTTTTTTCTATGACACCAAAAATCCTAAATTTATAATTATGTGACACAATTATCCTAAACTTTTTTTTTGAAACACCAAATTTTTTGGTCAATGTATTGCACAGATACAAGTTTTGGGTTTTTGGTGTCACAAAAGAAAAGTTTAAGGTCAATATGTCACACTAAACAAGTTTAGAGTAAATGTGTCGCATAAATAAAGTTTGGTTATTTTAGTATCACAAAAAAAGTTTGGGGTTTTTAGTGTCACGAAAATTAAGTTCGGGATAAATATGTCACATTGGTAAAGTTTAAGGTTTTTGGTTGTTTTTATCCTTTAATAAAAGAAGTGAAACTATTGTTATATCATTCAAGAAAGGAAGAATACCGCCAAACGATTTTGATTGAAAACAAAGCAAGAAGACCATGATGCCTTTTCTTTTCTTTTTTTCTATTTCAATTTTCTATTTGTCAAAATTTTCATAAATTTATTTTTAATTTATTAATTTTATTTGCGGATCTGTCTCAAACTATAGACATATAAAACAAGATTTCTAGTTTTTCTTCTTGAATAATTTTATTTTCCAAGAAATGAAGCAAATGCCAATTTCACTTGCAAACTGAAAGTTCAGTTAGATCATCATGAAAGAAAGTGTTTATTTCTTTCCCATTTTGGTTCAATCATTAAAAAAGCAAATTTGGCATTTATCTTGTGTGAATAAAAATTGTTACCATGTACATACAGTCATTTTAACCCACCATATAAATTTTTATTTTCAAAATATGAAGCAACTGCCAATTCTAAAATATATGTCAATTTAAACTTGACCTTTTGAAAGCGAACTGGTTCACAAAAGCAAAGGCATTCTCCGTCACCTAGGCAAGATCCACCATCCTTTGCCTCACCGCCATCTTCATGCCCCAATCCAAAATCCTTTTCTTGAATTGGTCCACACGAGTGTGCTTGTTTGTCTACGCAACACTCACCCAAGTCCCCATGTTACTCATGTGCCATCCAAAATCCTTGCCAATGACCCTATTCAATCACCCAAGCTTCCTCACCGATTCAGGGAGTCAATATATGGAGCCACCCATTCTTTAAAGACAACAATTTAAGAAAAAAACTGTTAAAAATTGAAGCCCAACTTGGGTTAGGATATGTGGTCTAAATTGGATTGGGTATGAGTCGCTTAAATTGTATTGCATAAAAATGGATCAATATAGGTTAATTAAGTCAATTTGGTCAAACCGAATTTCTATTTATTCCAAATCCGACTCGACCCGTCACTACTCATTTGGCAATTAGGTACAGTGACATTTATAAATCGTTGAAAAATGCCCTAAAATTCATGCCTGAAGAAACTATGTGATAGTACTTTGAACTTAAACATCACAGAACTATGCCTTTTCATAATTACTCAATTGATGAAAACCAAAGCACATTGCTGGAGTTGTATTCACGCAATAATCAATAGTTAAGATAAGTACAATACCGTAAATTCTGAACACAAACGAAAGCCTCTTGTTCTCAATGTATATATATGTGGTGCAACAATAAAGCCAAAATACGGCTGTTATGAATAGATCAATCATTCTATTAAAGCCTCTCTATTCTCATACCCATAATGCATTAGCTACCAAGAAAAGATTAAAAAAAAAAAAAAAGAATTTTATCAACCGTCATTTTCCTATATCGGCACAAAGTATGAAACAAAATTCTTGCAGCACGTTAATCAAGCTTGCGTTTTCTTATGTGTTAATGGAACAAGAGCAGAGTGGCAAATTAAAAAAGAGAACATATTTTGGGCTACATGCCGTGTACTTGGTCAAGGGACAACTTCGTTGATTAATTCTTCTTGCGCGTGAAATCGCCTTCTCTCTCAATAAATCCACACACTATAATCTCTATTATGCAAGAGAAAATTGCCTCCATTTTGCATTTGGCAACACACGGAAGGGACGGCAAAAAACCAAGAGGAGACTCTTTCTTTGGAAAGTGACCTTCTTACGTTTATCTGAACCTTTGTCCTCTTCTGCTCTTGCACGCATATAAATACTGGCGACCTCCTCGTACCATTTCATCCACAACAACAAACAAAAGCCATCTTGATTGCTCACGGAGAGAGAGAGACGTCCCCATTGAAAGTTAAACTCGATCTCTTCATTTTGCGGAGGTTTTTGCTTTCGGAGATGGCGAAAAGTGTGCTTTTGATTTGTTTCTTGGGTCTGGTGTCTGCTTTTGCGGCTGCTGATAATAGCCCTCTCCAGGATTTCTGTGTCGCTGAAGCTGGCAGTTCAGGTAATCAGTGCATGCTCGTGACGGTGGGAAGAGTTTTGATAGTGCTTCTTTTTTTCCTAGTAGAACTTTGGCTTCTGGGTAGTTATTTTGTAGAATGAGTCCGTCATGTAATCTGAGAGCGGCTTTCATTTGACTAGATAAAGCCTCGATAGCATGCTTTGATATAATTCATAGGAAAAAACGTTTCCTGGAAAAATAATGTGCAAACTACTGCTAGTCCATCTGGTGCTTCACTGATTCAATTTTTATTCCTCACAATACAGTTCTCGTGAATGGCCAAGCATGCAAGGACCCAAAAACAGTTCGGGCAAATGACTTCTCCTTCAGTGGGCTCCATCTTCCAGGCAACACGTCAAACCCTGTTGGCTCCAAGGTCACCCCGGTGACCGTGGCCCAGCTCCCAGGGCTCAACACTCTCGGAATTTCCATGGCGCGCATTGACATCGCACCATGGGGAATCAACCCACCCCACACTCACCCAAGAGCCAGCGAGATTTTGCTAGTCTTGAAAGGAACCCTCGAAGTAGGGTTCATCACTTCCAACCCCGACAATCGCCTCATATCCAAGATCTTGCAAAAGGGTGATGTGTTTGTCTTCCCTCAAGGCCTTATCCATTACCAGAGAAATACTGGTTATGGGAATGCAGTTGCCATTGCAGCTCTTGGTAGCCAAAACCCTGGTGTCATTACAATCGCTAATGTTGTGTTTGGATCGACGCCTGATATTTCTGTAGACATTCTTGCCAAGGCATTCAAAGTTGATACAACTGTTGTTAGCCAAATTCAGTCGAAATTTTAGAGAAGAATTAGTGGGGAGCTTGTGAGATAACGTTGTTTGATAGCAAAGTCCGTCAATTCGTTTGTTTAAACTTGTGTGTGGCCATGTATCTTTGAAAATTCAACTTTCTGTTCTATTGATTGTATTTTCCAGTATCGCCCTTGAATGGTTTATTATATATGACCCAAATTAAAATCTCTCTCTCTCTCTCTCTCTCTCTCTCTCTCTCTCTCTCTCTGTGTGTCTGCCATTGGTTATATTACATCTACGTGGCTTCCGCATCATCAATTAGAGGCAATTTAGCCGGATAAAGATGAAAATGTGCCACAGACATATCTGTTACCTTTTCATTGTGAAACGTTTTGTTCCATCGTATACATACTGTAAGAGTATCTTTTGAAAATACATGAGGTATCAAAGTAACATCGTCAAAATCAGAGATATTTCACTGAAATGTACGTAAGGTAAATGTTATGTCGAAATGAGCTTAGATTTTATTTTCTAAAGGATAATTAAGCATAGTGGATTTTCATGACCAATAATAGAAAATGATAACAACATGTCTACTCTTCAGTCAATTAATTGAAGTAAATATTTGGATGTGCACACTCGTGCATACAGAAAATTTTTTAGATGAATAGGGCGCATTAGGATGGATGCAGTTCAATATCTATGAACCGTTGATATTAGTAGGCCTTGCCGCATAAAATCCATATAATTTAAAAATTGAGATGCTTGGATACTACGCACAATCTAAATTGAAGGATCTCACCGTATTTGAAAGTGGAGGGCCCATTGCATTAAGTAGTTACTTAACTCGCGCTTTGCACTGAAATGCCTATATCTTTGAATTGTTAATTTCATAGTAAGATATGATGTATGAGAAAAAGATGAGACTTGCATAATTGTCGCATTCTATAATTTTGTAAAAGAATATCAAATTTAATGAAACTTTATATTAGTATGTGGCAGAAAAAGATAATATAATGTTAAGTTTCCTCAGCACATAAAATAGATAAAATGAAAGTTGTTCCCAAATTAAAGAATATATATAAGTATAGCCACGCTATTTATACTCTCTCTTTAGCTTATCAACTCCCTTGAAATAGTATTTTGAGGATATCATTGTTTGTGGTTCCCATCTTTTAGTGCATTATACCCACCAACGATTATTAAAGTCAAATGTGTTTGTGTCCCTTTTTTATTACTCTGTTCTTGTTTCTTTTCCTTTTGCTGGTTCATCATCCTCTTCTTCCTCTCTACTTGCTCCACCTATGTCCTCCATTGTGCCTTTAATCCTGAAGGCTCCATTGGCCGCGCTGTTTGCTTGCTCCATCACCTTACCGCCCCTAGTGATCTCAAACCTGCCGTTGTTGAGACTTTCCCGACCATCTTCTACTTCGCTGTGAAGGGGAATAAGATTGGGGAGGTGTCACTTGACCCCACTGTGTGCCTCGACGATTTCGAGGATGAAGATCCAATCAATGATGATGAACTTGATGAACTAGAGAGAGAGGATTTACCCTGTTTGGATTTGCAAATGGAGTAATCCTAGCCTGAGAGAAGCAACATTTTCACCTTGAGAGCATCGGAGGCATCGCCTGACAATCCGTTGGTGAATGACTCAGCAGAGCTATTGAAGATGTCTATTTTGTCATTGGACTCGTCGTTATCTGTTGTTGCCGTTGAAGCAATTGCAACATTTTAAACCATCTTCTCTAAAGTTCGGCTCGAACTCAGCCACTCCAACCCTGCCTCCTCCATCCTTGCCGTATTGAGGATGAGTTTTACTGGTTAACAGAATTAAGTACACAGTGCAAGAGTGAAACAAAAGATAGAGAGAATTTTTTGGTGAGACCGGAGTCACCGTAGTTAGCAACAAAGTTCTTGTTGAGGGTGTCGATTGGGACGACGGCCGTCAACCCAACAATGTCGCACTTCGGCAGGTGGAGCTCGCATCTGCACCTCTCATGCATTGGCACCATGCTCTAATAGCTTGCATTCACATCCTTGTCCATCTTGTGAAAGTTCCTCTCCATTGTCGCCCTCCACTCCGTCGGAGCTGACCCTCCTTTGTTAACTATCACCAGGTCCTCCTTTATCAGCTCGTGCATCCTATTTCTACACCTCATGCCTAGGAACTGCCGGTCGTACAAGCAATAGAGAGAACACAGAGATAAAGAAGAAAAAGAGAGAAGAACAAAGTGAACAGGTGACAAAGTGGGTCCCGCATTTGACATTAATTATTGTGGTATAATGTACTAAAAAAGAGGGACCATAAAAGATGATATAGTCAAAACATTGTTTTAGGGTGTGTATAAGGTAAACAGGAAGTGGAAAAAACGTGTCCCTAAAATATATACACATACATACATACATACATACATACATACATATATATATATATATACATACATACATATATATATATATATATATATATATATATATATAATCTATGCTTTGACTAAATTGCAATTTGGTTTTTTTTTAAATATATTATTACATTTATTAGATAATCATCAACATTTTTGTTATATTATTGTCATCCGTTTAATCTTCTTATAATGAAAATAAAATAAAGCACATTATAAATTAACAATAATTTATTTAAAAAAATATTTGTTTCTCAAACTAAGTTTAATTATTTATTAAGTGTAACTTTTCATTGCACTAAAGCAAATAACTCATGTGGAATTAGTTATGCTTTAATTAGCAACAATATCAGTAACATATATACTTAGAGTTGGCTTGAATGTTGTATTTTTTTTTTCTATGCTAACTTTTTTTATGACTAATTTGATTGTAAGCTATTAAAATCATGTGAATCTATTCACGTAAAAAATAATCTACAATAAAAATAATTAATGATAATATTATTAAAATAAGTGGTTTTTTAATTAAGTGATATGGATGAAAAGAAATAGGCAGTATGTGAATCCTAAATGTAAAATTCTAAATGACTGATATTTGCTCTTTTATAAGAGAGACTTGTTCAAATGACGAAAGAGTTTCAAATTATAGATAGTGTATTGTTATATGGGGTATAACTTTTAAAATAATAGGATTTCTATAAATTCACTATTTTTTTTTTTTTTTGGTAAAGTCTATAAATTCACTATTTTTATATTTAGAAAAATATACTATACAATTTAAAATTTATTCAAACATATATTCATCTGTTTTATTCAAGTTTAAACTCAACCTTTTCAAAAGTATATTATTGACCACAAAAATTAGAGCCCATGAATTTATAATAAATAGGTTCTAGGTAAAATAGTATGTAGGCTAAATTCTAAGTTTAAAAAAAATGAGGAACTTGATCTGATAAATAGGTTTCAAATGCCAAGTGCAACATAAACAGAACTTGGAACCGCTCACGTAACTTTAAAAAGAAAAAATCATTCATTTAAATGTCATGACTTTGAATCGATTATTTAAATGTCAACATTTTTTAAAAATGTTCACCCAAGTGCTGGAAATTTGATATGGCATGGCACTTGTAGTGAACGTTTTTTAAAAAGTTATAGCACTTAAACAATCGATTAAAAAGTTATATGGCACTCAAGTGATCCGAAAAAAAAGTTATGACATTCAAGTGAGCGCTATACATATCTTATGGCATTCAAGTGATCGAAAAGATGCTTCCCAAAAAAGCCATACAAATGTTGGTAGTTAGCTCAGTGAGATTTGATTACCTTAATAGAAAAAAGTTGATAAGTCATTCAAATAAAGATTGGAAATTCATATGACGTGAAACTATAAGAGGATGATTCAAATTGTATTTTAAATAACACTACCTTTGCCTTGATTTCATAACGCGCATCCACAGCTACTCGTTAGATCATTTAAAAGACCAATTTGTTCATCAAGACCGGATCATTCCAGGCTGGCCACCCTCTTCTTCTACCTTCGCACATTAATTAATTACATGGAATATGATACTCAGCTCATCTAAAAGTTTAAGTGACATCGAAGTACCAAATAAATTATTGCCTGAGCTTTTGGACACGCAATAGAACAAAAACCGAATGGACTAATCTAAAGAGACTAAACACATAACTCCTTACATTTTAGGCAACAAGATTTTAAATTAATAAAACTTGGCCAAGAGATATCGTCGCTGATTGGCTCTTCCGCGTGAAGTTGCCGTTGCTAATACTAATATACCTATCCCTCCATTCCCATAGGACGTCGGCAACATAGATTTCTTTGAACAGCTAAGTTCTATATGACTCTTTCGCAGAGAGACCGGCCTGCTAATTTCATATAAATATTTATTATTTTACTTTATTTTATTCTCATTCGAATCTTCGTTTGCTTCTGCTCTCGCGCGTGTATAATTGCTTGGTCTCTGCTCACGCTATCTCATCATCCACCCCCAGCAAGCACTTATCTCCTTGCACTTGAGAAAGTAAGCAAGATCGTCTCGTGAAGATTTTGATTTTGGAGATGGCAAAGAGTGTCCTCTTGATTTTTTTCTTGGGCGTTTTGTTCACTTTTGGAGCTGCTGCTGATCCTGGTCCTCTGCAAGATTTCTGTGTCGCTCAAGCTGGCACTGCGGGCAAAATACTGCAGTTCATCATCTTTACATGAAGGTTGTTTAGAGGCCAGAACAGAAGAGTTTAGAATGAGAATGTTTGATATATTTGCTTTTGGTGACCCATCTAACTAAATTGTAATGATGCAGACATTATTCCCCGGTTTCAATTCCAAAAGGTGCTTCCCCTGCTTTGCAAATGCTTACCTCATTCTCACTCAAAGCATATGTTATTTTGCAATGTTAACTTCACTTATCCAAAAATAAAATAAAATAATACTAACGAAAAACAGAGCTCTAGTGGAGCTAATTTTCTAGGAGAGTTATTTCATTTCATTACACATTTGACGTAGTAGACCTCTCGAAAAAAGTTAATTTGAAGCTTTAGAATTTAGAGTTTTGCGTTTTATTTCCTTGAGAGTCGCTAGTTATTATTGCAGAGTTATTTTGGGAGTTATGTATGGATCTCTAATCTAGAGCTGATGGGGAAGTACTAATGAATTAGAAATTGGTGTGATTATGTACTGGAGCAATTGGGATATGCATGCACAAGAGATTCCCACTAGAACCTTGTCCTAGGGAGCATCTCTTCTTCCCCTAAGAGAACGAGTCGACAATGATGTTGTTTTTCTTTGCTACGGAATTAATATTTACTAGCTATTCGGAGAAAGGTGTATGTTAATTAGGGTGTGTTTTGTCTGTATATTAGTGATGCACATTATCATGTACTGCTTTAGTCATATTAATTAGTTGTTTTCCCATTCAAATTTTGCAGAGCTTGTGAATGGCCTGGCCTGCAAGGACCCCAAAACGGTTCAGGCAAATGACTTCTCCTTCAGTGGACTCCATCTTCCAGGCAACACATCGAACGCGGTCAGTTCAAGGGTTACTCCGGCGTTGGTGGCACAGCTCCCAGGCCTCAACACTCTCGGCATCTCCATGGCCCGCATTGATTACGCACCGTGGGGAATCAACCCACCCCACGCTTATCTGCTAGCAACCAAGATATTAATTGTCTTAGAAGGGATTGTCGAAGTAGGTTTTTTTTGGTAACCGAGGATTCACCGGAGCCTCCTTCCGCTTATACTATTCGGAGTCACACGACCTGCCAGCGCCCGGTGGCACCTCCAACTCTGACAATCGCCTCATCTCCAAGGTCTTGCAGAAGGGCGATGTGTTCGTCTTCCCTCAGGGCCTTGTCCATTTCCAAAGAAATACCAAGTCCTGTAAATGCTGTCGGTAGCCAAAACCCGGGTGTCATTATTGTCGCTAATGCAGTGTTTGGGTCAACTCCGGATATTTCCATGGACATTCTTGCCAAAGCATTCCAAGTTGATAAGAATATTGTCGGCCAAATTCAATCGAAGTTCTAGAGAAGATATTAACAGAGTTCTGGTAATTTATCGTTGGTGATCGCGACGTGCATCAATTTGTTTGTAAGCTTGCGTTGGGTCATGTATCTTTGAAAATCCAATTTTTTCCAATTGTATTAAGTTGCTTTGCCCTGTCCTTGGATTATTTATAGCAGTCTAGTTTGCTAAATAAACGTGCTCTTGTTTTGTTAACATTCCAAAATTCACTTAGCTCTTATACCAAAATTAATCGTAACGCATTGAAATATACTTTATTTCACGGAAAATGAATAATTTGGAAATTGTTTTTCTAAAAATGATTGATTATATCACTTAAGAAAATTAATTAATAGAAAATATTTTTATTATTAAAAATAAAAAATGCCTAAAGCTTTTCGTGGATAATGAAAATATTTCTGGTCTATTCATTCTTATAAGAGATCTAAGCAATCATTTTTAGGAAAACGATTTAAAAATTACTCATTTTTTGCGAAACAAATGCACTCTTGAGTTTCATCACACGCTTCTTTTTCTAGAATTTAATTTCTCCCCGTCTCCTCAAATCAGTAAGTGAGTTAGTCTCAATCAATTCGTCACCTCAGTCAAGGACCAGATTTGCTAAGAATATATAGTTGCGCACACAATTGTTATCCAGTGAAGTATACCATATAACTAAAATAGAATTCTAGAAGTGGCTTCCACATGGTGCACTTTGTGCTACCCAAGTTCAAGATGTGACTCTCATAGCGTGACACTTTGTCTTGTGTGGCACTTAGTTGTCGTTATGCATTTATATTAATATGCACGAGATGCTATTCAATCACTCATATCGGATATTACACACGGGTAACATATATCAACATATCTACTTTAGTTTATGCTTATGCAAAATTAAGACCGACAATTTTTACCACGACTAGTTTACAAAATAGACACATGATACATAGTGACACGTATTTCTATAAAGCTTAAACAAGTTTATGTACCCTTCATAAATGATTAAGAAACATGTTTATGCAAGTTAATCCTCTTGGCTTAATCATAACATGCTTGGACATGTTTAGTTACGTAGGCTAACATGTGATTCATTTCCTCATGACAACTTTAGATAAATTTAGAAGAGTTTAGATACCGTAAAGAAATGTTTTCTTATTTTTTTTTCTTTTGGCAAACCACGAGAAGGACATAAATAATTAACTATCGTCTAGCATCTCGTCATTGTTTTTCACGTGCGACATTTACATATTGGAACAAAAACGGTAGGAGCTGAAATGGCAATATGCCAGCAATGCTGGAACTTGACATGAATTCCACATAGACCTGTAGTCACCAGTAAGGTTTGATAAGTACAAAAGATGAATCATATGTCCCCAGCTAATAGCCAGAAAAAAAAAAAAAACTCGTTTTAAGTAAACTAACCATGTTGCCATGTTACCCTTCAAATAGAAAAATGAACTAATACATGCGTCATTGGATTAGAATAGTAATTTGGTCAATTAACTTAAAAGCGTGGAACCACACCCATCTTCGCTTTTCGATCAAAGCAACCTTACAGTCGTCATTGGAGTTTCACACTTGTCACTGTTTGAACATGCAGAAGAGATCCGCCCGCCAGGCATGCAAGTCAACCTACGCCACGAACGAAGGACGATGATCATGCCCTAAGACTCATTATGTCTAGGCTTTTGTCCGAACCATTGAAACCAAGAAAAAATCAAAAAGAGACCAAGGGCAAACCCGTAATTGCGCAAGACCCATATTCGCACGACGCCCTTTTTGTCCTTTTTATTATTTTTTCTCATTTTCCTCCTAATTTGGAAGTCCGCTTCTTGAGACGGCTTCTTCTTGCTTGCGCCTACGTGCTTTTCTCTCGAAAAACCTAGAGAGAGAGAGAGAGAGGGGGAGAGGGGGACCGGAAATTCCTCGAGCACAGCCGCTCGTCTACGATCGGCCGCGAGATTGCGATTCGGAGAAGAAAGCGTTGAGCCCTCGGAACCGCGGGTCTTTCTCGGAAGTGGGTCGCGGCGAAGTTCGAGAGGGAGGGAGAGAGGCGTTAGACTGGTGCGAGATCACCGGCTGATGCTTTGATTTTCTTGTTTTCTGGTTCATTTACGTTGTTGGGTCGTTCGTTGCCTGGGATTTTTGATGTGGGTTCGTTCGTATTGCAGCAGAAAGATCGTGGGTCATGATGTTGGGCGTCGTGAGGCGAAGGGTAGCTTCTGGAGGAGGGTCGGCGTCGGCTTCGGTAATGAAGTCTTGAGAGCTTTCGATTTCGATTTTCGATTTCGATATTCTCGTTGTGTTGTGCGGACCCGTGATTCTTGGTGGCGAATTCCTTACTGGGTCGTGCTCTGTTCGTGTTCGCAGAGCTTAGGACAGGCGCTGCTGATATCCAGATCTGCGGGGTCGGGGCGAAGGATTGCCTCGGTTGCGGATGAACGGGTGGTTCTTTCACGAGGATGCGGACCCGTCCGCAGCTTTTGCCACCTCGCTGTGATGAGTATGCACGTTGAGCTCAGCCATTTGGTAGTGATTCATGAAGTATGATTTTGTGTTTGTTGATTTGTTCCTTTTCTGTTCTGACAGGATGTTCAGTTGGTTCGAGGCCAACGAGGTCAGTGACGTTATTCATCTTGTAAAATTTTTGAAGTCTCTGTTGTTGAGTTTTCTGCTGGTGATACAATTGTTGCAATCTAGGACAGAGCAATGCAACTAAAATTTACACCGGGGATAATAATCCATTCCATGTTGCCACAATTTTTTCTATTGTCTAATCTGTTTATTTAAGAGCTCTTTTTCTTGCCCTTGTTATTTTGGGTGGGGGCGGTGGGTTGTTAGGGTTGTTAAAAGGATTTGGGCTTTTCAGTATGATTTGATTTATATAATATTTGGGGTAAAGTTGTGGCTTCTGATTCAGCTTTAGGTTCGTAATTAATTGAATTTTCACTGCAAAAGTATCTCATGATATTGATGGTTTGATTAATGAGACATTTTTTATATGCGGGGTGGGGAGAGCTCCTGAAATGGCTCCCTTATCACAGTCCCTTTGTTTCCCTTAGAAACTTTTCTCCCTCAGCCCTCTGAAGAGCAGGGCACCAATCCCCTGTTTTATGCTGTGAACCGTCTTGAACAGATGACTTGCTTGATGCACAGGGTAGTTGCTTTCAATAACCAAGCAGTGGAAATCTTACCGCAATGGAGGTTATTTTCCACAGAAAGTGGTGCGATGTCCAAATCCTTTTTATGTTTTTTTTTCCATGTCTCTTCATATAACTTGTGTGTCAAAAGTATAGCTTTTCAATTTTCCTAAAGCCATTGTGATAGCATTTCAGAAATTGTATTTTGACAAGGTAAAGTAAATTGAATTATGTTGAGCAATTGATAAGGAGGACTTGGAGAACAACTTTGGCACTTCCAGCTTTTGTAGTTTTCACATGTTGCATAATAAATTTTTACAACAAGATAATGAAGAATCTGCTTAGTTTCTTTCAATACCTATATGAATTAAGTAAAAGGTGAAGTGTTTACTATTCCCCATTAGTATTTACTAGATCACATGATAAGCATATCATTGGTTATGTGCCCCAAGCAGATTTAGAATATTCATAAATCTATATTGGTACTTAAGGGCCTTGTTTGAGGGTTTTTTGTTGTTTCGGGTGTCGAGCAATTTGTTAAAGGATGTTATGTAGGATGACAAGTCCCATGGTACCGAGCCCAATTAAATGTGAATTTGAAGAGAATTTCCGATGACTCATAATTCAAAATGAGCTTTAGGCATCACACCCAAAGCTTATGAGGTATAACACCTTGGGTTTCCTAAGCATTAAACCTTAAGAGAAGAATTGCATCACACAGTCGTAAAGCAAATACAATAAACCAGCTCTATTGAAAAGAAGGATTACAATGATAGGTACCGACTTTAAAAGTTCTACTCCTACTTGAAATAGGGAACCTCTAAATAAGAAACATAATTGAAACAGAAAACATAACATCCTACTAATAAGACTAAAAGAGGAAACTTTGTAAAATTCTAATAATACTCAAATTCAATCGAAATGTTTACAAATTAAACTTGAAGAAGAATCTTGACCTTTTTAGCTTATTTGAGTTGCCAAGTCCATTTTCACTATTACTTCGTAGAAACATCAATATTTGAAAAGATATCTTCTCGCATAATTTTGTTAGCTGCATCGACATGTCTTTCCAATGGATGATAAATTGTCATTTAAAATAAGCAGTGGGTTTCTCCTTTTTATTTAGTGAATCTGGAAGTTAAGACGTTTTAGCGGAGAAGGCCTGTTTTTGTGCAGTTTTCTTATGGCTCATTGTAATTGATGTATTTCCTAAAGTTTCAGTCCGGGCAATTCTCTACAAGGTTAGGAGATGTTTAGGAACAGTTGGATCATATTATAGTATATCCTTCATCTTACAATTCCAAGTGCAGAGCTGTAAAATTATGGCCAAATTTACTGTATTCTCTGTGTCTTTTGACTAGATGAATTTTGGATGGTTCATATTTGGTGTAAGATCAAATCAGTGTTCTCTTTGATCTTTTACTGGTGTTTATTGAAGGAGTTTTCCTGATTGGTGCCCATTATGTGTCTTTAATGAAGGTGATTTGGTTGATGCTGTTGTTCCCTTTATGGGAGAATCCATCACTGATGGCACTCTAGCAAAATTCTTGAAGAGTATGTTTTCTATATTTGTCTCTCAGTTCTTTTGCTGTTGTAAAAATTTCCTGCCTCTGTTTCTTTCTCCTTTATTTATGTGTCTGACTTTTTGAAACAGATCCTGGTGATAGGGTCGAACTGGATGAACCCATTGCTCAAATTGAAACAGATAAGGTCTGCTTAATTTAATCTAAAGATTTGGCTGGAGCATATTTTTGATGTTGCTATTTGATTCTTTATGTGTGTACTAATGCCTAATTTTTTCAGTTTGGTCTAGTCATGCAAAATTATGATTTTACTTTCCACTGTCATGCGCTTTTACACTCAGGTGACGATTGATGTTGCTAGTCCAGAAGCAGGTGTCATTCAGAAGGTGAATCTGGCAGTGCTTCTCCTTTGAGCTAATTCTAAATTCTTTTTCTTCAAATATTTTGGGAATGTTTCTTATTCTTATTTCTAAGTTTTGTTTGTTTTCTGGATGAGTGATAGTTTGTGGCCAAGGAAGGCGAAACTGTGGAACCAGGAACTAAGATTGCTGTGATTTCCAAGTCTGGCGAAGGTGCTACGCATGTGGCTCCATCTGAGAGTGCAGGGGAGAAAGCTGCTTCTCCACCTCCTCCTGCTGAAAAGGTTGAGGAAAAGCAAAAGCCCAAAGCAGAAGCTGCTCCAGCGCCAGAGAAGCCAAAAGCACCAAGTCCTCCACCACCACCTCCTCCCAAGCGGTCTGCAACAGAACCACAGCTTCCTCCTAAGGACAGAGAAAGACGCGTAGGTCTTCCAGAATTCATACTTGTCCTCAAAAGTTCTTCCACTTTGATGTTCTAGCTTTTGACTTTGTGTGAGCCGTGCAAATGCAGATTCCCATGACAAGGCTTCGTAAACGGGTCGCAGCAAGATTGAAGGATTCTCAGAATACATTTGCTCTGCTGACAACATTCAATGAAGTTGATATGTAAGCTCATTCTCCTTGAAAGACCTTACTGGATGTCTGTCAAGCCATCAATCATTCCCAGATTGCTTGTTTCCATTCGAAAGAGGGTAGATCATAAACCCCAGTTTTGCATAATTTACAGATCGAGATCGTTTTAATTTTTTATTATGTCATAGGGTAGACGGACCGGAAGAAATTGAACTTGATTTGTTTCTACGAAGTTATCCAAAACACCCCCCTCTTCCTGAAAGCTCCTGTTAGAACTTCCTCTTTTTACAACTTCCAGATCTCTAATCCCCTTATGATTTTTGCTGTGGTATTTCATATGCAAAAAGAATCACACTTTCTTCTAGCTCTCCACTGAGGTCTCAGCCATGGATTTCCCATATTCCCTACTTTTGTTTGTTGTGCCTTCTGTGACTTGTTGAAAATGTCTATCCTGGAAAAATATTACTGAAATTGACTTTAAAATTGTGACTTTGAGAGAAGAATATAATTTACAAACTTTGACAATGATGGTGATGCTTAATTATCTCCATCAGTGTCAATTTTCCTGTGCCCAGTTACTGAAGGACAGTTTGGCTTGGATTTCTGTGATCAAATGTTTTACAAGAATTGCAGATCCCAGACCGTATCTGAACTTAGAGTTTTGGTGCTTACATGGTTTAGCAGAGGATGGTTGATCGCATTGAGTCTATCCCATGCTTTCAATCATATTGCATTTGTTGCATGCTCTTAGGTGCTTTATTTATATTTATATGCTTTTTTGGTTTCTTATTTTAGGACGAACTTGATGAAGCTCCGTTCGGATTACAAGGATGCCTTTGTGGAAAAACATGGAGTCAAGCTTGGACTGATGTCAGGATTTGTGAAAGTATGCTTTGCCTCACAATTGTTCAGAAGTGGAATGGATTGAAGACATGTATACAAATATCCCAGTTTATTCAATTGCTTGATAGCTTGTCACTTCAATTTCAGGCTGCTGTTAGCGGGCTGCAAAATCAACCTATTATAAATGCAGTTATTGATGGGGACGACATCATCTACAGGGATTACGTAGATATCAGTATTGCTGTTGGTACTCCAAAGGTTTGACTTTGTCTCCTTCAAATGATACACCAACTCTCCTTATTAGAATATGCATGAAGTTTTGCTTTTATGTATTTCAGTACTAGTTTAGGTGTTTGTAAGTTGTTCTAAGATTCTTCACATTACCTTTCATGAAAATTTATTTTAGTCAAATGTAAGAGTCTAGTGATTCCTTAATTTCATAATTCTGGAACAAGCTGATTCTCTGTACCTTCTTCTCTATATGGGCTAAAGAGGATGTAAAGCTTCATATAATTTTAAAGTAGTGGCTTACCTTTGCCCACTATGAGGAAAGAGGAATTTTCATATGCTTAGCACCAACTATAAGGAGCATATAGCTTATTGTTCAAACCTGTCTGTAAGACTACAGCCACACTCTCCTGTTGATGTTACTTGAGCATAATATGGTTTCTGCCAATGTTTTAATTATGATGTTGAAAATGAACTGGATGGAGACCAAGGATTTGGAGTGAGGTTTCTCTTTCTTTGATTTTGATGCCTCCATCATTCCAATGATTTTAGTCATGAGAGGTGCTACACTGTGTCAGCAGCCCTTTCCCCATTAAAAAAACAATTGGTATCCCTTTATCACCAGAAAATGACCAAGTTGCTACATTATTTTCCAGTCCTTATAATTTACTTTCTGAGCATCGCCGGTACAAGGATTTGTCTTTTGAACATTAGGTACAGAGAGTTTGATGAGAGATTGTTGTTTGAGGTTAATGCCTTCTTTTTGCCCACAGGGTCTGGTTGTTCCAGTCATTCGCAATGCTGAGAACATGAATTTTGCTGATATCGAGAAAGAAATCAACACTCTTGCAAAGAAGGCAAATGATGGTTCCATCTCAATTGATGAAATGGCAGGAGGTACTTTTACGATATCTAATGGTGGTGTCTACGGGAGCCTTTTGAGTACTCCTATCATCAACCCACCTCAGGTTTGCCACCTTACTTACTCAAGTTGAAATCCCATGATGAAACTTTTTCCATTCAATTCTTGTGATTTGGATTGTTCATCAATGGGTGGATATGTATAGAAGGGTAATTTCCACTTTTTTACACGTGGTCTTCTGGCATTTTGTTGAGATCTGACATAAACTTCCCTTTCTGAATAGTCTGCGATATTGGGAATGCACTCCATAGTGAGCCGCCCAATGGTTGTTGGCGGAAATGTCGTTCCGAGGCCAATGATGTACATTGCTCTAACTTATGACCATAGACTGATTGATGGGAGAGAGGCTGTCTTTTTCTTGCGCCGTATCAAAGATGTTGTGGAGGACCCTCGAAGGTTACTTCTTGATATATGAAGAATGACAACAACTGCTCTTCCATTCTGTGGTTTTCTCTGGTATACCTGGAAATGAATACCGTTCAAAGCTATGAATAAGAATGAATTTGTGATACTGTGTTATTTAGGGTATTCTTTTGATTACTGCTCCTTCGGCGAGTCCTTTTTGTTGCGGCTGTTGCAGATTGCCGTTGAAATGAGATTTTATTGGAACACTAAATTATAAGTCTTATCTCGAGGGATCCAGTTGCATGTTGTTATATGGCCATACATCATCATGCACAGCTAACTTTCTATGCTAGTGAAGACCAGGAGCTGTGTTCATTCTTATGCTGAATTACATTCCTATGCTGTTGTCATGTGATTGTTAAGAGGATGTTGCCATGATTCACACTTTGACTTTCGGTGCGAGTTTCCCAAGCCCCTTCTGATGATATACGAGTTTTGTTTGCTCAGCACAAAAACTTAATTTAGAGTAGATGCTTCGAAGAGAATGGCGAGATGTTGTGTCAACTTTTAGCTGAAAGAAGAAAAATGCTGGAAACGGCTTCTTCAATTGTATCTGTGCGTAATGTTGTCTCTATTGATACTCAAGCCAGTTGAACTGAGAATTGTTTCGGCAAGTAAACTGTATATTTATCCATAGGTAGTTGGGTCTTTCTCTTCAAGACCCATTCCACCTTTTTCTCTTTAGAGGATTTACTTACAATGGTATCACTGAGTCTGCTAAATTGAGCTTTTAGCTGAAAGATGGATTCATGAATCGGTTTTTCACCAATAGTTTAATTTTGATCTATAGATCTTGAGGGAATCACCCTAGAGGGAGCTCCCTGTTCTTTCTCTCTAAAGGGGTGGATTCTTGGTGATTTGAGCGTTATCGATGTAATCGAGGTATGCATAAGACATGAAATGTTTTAGATTCATGGGCCTTGTTGCACTGATCAATGCTTCGATTGTGTGAGACTCGTACAATTCGCCTGCAGGCATTTGTGCTGCCATGTCACTGAACTTTGATGCACTCTCGGAAGGGTTGTAACATGTTCTCAGAAAATTAAGAGAATGATACAAATGGTCTCTAAATTTTAGTTCGATGTATAATGTCGTACTTAAGTTTTTAATTTGTTCAATGTGATCTTTGTGTTTTTACTTTATTTAATATCGTCTCCGAACTTTGGTCCAATGTTTAATATGGTTTGTGTACTTTCAACATTTTCCTATAGTTTACATGTCACATTGTACAAATTAAAAATCTAGGGAAGATATTATATATTGGATTGAAGTTCAAGTAATATTTGTGTTATTATCCCGAAAATGTAATAACCAAAACCAAGCTAAGGAATTCTATCCACAATGCTTAGTTATCATACAAATGAGTTTGCTGCTTTTAACGATGATGAAGTCAATACTATGGTTCACTGATTGGATTCAACTTACGTATTCATAAGAAGTCATTTCAATAACTATATTTTATGTAATCATGACATTATGAAATATAATAAGTAATTATAAAAATATCGATGGTTCATGGTCAGTTTACGATGATTAGTAATTATACTATTGAGTGTAACTACATATTATAGCTGATTAGGATTATTTATTTATTTTTATTTTTTTTTGAGCAAGAAGCTGATTAGGATGATAAATACACATTTGATGGATTTTGCTTTTACCATTTTGGAAGACAAAGCAAATTGTTATCTTCACGCCAAGTGCAAGAAAGAGTACCAAAAGCAAAATTTTGAATAAACTCAAATGGGAAAGTAGCAATTTATTGATCATTACCTAATGAAAATGTTAATTAAGTATCAGTATGTGCTTTTAAGAGTTATGTTTCAACTGAAAATTGTGTGGAAATAGCTCCGCCCCACTTAAACTTCCTTTCATATAAATTCAAATTTATTAGTGGTGATATTAATGACATTAGGCTTTCATTTATCAAATAGGTTATACTTAGCTTAAAGGGTATCTGTCTATGCATAAGAAATGAAGAATGATCAAATAGGTTATGATTAGCTTAAACGGTATCTGTCCATGCATAAGAAATGAAGAATAATCACATGTTATTCACATATTATGTCCCAGGCAATTCTATTGGACCAAATGAGGTTTTCACTTTAATTGGATCGATTCTATAGGCTCGAATTACTGTGCCCTTCAAAAACATTAATTTTTAAAAATTTCATGAACCTTTCTCAACTTGATACCATATTAGATACTCCTTGTCTTTTTAATCTGTAATCTACGTTTTCGGACAAAGACGACAATTAAAAAGATTACACTACTCATCCAACGCACCCAAACGTCTTAATCTCTACTCCTGTCTTTTTAATCTGTAATCTACGTTTTCGGACAAAGACGACAATTAAAAAGATTACACTACCCATCCAACGCACCCAAACGTCTTAATATCTCTCTCTCTCTCTCTCTCTCCTTGGGGCCATGGCCACCATATCTAGTGCTAAGCTCTGTGACGTGGAAATAAATGATCGGACAATAAAATAAATAAAATAAGAAAATAAATGAGCCAGTTTGCTTGAGTGATTTACGGCCATGGGAAGAATAACAACAAATTTCATCATGCTTGAGTGATTTACGGCCATGGGAAGAATAACAACAAATTTCATCATAGATCATGTGATATAACGAAGATTACAATTATACTCGAGTCGGGAAAAATAGTCACTTAAATAATCTCGATTTTTCCCAACTCCCAATTATACTAAATAACTCACATAGTATTTAATCATAACAATTTTTTTACGAAATAATCATACAAATCTTACTATAAGATTTAATTGGCTATTAAACACGAGCGAAATTTCACTTGGATGTATATCTGAACTTGGAGCCCCATGCTAAGGTTCCCTCCGCACATCAACAGCCGCAGGCGAAATCCCACAAGCCAATCATTTATATATACACATAAACTCGAGTAAAGGGACTGACCAAAAAAAAAAAGAAGAAAAACTCGAGTAAAGGGCGTACAGTGGCCGACTCAACATGAATAGGAAATTGTGTATTTCGGTCGACAGTCCTAGTTGAACTTTCCTCTTTTCTTATTTTCCATTTTTATTTCTTTTCTTGGCCGCCAACCCCTGCAGATTAGGAAAGTAAATTTCCATAAATTCCCCTTTTCCTCCTTTCATTTATTTATTTTCAAAAACTAGGTTTTTGCTTTGAGTTCAAATTTGAGACATACTCTAACACTCTACAATGTGAGGGAGGACCACGGTCAACACAAACATGGATGCTCAACCTCGAGTCAAGAAAGAGGGAAATGGCTAAGGCGAAGAGGTGGCGGCGGACCAATAATGATGCGATAGTTGAGGACCGTGCTGGGAAGGTGAGTGATTGAACTGTGGGTAGGTTAGGTTAGAGTTTTGGGGGCAAAAAAAGTCAAGTGTCATAACTTTTGTACGGCGCTTACCTGAGTAACATAGTTTTTTTTCTATCATTTGAGTGCTATAACTTATGTTCCACGCTCACTTGAGCGCCATAATTCTTTTCTGATCACTTGAGTGTTATAAATTTTTTCAATCGATCATTTAAGTGTTATAACTTTTTTAAAAACATTTAAGACAAGTGCTATGCCATGTGGGACTTGTAGCACTTGGGTGAACATTTTTAAAATTTATGACACTTAAGCAATCGATTAAAAGTTATAGCATTCAAGTGAACGTTTTTTAGAATTTATGATATTTAAGAGGTCGAAAAAAAATTATGACATTCAAGTGAACTTTATACGAAAGATATGATACTTGTGGTGTTCCTATCCCGAATTTTGAATAAGGGGGCTTGCAGTGATAGGTAGTAATGTTGATTTAAAAAATTGAGGTAAATGAAGGATAAGAGTATAACGATACTAAAAGTGTTAAAAGTTTCATATGATATTTGCTTTAGTGCAAAAAATTCGTCGGCTCATTAAATATCAAATTGGAGAAGAAATATCACTTAATGCCTCTGGCGAGAAATTTCAGTAAAAAATTTTACGTGGCTTTTATGATAAAAACTATAAAATGAGTTGGCGTTTATTATTAAAAACCACTCCACATAAACATCTTATACGACGTCGAACGAGCCGAGGTAGCTAGCTTGCCTAAAATGACGTTGCACGGCTCTTAGAATCAAAAAATGACGTAGCATGTATCTCACCTTGCGGAAATCTGAATGGTAACCTGCTGTGAATGAAGATCAATGAAGGATTCTAAGCCTCCTGCGAAGATAACATTCAGCGATGACGAAATCCAGCGGTAGAATCACTCGACAGAGGTTCTTGGCTGCGATGGACTCTGATATGAGATGACAACGAGATGGGAAGCTAAGATTGGATGAAGTGGATTTGAGAGGGAACGAATCTGGAGCCAATGAGGCGACTGCGAAATACAGAGAGCCTTGCCGAAGGAGGAACAACGAATGGACTTGAGGCGCCAGAGATGGCGCAGAAGACTCCAATCGGCGGTGATTCTCCTCCGGCGAAACTCGAGTCGATGGAAACGGAGCTGCGGGCCGGCGAGAGAGAATCGCGAGGATTCCAGATCTGATGATCGTTCGAATATACGTGTTCTTCGTGCGACTGTGGCTTGGGTCTTTGTATACGAGAGGAAGAGTGCGTATCTGCATGCACCGGTGGAGATGGTCGGTCGCCAGGGAAAGGACCTAGAGCTGCTGGTGTTAACGTTCTTGATGGACTGCAGGTTCATTTCAATCATTTCGAATTTGGGAATTTCGTTGAATTGGCGATTTAGGTTTGAAATATGAGGATTCCATTGAATCGACAATTTAGAGTTTATATTTGAGGCAAAACTTGTTGACAATGTCATTTAAGGGATAATATGCTGTCTTGACATGCTGGGGAGCCTCGTCGGTTGGAGATATAAATAAATTATGGCAACGTCGGATTTCCAGCAACTTAAATTGAAGTTGACATAAGAATATTTTTTTTAAAGTGGTATTTAAGCTATTTAGAATAAAAATTTTGATACTAAAAGTGAGTATCGTACAAATCTTTTTGGCATTTCAAGTATTCCTATGTTGAAGGATAGGTACCGCTCTAACACCAATTGATTAAAAAGGAAAGTGCTAACAAGATAGGTTTAAAATTGTCGAAATGGGAGGAAAATCAGATAGGAAGAAAAGGGAAAAGAAAGTGAAGAAAGATAAAGGAAAAAGAGACAAAGGCCAATCTAGGCCAGAGTGAAGAAACGTGAAGGCAATATCAGTCATATGATCATCTCAATTGTTTGAGGGCTATTTTTAGGCAATCGATATAAAAATTATTAGAAAAGTAAATCTAACAAGAGAAATAGATTAAGATAAATAGCCTAAATCATTGATCATATCTAATGTCCAAATTACAGCATGTGCATGGATGACTAGGCCATGGACACTAAAGTGCACGATCATAGCCTGTGTACGTCGACCTCTGATTTCCCTCGACAAGCTAGGTCTAATTTTTACGTCAACAACAGGTAGATGTTGTGCTTCATTAGTCAAGAGTTCTCTCCAGAACCAAGTCTAATTTTCCAAAGCCGTGATTTTGACTCCAAAACATATCAAATGGTCAAAAAAGTGAGGAGGAAGATGCTTCCCAATCAACTAAAAATCGTATCTAATATTTTTGACCCTAGAATCGTAATTCCATCATTGCGTGAATCACGGGATCCCAATCGAGATGCTTTCCCTAGTGGCATCTCCCTTTAGACATAAATAATCTTATAAAAATATAAGATTAACTTTAAGTGGTGTCATTCAAAAAAGAGGATTTTAATTGACGCACTTTGTTGAATCTCCACTCAAGGTCCAAGATTTTGAATCGGTCTTCCACCTTTCGTGGAAATATTTGTTAGGCCTTAAAGGTAAGAAATGCATAAATTGCGGAAAAACGGCGACAAACTTTCTACTCTGTCCCACCAAATGATCAGTCACATCCGTCCTTGTCCATAATAAACTAGAAACCTCTTTGACGGTGAGATTCTTGCTCAATATATTGATTATTTACCAAAAAAAAACTTTCTACTCTGTCCTATTTGTGCTCTCTGTAGATACTTGCACTTATCGAATGAAGAGAAAATAAAATATACACTCAAAAGTCGGCATGGTTTTACATAGGAAATGACAAAAATCTGCAAATGGCTTCATACTTTTCACAAGCGTAAAATGAGTCTATACAATCATACCGAAACATGTGGGTATTATTTTTGAATTTTTTGATGATGTCACCTGCTAATTATGAGGTAGCCATTCCTTGAAATGGATCGATTCCACCGTCGGACTCACGTAACAACTGGCATAAGCATCTCTTATTTGAACTTAGAAGATACGAATCACATTGCATGTCTTTGGTAAAAGGAAAAGGAAAAGAAACGAAGAATGAACATGCTTGAAAGGCATTGAAAGCTTATCTAAAATTTTCAGCAGAACTCTATTTATCTCTGCAAGAAATTAAAATGAGAAAGAGACAGAGACAGAGACAGAGACAGAGAGAGAGACAGAGAGAGACAGAGACAGAGAGAGAGTAGGCTTGGCTCCTGGTACGCCACCAACGTAATGGCCAACCTAAGATGAAAGGTTGGAATATGTTTGTGGCATACAGGGAGCCAGGCATAGCCCGGCCATATCAAACTCTTACCAACTTCACCTTTAGCAGCTTTCCACGAGGAAATGACACCGAGTTTCCCTTCTAGGGTTTCTCAATCAGAAAACCCTGCCAACTTCTATGCCCAAACATTGGAGAACGAGAATCACTCCCCTTTATATATATAGGTAAGACAATATCACAGATTTTTTTAATTGTTTTGTTTTATTTACTTGTCAAACCTTCCAAAAACCGTTCAACCGCATGACTAGCTTGACTTTAATATCGTGATTGAATGATTGATGGTGATAAATTCAAAAGAGGACCCCAACGATGAATCTAGTCAGGCCCACCCTCAATTTGTATGCAACTTTTCCTCTATAATTTTGTCTTTTTCACTTTTATGGTGTGGTTAGGTGACATTCTATTTTAATCTAAACATTTTGAGTTCAATTTCACTTTTTGATATAATTCGGGAATATATTATCCTCTTAGAATTAAGAGATATGTGTCTATGTAACAAAAATCTTATTGAGAGTGCCATCCTAAAATTATGTCACCATATCGACAGTCCAATCCCTAGGATACATTCTTCAGAAACAAAAATATTATCTCATTGGGAGATTAATTGTACCATTGAATTTTGATCATATACCTTTCTCCATCAACTTCTCCCCTGGATCTCGTTCATTCGGAGGTGCCAACTATCCACACTTCTTACTAGGAAGAGCTCACATTACACAACATGGTGTTTAATGTCTGAAATACTATTTGGCCCATAGAAGTCCTCAAATATAAATAGGGACTTGTGTGTCCAGCAACTCGGGGTGAAGTTGATTCCAACTTACTGAGGTGTAGCTCAAGGTCGACTTGATAATTGGAAATCGACCGGTTAGGTTTTGAGCCAAGCTCAAATAGGAGCCGCTCTTTGTTTGATAGACTCGTGATCCTAATCAAGTTTCTATTATTTTGTTCTGAAAATATCTAAGAGCTACAAAAATAGAGGATAAGATATTTAAATTTTGTACCATACCTATAACCACATAAACCAAGGGTGAGCATGATTCGGGTGGGCGGTTCTCACCTTGGAACCGAGAACCGCCCACTAAGGATCGGTTCTGAAAAATTAGAATCGAGAACTGCCCGTTGGTTCCATGGATCCACCCAGACGGTCCATGGAACCGGTCCGCAACCCCTACAAATTGCATTTAGCAATTAATATCATAGTGCACCTAGTTTCCATTTGTGCTCTTAAAATGAGCCGTTGACTTCTCCAATTGGTTCTCTTTCCTCTTCGTTTTTTTTTTGGTTGAGAAGGCAAGTAAATGGATTATTAGAATAAGAAAAAAAGGGGGTTTATCCTATTACACACCCGAGAGACAAAATTAGTTAATAATATCCAATAACTACAAATATATATATGTACATATATATTTGGTCGAAAAACTAAAAAATTATTAAGTAATTGAGATGTATATATATTGGTCTAGTTCGGATAGGTGGATGGGCAGTCCTATGCCTTAAACCAAGAATCGAACTGATATTCACCGATTTCACTAAATTTGAATCAAGATCCGAATTGATCGTCATGGGAACTATCGGTTCTAGGCCAGTTCAGTCCGATTCTGAGTGGTCCGGGCAGTTCCCAGGTTCCTTTGTACACCCCTAACATAAACGCAGAGGAAAATACTTGAATTATTGAGTCGAGCTCGATATCTTGATCAAGTTGGAATTTGATATTCCATAACTCAAGTGGAGTTTCAAACATAGACTATCTAATATAAGAGTTTTGCTCGACCTTAGCACTATTGTGTTGGCTGGATATTTATAATTATTATATAGTAAATAATAAAATTAGTAGATCATCTACCTTTACTAATATACAATTTTTTTAATTATTATTAAATAAATAAGTGATTAGTTACTATTAAAAATTAAAATACTATAATTATTTACAAATTATAGTAGCTTTTCATTTACAAGAAAAAAAAATTATACTTCAATTACATATCATCAAAGGCTATTATGGGTATTTTTACAATTCCTAACACATTCTCTGTGCTATTATGGTAAAACAACTAAGAGCATGGGTTTGGAATTCACTATTCCATTCTACAAATCAAACTACAAAATAGCTATTCCATTCCTATTCCTAATCTATCCTATTTTCATATATTAAGTGAAATCACTATTTCTTTCTTTTTCTTTTGTTAATATTTCTCAAGCACGAAAATACATATATGCAAAAGAAAATTTTGGTTTGAAGTATCCCAAGAAATCGAATGAAGTGTTACATGACGAGAAGGACATGTTCAAATTTATTTAAGCCTAAACCCACAGGCTCGCCCAGGCCTACCTGCACCACATTGACCAAAAAGCAATTTGGGCGTGTTTAGGTAAGAGCCTTTAGTTGCTTAAGTGGGCCCAAGTCAGGCCCATCCAACTCAAATGCGTATTATTTCTATCGAGATGGGTAGACCTAAGCCTCGATCATGAGGCTCGGCTGGGGTCGAATCCACCTGTTGATCATCTCTATCGGAGTCTATTAGTAATCAATCAATGAAGGTCACATTTTCATTGAACCTTCTTAATCACCTTTTTATACAATGTTTAGTATTATATCATTCTCATTCATCTTATCGAAGGCATGAACTTTGGGGATTTTTTTTATATATATAAAATTTGAGATCACGGGATATTATTAGTTTGCTTTATAATAGAGACGTTATGGTGTTTTATAGTTTTGAAATAATAGTGTGTAAATTTCTTCAATAGACGACGTTTGTTTTCCATATTGTATGGAGAGTTTTCTCACTCAATTTCAAAGCACATAAGTACACTGGTCTTTTGAGGATAAATTGCTTTTTCTCATCAAGTTCATGGCAACTGTGGCACATGCATCATAAGAATAGAAGACATTAATTGGTCTTACTTTATAGATCCCCGCACCTAAAATTGAATTGAGGTATTTCATTGCACTTAAAGCAAAAATGTTAAAATGAATAACTCAGGCAAATTGTAGCATCTTCTTCCCTAACTATGTTTGGCAATCCAAGATGGAAGGGAATGAGCGAATAGGAATTTTGTATAATTCTCGAGTATACCTCGCATTACCTAAAAATATACATGCCTTTTCTCTCCACGACAATTCATAAGAAGTTTCAAGAGCTAAACAAGGCAAATCAGCCTCGTTTAATTCTTTTAATTTAGCAAAGTGCACACAAATTTTGTGCAAGAAGATGCTTTTGTGCAAGAAGATGCTATCTGGCAGCTCAATGTTATCGACTAACTATCATCGACTATCTTTGCCAAACAAATGATAAATACTTTACCCGTCTTTGTAGGACCTGTATGGGCCTTCAAAATCACTCAACCTCGGGCATTGCTTTATGATGAGATGACAAGATGACTTGGCATATGGCACATCCGGCACACTCTCCAGCAATTTACATGCAATGAATTTCAAAATATTCAGATTTTGTAAATTAGACAGGGCAGTTTCAGTTAACCTTTTAATGGAATTGCACCAACAGATGGACAAACACTGCAATGATTTCAATTCATCCAATCCCTGAATCCCAGTTAGCTGAGGCAACTGATTTAGGTTCAAGTTCCGAATGTCCTTAAAAAATGGCATAACAGGCAACGTCTTGAGTAATGGACACTCCCTCATCATCAATGCACTGAGTTTCGTTAGCTTTCCAAGCACATCGAATCGAAACTCGCCAAGCTGATATTCATGGAGCTTCAACTCTGACAAATTCTCCAAGTTGGAAAAGAGGGACCAATCTATCAGGGATTGGACATTTGCTAAGGTCAAACATCGAAGGTTGGAAGGGAGCCCGGTAAGAGATCGTTGGCCAGTGCAACCTATTTCGAGTTCTTGTAGCTGAGAGAGGGAACTTAAATTGGTTGGAGGCAAGGTCATATCCAGAACAACCAAGGCCAATTTCCTCAGAGCACGTAGCTTCACAAGCCACTCTATGTTGGGTTCTTGCACTAGTGTTCCGCACATATCAAGATCAACTAAGTTGGTAAGGTTTGAGAGGTCGGGGATTGTGGTCAGCGACTCCATTGAAAAGTGTAAGACCGTTAGACTTTGAGGAAGCTCCGGCAACTGTTGAATCCAATTGTAGTGGAGTAAACGAAGTTCTTGGAGATTTGTAAGCTGATTGATGGTTGTCGGCAATCTACTAAAGTGGCCACATGATAAGTCTAAAATTCGCAATGAAGATAGTGCCCCAATTTCACTAGGAATTTCTCCTTCCAAGTGATCACAAACTGCAGCAGTCAACTTTTCCAGATTTTCCACCATTTCTATGGTTTTGGGAAGTTCACTTATGCAAGTGTTATCCAAATACTTCTTCAACTTTTTGAGATTTCCAATACAGTGAGGTAATTTCATGATGCGTGATGAAGACATATCCAACTGATGCAATGACTGGAGTCTCCCAATCGAGGTTGGTAGCTTTTCTAATCTACTAGTCATGATACATAAAAATTTTAACCCTTCGAGGCATCCAATGGAATGTGGTAATTCTCTAATTCTTGAACAATGGATGTGTAGCTCAAGTAATGAATCCAATTGTCCAATAGAGTTGGGAAGCTTTTCAAAATAGCAACATTTCAGAATTGATAGCTTTGACATAGATTTTAGATCGCCAATGGACTCTGGCAATGACTCAATAAGTGCCTCTTCTATTTCTAGGTGATCAATAATGGGAGAACAGTAACAATTCAAATAATATCGAATCAACGTAGCGGAATAAAATAATCTCCCCTCTTGTGTAAACCTAATAGGAATCGATATAGTAGAGTAAAATAAATACCAATCACGTGAACATAAGATAATTTTTTTACGTGGAAAACTTCCTCGATGTGAGGAGATCAAAAACCACGGGACCGGAGTCCACCCAAAATTCTTCACTATCAACAAAATTGTTTTTCTTTAGCAAATACTAGAGGTACATAGCAGCAAAGACCTCAAGAACATAATTCTTGGCAATACACATGAATTTCACTAGAGATCAGGATAAATATGATAAAAAATGCTGGTTTTGATCAATCCACAAAAAACCTGATGTGGGTAGCTTCAAACGAAAATCAAACCGTTCAGATTCGAGAAAATTGCGCCACGAACATGCTGACAAAATTTTAGCTCAGTTGGACCACAAATCGACCTCCGATGCTAGCTTGATGTAAATCAGATATTGTCTCAATCCCCAGATTTTTTGCTTTCTCTTTTTCTCTTGTTACTATTTCCTTTTGTGGCTACCATTTTATATAGATAGTGAAAAACTCTATTTCTCTATATAACTTATTGTTGTGATATAATATGCGGAAACGTCAAGATCTTGCAATTTACGTCAATGCGAAATCACCCCAGAGAAGTTAACGAGAAAAATAAGAACACCAGAAATTTACGTGTTCGGTCCGAGTATCGGTACCTACGTCCACGGGGAGAGCCAGCAGCAAATAATCCACTAAAATCGGAGAATCAGAGTTTACAATCGGTCAATCGCTCAAGTATTTCCCAAACCTAGATTTAACTCCAAACCCAAAGTGTATAAAGAACAACTCGCTTGGGTATAAACTCACGGTACAAAATTACCGAGCGACGAAACTCTCTACGTACGACTTCGCAAGCTTCAAGATCTTGCGGATCTTCTTCAAGCGGCATGGACGTCTTCTCACGTACGTAGGCGGAGACTGCAACGGCGTTTTGCTTCGTGCGGCTTCTTGGATCGTCGAACGTCAACCTCTACGTAGGGTTTTCTTTTCTTTTATACGTGTGTCCCAAAAGTCAAAGCTTGACTTTTGGGCCCCACAAGAATTCAATCTTCACGAGCAAAGGACTTCATGTCAAAAAGGAGACCTCTTCGTACAAGGACTTCATCGGCAAAAGAAATCCTGGAATATAGTGTGTTTGGGCCCACTGTGGATGACATCTTTCAGCAACAATTCCGAAAGAAAGAATTCGTATAATGTGTGCCCATTTATTTTTTTATTTCCTCCTTTTGAAATTCCTTTGCAAGTCTAGCGAATTTCAAACTCGAGTCATAATTTAACAATTCTCCACCTTGGCTCGATGTTTGAAGCCAAGTTATAGTGCTCATCATCCATGCTGCTCTCCCAATGCCTCGACGGGCGTTCACTCTCCACAGACGCCAATAGAGCTCAAGCAGAACTTGAGCTTCGCCAAAGGAACAGACTTAGTCATCATGTCTGCCGGGTTATCTGCTGTAGCAATCTTTGTAACAATAATAATACCCTTAGCTAAGACATCTCGGATGAAGTGGTACCTGATGTTGATATGCTTCGTTCGCTCGTGATAAATTGGATTATACGCCAAATATATCGCACCTTGGTTATCACAGTGTATATCCACACTTTTCTATTCTAACCCAAAGTCCGAGAGCAAACTTTGTAACCATATCGCCTCTTTCGCTATAAAGGTTAGTGCCATGTACTCCGCCTCAGTTGAAGACAAGGCAATGTGATCCTGTAAGGACGCTTTCCAACTAACTACACCACCCGCTAGCGTAAACACGTACCCTGCTAAAGATCTGCAATCATCCAAGTCACCGGCGTGATCCGAATCCACAAAACCAGTGGTTTCACTGCCATTGCTGTTCCTTCGGTACACTATACCCACGTCTGTTGTCCCCTTTAAATATCTGAGGATCCACTTCATAGCTTCCCAATGAGCTTTACCAGGATGCTTCATATAGCGATTAACCATGCTCACAGCTTGTGAAATATCAGGTCTAGTGCACACCATAGCATACATAATACTACCCACGACACTAGAATAAGGAACACGGGACATATACTCCTCCTCCTTCTCAGTCTGCGGTGATAATTTATCTAAAAGTTTAAAGTGCTTTGCCAAAGGTGTACTTACAGATTTTGCTGACTGCATATTAAAACATGCCATAATCTTCTCAATGTATTTCTTTTGAGATAGACGTAAAACTCCTGCAGTCCTGTCACGCAAAATCTCCATACCCAAAATTTTCTTTGCAGCACCTAAATCTTTCATCTCAAATTCAGCATTTAACTGCCTCTTCAGCACATCAATATCAGACATATTCTTAGCTGCTATCAGCATATCATCAACATATAAGAGTAGATAAATCAAAGAACCATCATCCAATCTCCTATAGTAAACGCAGCTATCCATCTGACTTTTCAAGTAGTCTTGACTAGCCATGAAAGCATCAAAAAGTTTATACCATTGCCTAGGAGACTGTTTCAGACCATACAAAGATTTCTTTAACAAGCAAACATGATCTTCCTTACCCGAAATAGCAAATCCCTCTGGTTGCCTCATGTAAATCTGCTTCTCCAACTCACCGTGAAGAAATGCAGTTTTCACATCTAGCTGCTCTAACTCGAGATCCTGCGAAGCAACTAAGGCAAGTAAAACACGAATAGAAGTATGTCTTACCATAGGAGAGAACACCTCATTGTAGTCAATGCCCTCACGTTGTGTATACCCCTTCGCCACAAGTCTCGCCTTATACCTCGCTGCCTCTACACCGAGAATGCCCTCTTTCCGTTTAAAGACCCATTTACTTCCGACAATCTTTTGGCTCTTAGGTACTTTGACCAACTCCCATGTCTGATTTCGATAGAGTGATTCCATCTCTTCACTCATAGCCCCTAGCCACTACAACGACTCCGGATTAGCCATCGCCTCAGAGTAAGACGAAGGCTCATCTGTCTCCACCTCATCACCTACAGTCAATGCATAAGCAATATATGTATAACCATAACGTACCGGTGGTTTAATTTGCCTTCTCTCTCTATCTGCGGCTATAGTTTGCTACGGCTTTGCTGGTTGTTCACTATCACCGACTTCAAGAACTGCGGCTTCATCTGCAGTCTCAACCTCTATTATCTTTGAGGTCTCCGGAGTCTCCACCTGAAGCTCCACCTCATTTATGACACCATGATCTGTCTTCTCTGCTGGTTGTGTCTCAGAACTCCTCTGTCGAAGCATTGCAGTCTCGTCGAAGATTACATCTCTGCTGATTAGAAAATTGGGTGATCTGGGATCTGTGCACCACAGCCGATAGCCTTTCACCCCATGTGCATAACCCAGAAATATGCACTTCTTCGCCCTCAGCTCAAGCTTACCATCACTCGCATGAGCATACGCAGGACATCCGAATATACGTAATCCAGAATAATCAACAGGTTTCCCCGACCATACTTCCTCAGGAGTCTTCCACTCGATAGCAAACGATGGAGATCGATTTACCAGGTAACATGACATATTCACTGCTTCAGCCCAAAATTCCTTGCCAAGTCCTGCATGCGAAAGCATGCATCGAGCTCGCTCAAGCAAAGTTATGTTCTTCTGTTCTGCCACGCCATTCTGCTGTGGTGTCCTAAGTACTGTGCGGTGTCTTACAATACCTTCTTTCTCGCAGAACTCGGTAAAATCTTTACCACAGAACTCCATGTCATTATCGGTTCTCAGGCACTTGATTTGCTTATCTGACTACTTCTCAATCAATGCCTTAAATTTCTTGAACCGATCAAACACATGATATTTGTGCTTCAGAAAGTATACCCATACCTTCCTCGAATAATCATCGATAAAAGTCAGCATATATCGGGCACCTCCTTTTGAAGGAACCGAGGAGGGGCCCCAGACGTATGAATGAATATATTCCACTGGTCGTTTGGTCGAATGAATAGCTGTAGTAAACTTAACTTGGTGCTGCTTCCCATAGATGCAGTGCTCACATAAGTCCAGCTTCCCTGTTTTCTGACCACTCAACAACCCCCTTTCAATCAGCATCGTCATACCTGCCTCAATCATGTGCCCCAAACGCATATGCCATAATTGAGTCAAGTTAGAGTCTGACTCACCTGATGAAACTGCAGCGGTTCCGGTCACTGTCTCTCCTAGTAGATGATAGAGAGTATTCACTTTCTTCCCCTTCATCACTGTCATGGCACCTCGAGAGATCTTTAGTACTCCACCTTCAGCGGTGTACCTACACCTGATATCATCTAGTGTCCCCAGAGAAATAAGGTTCTTCTTGAGCTCCGATACATGCCTCACATCTGTCAATGTGCGAATCACCCCATCATGCATCCGAATCCGAATTGTCCCTATCCCTATAGCCTTACAGACTGTATTATTCCCCAAAAGAACCCTACCACCATCTGCAGCTTGGTAAGTAGTAAACCAGTTCTTATGAGGCGTCATATGATAAGAACACCCTGAATCTAGCACCCATTCGTCTCCTGACGAAGTAGCAGTCACACATAAAACAGCTTTTGCATCACTAGTGCTCCCCTCAGCAACGTTTGCCACACTGCTTGTGGCATTCTGCTTATCAACTTTATTCCTCCGCATTGGACAATCTCTCCTGATGTGCCCCTCCTCGTGACACTCAAAGCACTTCATACGTCCCTTGGACTTTCTATTGCGTGATTTTGATCTGTTTTTACCTCTGCTGCTACTAGGCTCTCGATGTTGTTCTCTACCACGAATTGTCAATGCTTGCGCTGCCCCTTTCGCCAGACCGTCATCTCGCAACTTTCTCTACCACTCCTTAGAGAATAAGGCGGACTTTACCTCTTCTGAGGTAATCGTAGTACGCCCCTGCAATAGTGAATCAGTAAAGTGCTCCCATGACTCTGGTAAAGAGGCTAACAACATCATGCCTTGTTCTTCATCATCAAGTATCTTACCGACGTTCTTCAGATCCAACATGAGTTTATTAAATTCATCTAGGTGGGTTCTGATAGACTTACCTTCAGTATATCTAAATTGAAACATCTTCTTCAGCATATACAAGCAATTGTTCAAACCTTTCTTCACATAGAGTGCTTGAAGTTTTGCCCATAACGCTGCGGCATCCTTCTCCTCAACAACCTCTATTAAGACCTCATTCGTCAAATTTAACAGGATTATACTCTTTGCTTTTTCAATCAGTTATACCCTCTCAGAGGCTTTCATTATAATCGGCAACTCATCCTCACCATCTAGTGCCTTGGCCAAACCTTGTGTTGTCAATAAAGCTCGCATCTTTATGCTCCATAACACAAAGTTGTTGCTCCCGTTAAACTTCTCAATCTTAGATTTCCTCTCAGACATAATTGCAATAACAGAATTTCCAGATAATAATCAGACAAGCAAAAGCCCCAAATCACAATCAAGAAATCCAACCCCAAGCTTTGATACCAATTGTTGTGATATAATATGCGGAAACGTTAGGATCTTGCAATTTACATCAATGCGAAATCACCCCAGAGAAGTTAACGAGAAAAATAAGAACACCAGAAATTTACGTGGTTCGGTCCGAGTATCGGTACCTATATCCACGGGGAGAGCCAGCAGCAAATAATCCACTAAAATCGGAGAATCGGAGTTTACAATCTCTCAATCGCTCAAGTGTATCCCAAACCTAGATTTAACCCTAAACCCAAAGTGTATAAATAACAACTCGCTTGGGTATAAACTCACGGCACAAAATTACCGTGCGACGAAACGCTCTATGTACGACTTCGCAAGGCTTCAAAATCTTGCGGATCTTCTTCAAGCGGCGTGGACGTCTTCTCACGTACGTAGGCGGAGACTGCAACGGCGTTTTGCTTCGTGCGGCTTCTTGGATCGTCGAACGTCAACCTCTACGTAGGGTTTTCTTTTCTTTTATACGTGTGCCCCAAAAGTCAAAGCTTGACTTTTGGGCCCCACAAGAATTCAATCTTCACGAGCAAAGGACTTCACGCCAAAAAGGAGACCTCTTCGTACAAGGACTTCATCGGCAAAAGAAATCCTGGAATATTGTGTGTTTGGGCCCACCGTGGATGACATCTTTCAACAACAATTCCGAAAGAAAGAATTCGTATAATGTGTGCCCATTTATTTTTTTTTTTATTTTCTCATTTTGAAATTCCTTTGCAAGTCCAGCGAATTTCAAACTCGAGTCATAATTTAACACTTATCATATGGGCTCAAGCCCCTTTTTGGGCTTGCAACTAATTGGGCCTCCTTCACATAGGAGTGAACCCAACTAACAATCAAGATGCTGTAAATTGCCGATGGTTTCGTCAATCATACTTAGTGCAGTGCAACCTATAAGAATCAATCTCTCTAGTCTCGAGATTGTGGAGAACTTTGGCGTCTTTCTAAGGGATGTGCAATCCACGAGTTTTAGGACTTTCAAGTGTTTTGCTACCTATAATGCAATGGAGTTGAAATTTAGAAAAGATACAGAGTAAATATAATGCAAAAGTATATTGTAAGATTCTACCATGATTTGACACCATCCTCCCCAGTCTTTAGTAATGTTGACCCCTGAAAGCTCAAGGACCACCAAGTTCTTCAATCCAAAGTTGGTATCTTGGAATTCTAAGGGGCAATTGCTCCAAGAAAGCCATCTTAATTCGGAGAAAAGATCCTTAAACTCTCCCTTAAAGTTTCCATGATCTAATTGAAGGAATCTAAGGTTCTCCAACCTTGCAAACTCATTGCGTTTAAATATGTACCACACATCAGTTCAGGTGTGCCAAGATTGAGCGCTACTATGTTTTTAGTTCCTTGAAAGATAAAAGTAGCAACTATTGAGTATGTGTGTCAATTTGACTTAAAGTTAGATTTAAAAGGTGATAACATTGGAAGGGATGACGTTTAGAGGTAAAAAGAAAACCTTTTTTCTCTGCATGACATGGAAGGCATCCTTGGGTGACCACAATCTACTACCGCTTAGATGATTTTTGCAGCTTTCTGGGTGGACGATATCCCTTCCGAGGTCCTTAAGTTGGTCATGCATCCATAGTTTATCATTGTCGACAATCTTTATCAAAGACATACGTGTGAGGATCTTCACTTCGATTTCGGTGGGATACTTAAAAACTGCATCCCAGTATATAATTGCAGTTGTCTTCTCTTGGTTGATGAAGAAACATGCGATATCAAGATAAATTTGTCGTTGAATAGGATTTAATTCTTCATAACTTATCATCAACTTTTTCTTGACATCTTGATTCATCACCGTCTTTAACTGTTGTAAGACATCTTCCCATGTACTTTTGCATTTTCCGCGGAGTGTGGAACCTATGACCTCGAGAGCTAATGGAAGTCTTCCAAGAGCATGGATTAGTTCACATGAAATACCTAGGTAATTAGATGATGGCTTGGCACATCCCAGGGCATGCTCATAGAAAAGTTGAAGAGCATCATCAGGATCCATCTCCGGCATTTCGTAAAATGAAATTTTTCCAAAACGTGAGGCTGGGACATTGTCATCTTCACCTTCGGTTACCAACAATTCAATATTCCTTGTTGTTATAATGATTCTACTTCCCCCACCAAACCACATGGGCTCGCCTGCAAGTTTCTTGATTTGGTTTAGCTTGTCAATATCATCGAGAACAATGAGGAATTCCTTTCTATGGAACCTCCTCTTGATCACGTTAGCCCCTTCATTAATGTTAGAGAGGTTTGTGCAATTTAGATTGAGAATGTCAGACAATAATTTTTTTTGCGAGTTTAATATATCATGGGTACGGACATCCTTAAGAAAGCAGCAATGACCCTGAAATTGAGGGGAGATTTGCTTGAAGACAACCTCGGCTAGTGACGTCTTTCCAATGTCTCCCATACCATGAATCACAACATATTGAACATCCTGAGTTCCCTGATCTAATAGCTTTGTAATTTCATCCTTTCGATCCTCAATTCCCACGAGACAATCATGTGCGTCTGTTCGTCTCGTCCATAATAGACTATAAACCTCTTGTACCATGAGATTTGTAAGTTTATGTAGGCTGCCAGCATAAAAAAAAAAAAAAAGAAAAAAAGAGAGATCTTTTAGGCAGAGAGCCGTTTGAATAAAAGCTAAACCTATTCACAATTGAAAGCTACTGCTATCAAGGTTCTTTTTATTTCATTCCATAAGGATAAGTACACTAATGGTGCCATAAGTTGTGTACGGTGCTCACTTTGGTGCCAAAAGTTTCCGTCGGATCACTTAAGTGCCAAATCGGAGGAAAAACGATCACTTTGGTGCCACCAGCGAAAGATTCCGGCCACCGGCAAAAGATTCCGGCCAAAATGATTACGTGGATTTTTTTTTTTAAATCGATAGGCCTTTAAATGACGTCGTTTTGCCGTCCTACATGGATGGCTTCACGGAAACGACGCCGTTTAGCTCACATGGGGATTGAAATTAGGGTTTCCGCTCTCGGCCACTGTCGTTCGCCCGCCGTTGCTTGGCCACCGTCGCTGCTCGGCCACCATCGCTCAGCCACCATTGTAGTTGCTCGACCAGGTGAGCGAGGAGAGACTGAGATTGTTGCAGGAAAAATCAAAGGCGAGGGCGGAGGAGGAGGAGGAAGAAGATGGGTCAAAGGTGCTGCTGGTGCGTTGCTGCTGCTGGTGCGTTGCTGGGTCGCTGCTGGTGTGCTGCCGGTGCTGTTGCTGGTGCCGTGCTGGTGTCGTTGCTGGTGTGGGTCTTCGAGGAAGAAGAAGACACGAAGACGAGCCTTCCCTCTCTCTCAATTTGGGGATTAGGATTTCAAAGTTGGGGGAAAGATGCCAAACGGGGTCGTTTTGGTGTTTGGATGCTGACTCAACTCTCCGACGAGCTACGTCGGCTTCAAAAATTAATTAAAAAAGGCCACGTCGGATTTTCGACCAATTTCGTCGGCGTTAGCACTAAAGTGAGCGTTTTTCAAATTTTTTGGCATTTAAGTGATCCGACGGAAACTTTTGGCACCAAAGTGAGCGCCGTACACAACTTATGGCACCATTAGTGTACTTATCCCCATTCCATATTTTTTCTACACTGATTGGTTACTTCTCGTCACATAAAGTGAAACCTCTGGAAGTTTGACTAGACATATAATTCTCGGTAAATCCGGTATTGATCATCTCTTCAAGCACTTGGGATTAGTTTGAAGGTTGACGTAAAGGGGGAAAAAATCGCAGGGCGGTTACCTTGAAAATTGGAAACAAGAATAGAAGGTCAAAAGCAATTTTCTTAACGTACTGAAGGGATAGGATAATAGCCAAAAATGAGGACCAATGTCTGGACTATTTATCAACTTCATTCATAGTACTCACAAACAATTATTGGAATAAGTCACCAATCAGATTCATATTGCATATGTTTTATCGTACCATTAAACAAGTTGGTAATTCAATCGAAATAAGTTGATAAGTAACTCAAACTATCGTTGGTGATTACACGACAAAGTTTATAACCTAAGAATGTTTGTAACCTATGCAAATAAATGTTGGTAGCTAGTTAACAAAAGTTGTAAGAAAAGTTGGTAATTTTGAAACAATAATAAATATGAATAAGTGGCTTAAATAAGAGCAAGCATTTTAAAACTAGTTTATAACTGAATTAGAGGTTAGTTAGTACAACACTCATATTAGTTAGTAATTTTGTACAAGAATTGATAATTTTGAAATGTCGAGTAAACAATACAAATAAAAGGCAATAATTTTTTCAAAATTTCTAAAGCGGATCAAATAAACTTAGTAAATGACTCAAATAAAAACTAGTAACCCAAAAGTAATTGGCAATATAATCAATAAAAAAAGTTGCTAAGACCTAATTAAAGGTTGATAATTTCACATAAAAATAACTTTCAAATTAGGGTGTTGTACCTAGGACCCAAGCAGATCCTTAAAAGGCTCATGGGGAAGAAACAAGCACCCAAGGGCGGGAAACCCCGCAATGTCCACCCCTTATTCCCTCCTCCTCGGGAAGAAAAAATTAGATGTTGGAATTAAGGGGTCTTACGGTGATGAAGGTCGACACCACGTCAAAGTTTCGGCTCTGACTACCTTCAGATAGGTTAGTATAATAGCCACCCGTACCTGGGGTGAGTGAGGACAAGTCAAATTAGGGTGTTGTACCTCAGATGGGGTAAATTTCCTTAATAAAAAATGCCCCACGGATAATTGTAGGGCACGGGGCGTGGCGTGGGAAGTAATAGGCCTGCCCGCCCCCTTTCCCCACCCCGTTTGATACTTTCATCTTAATTTAATAGAGAGGTTAATTATAAATAATATACCCAGATATAAATTATTATGTGTATTTAGTTAAGTAATGTAGATGGTAATTAAACATAGTATACTAAAATGCAGAGGATCACTTCATTTATCCATTTAAGATATGTACATTATTATTATAATATTGTGACCAGTTGACAGCACATTTAAACATTTGCAATTTCTTTTTTTGATTTATTGTTTGAATATCTCAAAAGAGAAATGCATGCACCATTTTCCTAACAAAAAAGATGCTCAAATTTTCACCTATTGGTAGGCACCAATGCCTCTTGTGTCCATCCCTACGACTTATGTAAATGTCGATAATCTATTCTCCATCTGTCCGTCATACGTAATAGGCTAGAAACCTGTTGTTTACCAACTTGGCAACTCTTTATCCATCGGATTGCGTCCGATGATGTTGTATTATTTTAAGCATAGGCCTTTTACGTTCTATATTTTAGTTTTATACAATAACCTAAAGTAATAAAGAAGTATTAAATAGATGTTATGTAATAATTTTTATAGGAACTTCAATTAGTTTTTGTCAAGTTTATATGGACGACTTGACATACATATAAAATATTTTCTCCATTATGGTGGCTGGTTATACTTGGATTTTTTTAAAATGCAAGATGGCGTGTGAATGGAGCCTATCGTTCGCGAAATACATGCAATTCAACACCCGGGAACAAAGACATATGATAATTAATCAATTGGGTATTTATACTCACTGAAGACTTGTGAGCGGGCCAAGTGTCGAGGAATTACCAACGGTGACCATTTCTTTTACATAAAAATGCTAATTTATTAGATGCAAATTTTTCTTTTTAGCTTATAAAAGAAAGAACAAAAGGATGAAGCTAAATTTTGTTGGATTATGAGTTCATTGGTTTACTGCTTAATCTGATGATGATTGAATTTTATAAGTTTTGGAAAAAAGGATACCGAATGTCATAATTTTCATACGGGGCTCATTTGAGTGCCATAACTTTTTCTTTGATCACTTTAGTGTTGTAATTTATGTACAACGTTCACTTGAGCGTTCTAACTTTTCTTCCAATCACTTGAGTGCCACATAAATTTTTAATTGATCACTTGGATGCCACAACTTTTAAAAAAAGTTTATTACAAATGTTATGCCACGTTGGATTTTTAACACTAAAGAGAAATTTCTTTAAAAAATTGGACACTTAAGTAATTCATCGAAAGTTATAGCATTCAAGTAAATTTTTTTTTTAGAAGTTATGGCATGTAAGTTGTTGAAAAAAAGTTTTGACATTCGATTAAGTGCCATAACAAAATTTATGACATTTATGGTATCCTTATCTCCACTTTTTGGCTTAGAAAGAGAGTGAGTTCATTTCATTTGAATAATACCTATTGAGTACAAAAAGTAGCATCACAACACAAACAGTTCCCATGTTCTAGAGGATAATAAGGGTGTGTTTGGTAACATTCCTATTTTTCGGGAACAATTTCTATTTAGAAAAGGTTTTTTCCATGTTGTTCCCGAAAATAAAGAAGTAGATTTTTCTTACTTCTTGTTTTTGTTCCAAATCTATTCCTTGGTTATAGAGAATAAAAAAATTAATAGACGTTACCAAATGGATTTATGTTTTTTTTTTCTATTATCTTAATTATATAAGATTCTTGTGATAAAGTAATGAGTTTTCTTGATCGATCTCTTTCGATCTTAACTCTTAATATAGGCAAAAGAACACTTCAAGTGCCATAACTTTGCACAAATGGACACTTAAGTGCCATAACATACGAAAGGTACACTTAAGTGCCACAATCGAAGAAAAACGGATCACTTAAGTGTCACTCCGGCCAAAGTCCGGCCAAAACGCCGATGTGGCATTTTTCCGGCGAAGCCAGCCCAAAATGACGCCGTTTTGCACGCTGACGTGGTAAACAAATAATAAAATTAAATTTAGTTAAAATTATAAAAAATAATAATTTTAAAATTAAATTTAGTTAAAATATTAAAAAATAATAATTTTAAAATTATAAAAATTAAATTTTTTTTTTTAATAAAAAAGGAAAGGTGGGGGAGGTGGTGAGGGATCAGCCCTTAGCTGCCGCCGCCGGGAAGGGCCGGTGAAGGCGGGGGAGGGTCGGCGGGGTCGGCCGCCCTTGGCCAAGGCCCGCGACCCCCGGCCGACCGGGCGGCGAGGGCTCTCGGCCCTTGCCCGGATCCGACGAGGGTCGGCGGCCCTCGCCGGGCCGGGCCAAGTGCTGTTGACCCTCACCAGATCTAGGCGAGGGCCGCGACCCTCCCTAGATCTCGTGGCCGAGGCGAGGGCCGCGACCCTCGTCGGATTTGGGCGAGGTTGCGGCCCTCGCCCCGATCTGGGGCAAGGGCTCGCAAGCCCTCGCTGCCGGTCGACTGGGGTCGTTGGCCCCTGGCCAAGGCCCGGCGACCTCGGCCAACCCTTCCCCCGCCGTGCCCGGCCCTTCCCGACGGGCGATGGGGGGTGGCGGCGGCGCGGTTGAGAGCCGATCCCTCAACCGCCTCCCACCTTTCCTTTTTTTTTTTTTTTTTTTTTTTAAAATTTTTTTAAAATTTTTAAAATTTTAAATTATTATTTTCTAATATTTTAACTAAATTTAATTTTAAATTTATTATTTTTTAATATTTTAACTAAATTTAAATTTAAATTTATTATTTTATAATCTTTTAACTAAATTTAATTTTATTATTTATTATTTTACTTTTTTACCATGTTAGCCCAAAAAGACGCCGTTTTTGCATTATTTGGCCACGTCAGCATGCAAAACGGCGTCGTTTTAGGTTGGTTTCGTTGGAAAAATGCCATGTCGGTGTTTTGGCCGGACTTTGGCTGGATTGACACTCAAGTGATCCATTTTACTTCGATTTTGGCACTTAAGTGTACCTTTAGTAAGTTATGGCACTTAAGTGTCCATTTGTGCAAAGTTGTGGCACTCCAAGGGTCTGCACGTCTCCTAATATTTAAGCAGCTTCTCCCATGTCCTTAATTTCAAAATTGAAGAACAACTATTCTTTTATGGTGATAACCAAAATCTTGTCATTTCCAGCTAATAGAATATCGTCCACATAAAGTGATAAAATCACAAATTTATCTTCGGACCCCTTGACATATACACAATGATCTTCTTCAATTATCGTGAAACCAAAAGTGGTTATTGCTCGATGAAAACGAAGATACCACTATCTAGATGATTGCTTAAGACCATATATTGAGCGATGAAGCTTACAAACTTCATCCTCTTGATCTTTAGCTATGAAACTTATTAGCTGTTTCATATAGATTTTCTTATCTAGTTCTCCATTGAGAAACACCGTTTTTACATCCATTTAATATAATTCAAGGTCCAAATATGTAACGATGGCTAGAATAAGGCGTATTGAGGCAAACCTCACAGCTGGTGAAAATGTTTCCTCATAGTCTATACTCTCTTGTTGAGTATAACCTTTCGCCACAAGGCGAGCCTTATACTTTTCAATGGATCCATTCACCATTCGCTTAATCTTGAAGACCCATTTGTTTCCAATGGCCTTGCGATTGAGTGGTAGATCAACCAAGTCCCAAACGTGATTTGCCCTCATTAACTCCATTTCATATTCCAAAGCTTTTCTCAATTCTTCCTTATTAGCGGATGAGAGAGCCTCTTAAACAGTCTTAGGCTCGGCATTGTCTTTCTGAGCAATCATAGATGCTTCTCCTTTAATCTCAAAATGACGATGAGGAATACTTTTACGATTGTTTTTACGCAATTGAATTTCAGTTTGTTAGACGATGCAACACTCCCACTAGGTTTTACATGTTGAGGTAAATCTTCATTTCCCTCTACAACATTAGTGGGTGTGTTATTATGATCTTCCATCTCATATAATTGGAAGTCTTTATCAATCTCACCTCTACTAGAAAATTGTTCTCCAAGAACGTGACATCTCGTGACTCTATTTTGGTCACACTTCCATCAGCTTGTTCACCTATAAACACATACCATTTGGAGTATTCTGAATATCTTATAAAGATACATTTCTTCCCTCTTGGACCTAATTTGCCATACTTATTGGAAGAATTATGAACATAAGCTACACATCCCCATGGACGTAGAATAATCAAGTCTGGTTTCCTACTAGTTCCACAATTCATAAGGGGTAGAAGTGACCGACTTTGAGAGCACTCGGTTAAGTACATAAGCAGCATTCAATAACGCATCTCCCTAATAGGAGATAGGTAAATTTACTTGCGCCATCATAAACCTAACAATTTTCAATAGGGTTCTATTCTTTCTCTCAGCAACCCCATTTTGTTATGGAATACTAGGAATAGTCAATTGTCATATAATTCCCTTTTTATCACAAAGAGCCTTGAATTGCTCCGATAAATACTCATATCCGCGATCGGTTCTCAATGCATTTATTGGTTTGTTCAACTGATTCTCTACCATCACTATATATCGTCTAAAGCAATCTAATACTTCTGATTTATGGGAAATCAGAAAAACATAACCAAAACGCGTGAAATCATCTATGAAAGTGATGAAATATGAGGTTTCATGCCTCGCCCTCACATTCAAAGGACCACAAATGTTAGAATGTATGAATTGCAATGGAAATTTGGCTTTAGTTCCTTTACCGAATGGTTTTTTAGTTGCTTTTCTCGCTAGACAATGTTCACATACGGGTGAATCAACATTAGTGAGTGGCCCTAAAAGGCCTTCTCTAGCTAATCTTTGCATTCTTTGCAACCCAATGTGACCTAATCTAGCATACCAAGTACTTGCATCAATCTCAACATTATTAGAAGATGCAATTAAAGAAAAACAATCATCGACATTAATATTGTACTAATCATAGTCAATGTCTAACACCATAAAACCATTCGATACATGACATGAATTATAATAAACTGTTCCATACAAAATGTCAACATAATCACCATGGAAATTCAATACATAACCTAGACTAAGAAGACTAAGTTTCGTCGAATATCTAGAGCATACAGGACATAATGTAGGAATAAGTTTTGACTAGCATGTAAAATTAATTTACATGTGCCGATACCCTTCACTTCAATTCTTGAGTTATTCCCAACATATATCCATATTCTTCTAGGTTGTAGCCGACAATACTCCACAAATACTTCTCGATCTTTAGCTACATGATCTATTGCTCCTAAGTCTACAGTCCACATTAGATGAGATTCAGCAAGCATCACAGTGCTAGAAATAAAATCATTATTTAAAGTAATGGAGTAATAGGGTACCTCTTTCATCTTAGTGCATTCATGAGCAAAGTGACCAATTTTGCCACAATTGTAGCACTTCATCTTGGCATTATCCTTCTTCCCACTATTTCTTAAGTTGAGAGGTCTTAGCCCTTTAGGTGCCTGATCAATTTTTTTCCCTTTGTTGTTGAATTGATGATTCCTTTTTGTGCTTTAAGCCCGAAGTCTTGTGCAAACTTAATTCAGCAACATAAGCATGAGTAGAGAATCTCGCAACCTCTAGGCGCTCATCCTTAATTCCAAATGACACGCAATATCATCAAAAGTGACAATATTCTATTATGCGTCATATTGATTTTCATATGCTCCTAATTGTTAAGAATAGACCTTATAACAGCCTGAACTTGCTGTTTATCAGTAAGTGAGTGACCTACCGACTTCAGCTCATGAATCATGTTTGACATCTCTCGAAGATGTTGCCTTATCGTTACATTTGGGCGCTTTCGGTATGTGTCAAACTTGATGGTGGGTCTCCTCAACTCAGTGGTAAATGTACCCCCAAACTTATCTTTCAAGGCAACCCATATGGCTTGAGCTTTATCATAACTTTCAAATTCACACATGAGATCATCTTGCATACAACTCAATAACGTGATGTAAGAAATGCTATTTTTCTTTTTCCAAGATTGAAAAGCTTCTAGAGCTGAAGTTCCATGCTCAGGTTCATTCATGGTGTGATTAAGGGTTTCCAAAATCTCTTGCTTTTCAAGGATGTACTAAACCTTTCGGTACTAAATATCATAATTGTCATCGTTCAGGTTTTCACCCTTATTGAGGTCAGCCACAATGGTCTTAAATGCCAAAGCCATAATTAATTTGATATAGCACATTGACATAATAGATGTAGAATCAATACAAGGACATTTTTCAAAGTAACACACATATTTAATTTGCAATAAAGACAAACTAAATCAATGATAATTCAACAAAAGACATAGAAATGAAAGTTCACTATGTTCCCAATCAGCTCCTATGTACGATTGTTCTATTATCATTAATTAGTTTAATTTGCACAAATTTTAAGTTCTAGATGAGAACTCATTCGAATTCTACCAACCTACGAACTCCCACTAGGAAAAATAATTACATGACCTCATGTAATTTCTATATTTTTCCATTAACATAAAAGCATAGCATGATGTGAACCAACATACAAAAAAAAAAAAAAAAACAATCATGCCGTAGCTACAATCAAAACCGCAATTCAACATGTAACGAAAAAATAAGGATTTCATACCATTGTTCGAATATTCTTGGAACTAGAAAATTGCAAGTATATTAAACTATATACATGCTACCATCAAACCAAACTCTACTCAGCATATATGACATCATTTTCATACAGGCTAGCTATTGTATTTCCTAAAACATAAGAAAATACAAGCTAAAAATGAATAAATTATGCATTAAACCCCCAAAAAATACGTATACTTAGGATTTCCTACACATTTTTATATATTTATAAAAATCAAAAATAAAAAATAAATACATCATAGTGTTGAACACCTCCATACGAACCAAACGCCGCCGACCATGCTCCAATTGGAGCTCCCACGCATCCACATGCACCGCTTGAGTGTGCAGCACGTGTGACGCACGTGCCAGCGAGCCAAATGGCTCCTAGCCGGTCGGTCCGATTGGTTCAACCGGCAACCGGTCAAACTAGTTTGATCGCCCCATTGGTTGACCGGTCAACGTCCGGGTTGGGTATCTGGTCGGGTCGGGTCTCCGGACGGGTTGGGTCGTTAGCGGGCGACTGGCCGGCCAACTGTCGCCGGTGGTGACATCATCGATGACGTCATCCTAGCGGTTACCGACCATTGGATGACGTCATCCGTGATGTCAGCATGTGTCACTTCGCAGACGCGCGTGTGACGCTCACGCATTGGTGTGCCCAGCACGTTAGGCATGTGGTGCCCATGCGTAGCGGCTTTTGGCCACACGTGTGGTCGCGTCTGGCGTGCTCCGGTAGCGCTCGACCCATCTTCGAACTCGTCTCGACAAGTAATTTCACCCTGTATATTTAAAAAGTTATTTTTGCCGAGAAAATATTTCAAAAATGGTGAAAACCGTATGGGTGTACGCGACCCTGAACCCATTCTTCGCTTCGATTCATTTTCAACGATTCATATTGCAATTATGAACATTAAACATCAAAACAATGTAGAATACAATCTCTAGATCTCGATATTAAGCAGTAAACGAGAAAATCCGATGAAAATAAGGCAGAAATCATGACCGGGCTCTAATGCCAAAGTTGGAATTCAAGTCGGCGGAAGACGACTTACCTTTTTCTGATACGCAAACAACAATATACCCCGAAACAAACGTTAAGTTATGGATGAATCACGAACAAAAATACTTCACGTTGGTTTGAATGCAATCACGAGGAAAGCATTCGATTTCCACAGCATAAATGCCGATTGTTCTTGTAAAGGAGAAATTGAACGCCTTCTTTTTCTTTTGATGGAAATGGGACAAGAAAATGAGAAAACGTACGTTTTGCCAAACCGTGCCAACGGTTGTCTTCAGGAGTCTTTTATATGACTCCATCACACCCTTTCAAAAGGTGCATTTCCATCGTAGCATATCAAGATGAAATGGTGCGTTCCAATCGCACCCCATCATTGGACGTATTAATAAAATACTACAGTCTTGTTAGGCATAATATACACAATACTAACCTCCTGCATGGCACCTTTACTTCTTTCATCGTGAGCAAAGTAGGGGATAAGGAATTCTCAACTAATGAGGTCTTAAGAGGTTCCTTACTAGGTGCAAAAGTAATCTTCTGTCTTCCATACTCAAAAGAATACATAAACAATAACCATCATAGTCTTTCTATCAAATTGCCATGGTAGAAAATCACATCATACTTGTCAAAATAAATAGAACCAAAGGAAAGATTGGCAAGACAGTTTGGAAATGGTTACCTCGGTACCTCTCTTCAATCAATACATTTTATGAGATGTGGGGTGCGCTTTCAACTCCAATTTCAACTTACTTGCTGCCACTTCAGAATGTGACAACAACCTGAGTCAATAATTGACTGACATAATTTCCCCGATATAGTGTAGGCTGAGTGAAAATTATTGGTGTGTAGTGACTATCTCCGTGTTATCTCTAAGAGTGAGAAAATTTTTTCTCATCATGAGAAGATCATCGGAATCAGCATGTATTATTTGTTCATCTTCCCCAGCAACTTCATCATCTTTCAATTCTTCTTCAAGTGGCTCCTCCATGTCCTCATCAAATTCATTTCCACCATTAAAGCTTTACTAGTTGGTTGATTCTTGTTGGTTTGATAATTACTAGCACAATGGCCCATCTCTCCGCAAGAATAACAACGTATATTGGTAGTAATTGGTTGTTTTGAAATATTAAGATGATTAGAAAGCTTACTAGTAAGGTGTGTCGTAGGTTGTACTATAGCTTCACCAACTTTGATAGTGCCAGTGGTACTCCTAGTTGCTTGATTTGGCACAATAGGGGACCGTTGCCTCCCGGTGCGAGAATGCTCCACTTTGAGTGCCCATTGATGTGCATCTATTAGGTCCTAAATGTCAAGGACTTCTAAGACATCTTGGATATAAAGTTGAAGACTATTCAAGTAATTGTTCACAAGCACCTCTTCCATATCTTGAATGTTGTTGTAAATCACCAATTCATTGAATTCATTGGTGTATTGATCTAACATTCGCGTACCTTTTCTCAAGTTTTGGTACCTTCATTAGAGCTCTTGTATCCTTTAAGAAGGATATACTTTTGAATCTTGTCCTTCATTTTTTTCTTTGAGATGACTGGAGCCTTGTCACCAGATTGGCGAGTCTACTTCTCACATCTCCACAATACTATGGCCTTGCCTTGGAATTGCATAGCAATGATGCCCACTCGACAATTGTTAGTAGAATCAATACCTGAAAATCCTGGAATGTCTCTCTTGATTTCCTTTTCCCAATCTGGTTCACGGACTTCTTGTGCATGATATGGAGCATTCCTCTTTAGAGGAAATGATTGAATACTTTCTAAGATCTTGGAACAAGGTGGAGGGTTGTTTGCTTCAACCCTTTGATGCTGAACTTCTTAGGTGAAGTCATCAAAATTTTTTTTTTTTTTAACATAAGCTGCTGCAAATTCTTAGCAAGTGTTTGTACTTCATTCAGTGGAATAGTTCTACCAACTCGACGTCTTTCTAGTCTTGGAGGCATTGTTCTCTCCTCCAAAGCTTTGATACCAAATGATGTAGTCCAAAGGTTGACTACTCAAACAATGGGATCGGGAGAGTGACTCACATACATGGAAACTTAGTCACAAAATCGGGCATAAATTTTTTGTTATATGCTAAATTGGGAAAATGGACATAATTTTGTCGATTTAGATCAAAATGACTTGATTCCAAAGCAAAAAAAAAAAAAAAAAAATATATATATATAATAAAAATAAAAAAAAAAAATAAAAAAGGACTCTTCGATCTACAACTTGTGTGTTTTGAGTTTTCTCAAATAAGCACTGTAGCCTTGTCGATTTTGGAAGGAAGTGGATGAAACAAGATTGCACAGAATGAAGAAAATGATAGTAACTTCAATGGTTGCTCTTTTAGGTCTCTAAGGAAGTTGAAATGGCATCAATTCTTCGAGATTAATGGCTACAACTCTTCAAGGTTGCAGACTTTAAAAGCTCCAATTCTTCAGGAACATAATGAAAACTCTTGTAGGTTTTCAAGGGGTTTGGACTCTTCAAAATTTAGGGGAATTGCACTAAGCAAATTTTATTAATCAAATTCGTTTTGTATTTTATAAAGGCTTGATAACCTTCTATAACAAAACAAACGAATAGTAAGAAACTAAAGTCAAGTCTAGAAACTATAAACATTCAGAAACTAGAAGCTATTAAAGTCCTCACAATGTAAGTTTCGATGTGTGGGAAATGACAATGTTTTTATGACAAAGTCAAAGATGAGGCCTTATTGGTGAAGGACTTGTCCATGAAAGTGTCATCGATCTTCAATGCATGCCAATCTTCTTGGATGAACGAATTGGTCTAGAACAGGGACTGCGTCACTTAAGTATTTACAATCGGTGATTGAATCAATTTTCGTCCTTTCAACAGGGATGTTCAAACTCGGAGGAGAGAGATTTGCAAGTATGTGAACAACCACATCAGCAAAATTTGAAACAAAATTAAAAAGAAAAAACAAAGAGAGCAGCACGAGAGGAGGAAAGGACAAAACTTGCCAAAACTCCACGGGCTTACATCTCAGTCTGGAGGACGGCGACAGTCCGTCTCAACCTGATAAGTAATGCAACTTGTCTCATATTCTGAACCCTAGGAGCTAAGCAGCATACTGGTGAAGCAGTTGAGCGGTGTGCTTTGGAAGACATATTTGTTTTCAAAAGACCATCGAATATGCTTTTCTATCTTATGGTGTACAACTTGGACAAAAATCATAAGATCCGGGATTGATTCCTCTGAGGCCTGTACTAACTATGGAACGAACCTTTGCTAAGGCTATTCAATGATGTTATATTTGTTTGATGATAATTTATTTTTCAATAAAACCAACTTAATTTTTTTGAAATATACTTGGCGTTCAAGCAGCGAATATCATTTATTGAATTTCTAAATGTTGATTTAAGATATGAAAATTGATGATTGCACGTCCTTGCATCATGAGTGAGATATTACATTTGCATCGATCTTGTCATTAAAGCACGTCTCGGAATGTTCGAAGACCTGGATGTTGCAACAATGAGGAAAATTCAAATTGGACTCATTGTTAACTTGTATAGTTTGGGTCAAATTAGGATGCAAAACACTGAAGTTCATCTTCGTTCTGGAGTCAGGAAAAACAAGGTTTCTTTTTTATTAATATATAAAAAGATCTATGTTGGCTTTCTTTCGATCTTCAAAGGCCATTCGAGTGAGTGGCACTTCTCGTGGCATGAACGTGCAGAGGATCATCGTGGATTGAGGCAATTCAAAAATGTTACAAAGCCGATGAACTTTGAGTTAAGATTCGTGAATTTCTTCGTGAGATTGAAATATTATTTTACGAGAGATTGCGATGGCTAAACATTGTATGAGTTATTGGGTATAATTGGAAATCGAGGAAATACTGATTGCATTTAAATGACTCGAATGGGTTGCCATTCTCCAAATGAAACTTATAAGTGATAGCATCTTTGTGTGTGCGCATGTGTAAACTCAAACAAATGAGCCCATTTGATGTGGAATTTGGCTATGGGCAGACTAATGCGTAATAAGCAAATTGACTAGATACAAACTTAAATTGTTTTTTGGTTTGCCTTCACAAGAGGATAAGACAGACTTGAGGATGAACTTCTGCATATTTGTAAGCGAAGTGAGAAGGCAGTTCATCTTTGTTTCTCAAGGAAGTTGATTCTCTCTCCTAACTCATAGCCTTCATTGGGTTTAGACTTGTCAGTATCCGGTCCACATAAATCAGGTCTATCAAAACCATTAATCATATAAATTTTACGCGAATCTCATAGAAAGTCAATGAATGCGATGGCATATGATCCATGGACCATGATACATGCAAGTATTTCCGTTGATCGATCAATTTTAATCGTAGCACATTGTAAGTACATGAAATTTATTAAACTTTCTAATGCAAATTGTTGTAATTTGTAAAAACTTGAAATATTTGAATTAACAGTTGAGATCCATTATTTTTGACCCAACAGTTACTAGCCCTTTTAGAATGATTTGTCAAAAGATTGAAGAAGCATCCATGTAAGACCAAAGAGTTTCCAATTTTTTCCTTTAATATATTTTCTTCTTTTTGTTAGCATAATTTTCCTTTTCACTAATGCCAAGCCCAAACCTTAAATTAATTATGATTAAACTGACTATGTTCATCAATATTGAAAGCTTAATCCAGTTGATGACGACTCTAATGGATTGACTGCTTTGAATCTTTGATACCATTAAACTAAAGCTGCATTCGGTTGTCCATATTATTTGGCCAAATAAAAAAGGATAGTATATGATGAAATATTATATGGAATTGAGATTCTCTATGGCTTTTTTTAACATGAGATTGTCTATAGTTAACGGGTAATTCATCTGATATTTTCTTCCTGGAGAAGTTGACACCACATTTAACATGTTAATAATGTCATCATGTCCTAAACATGTTATTATGTCATATTCAAAGTGGGCACCAAGTTTGAGATCTAACATTATGGGATTGTATAAATATAAAGTAGACATATGTGAAATATTTTATCAGTATTGACGATTAACTTCACACAAAAAATTGGCTTCTCATACATGCACCTCAAGTCGGGAAACAAGAAGGGAGAAGGAAGAGGCAAACAAATCCATTCAAATCGTACTTAATTTTTCTGATGACAGATTTGCATTTAATTATTATGAAATTCAATCATTGTGTCAACCACTTGATCCTAATCTTGATGCATTAAATAATATGAACACCTACATAATCTAATGGCCAAGGCGGAGGAAAGCCCATATGCATCCGATGCACATAAGACTTTGCTCCTTCTACACGCCCAAACTCCCCAGGATAATGCCTAGAAGGCAACGAGCAAGCACGCGCAGAGGAAGATTACTGGAAGTGAAAACGAAAGGCCCGCTTGAAGCAATGAAGGGAATGCTCATTCACCGGACAAGTCCAGGTCATTCGACCAGTTTGTAATTCTACTTACATCAATTACATTTGTTCGTAAGCCTACTATTCTAAATGAAGGAATAGTGACTCCTTATAGCCAATAGGCATAATAGGCCTTATTTAGGCCACTGAGGAGCATGCGTCGAGGACCGCAAGAAGGCAACTACTGAGAAATTATATCATAATAATATAAGATGATTTAAGTGGTAAAATTCACAAAAGAGATTATTTTATTTGACACGTTAGCTCCACACAAAGCCCAATCAGACTCAATTGCCATTTGGTCTCCCGCCGTTTGCGGAAATAAATGTAGGCTTTTATCGTAAATAAAATATAAATTAGAAAGGTTGCAAATATTTACATAGGAGAAAGATCCACAGCCCTTGCATTAATCCTGTGATGTGATTATTTTCATCTATTACATAAGCTGTAAAATGAGTCTACATAATCATGCCAAAATACACAGGTATGTTTTTCAACGATTTATTTCTATACACAGGTTCAGAATTTGTTATAGGTTTGTTATTTTTGAAAAGAAAAAGAAAGGCGATTAACTTGATTCAGTTAAAAATGATCTTATTACAAAATAGTTACATTTTAGGCGGCTTAACATTCAAAAAGGCAAAATGCCAAATAAAGTGCCTTCGACTTCTGCTCTTTGGCTCTTCATTATCATCTTATCTCACAAATTTCTTTGCTCAGCTTCACAAAAATGCATCCTCAATTGATTTATTTCTGCTTTCATTATGGAACTCTGTCCGGCGAAAACTGAGAAAATTTACATAACCATACACCAAAGGATTTTGTCTTAAAGAAAAGCAAACGTCACGTCATTATCAACAAAGCTTGACTTGAATTACTACAACTCCCAATCCAACAGCCCTTTTCATCATCATATAATGTCCTAAAAAAATTACAGATATACAGGGCATCAATTCATATATTAGACTCTGTTTATTTCATAGAAAATGAATTATATGAAAAATATTTTCCTAAAATAATTACTTATAAAAATGAATGAACGAAATATATTTTTATCGTACATGAAAATATCTGAATATAAATTGTAACAACAATATTTTCCATTGACTAATTATTTTAAGTCAGTTAAGCTATTATTTGCTCCAAGCAGTTTGAATATATTGTTCATTCCTCATGTAAGGCATCATCCAAATAAATTGTTTTTCTATTTTGGCCTATCCTGCTTTTGCTCCCCCAATCGCCTTTGTAAAGTTTGACATCAAAAAGTTGACGGTCTTATAGAACAATTAATATATAGTTTATGTTTGGGCCAAAATTACTCTATCTAATCCGCTCATCACGAGGTAAGCTTTGTGTGATATTGGACTTTACTAAGTTTGTTAATGGGCTTAAGGTTTCGGCTTTAGTTGACATACTTTCCACGGTTGATATAAATAGTGATAAGTGGCCATGTGACCCCTTCTATTCATTTTCTTCTAGTGCATTGACCACCAATGATATCTACAGTACTTATGTTGACCAGTTAAGAGAAATGGACTACTTTTCCCAATTATAAAAGATCAATTCGTCAGTAAAAAAGTGGTCTCTCCATTTCACAATGCCTCGTTTTTAAGCCGGTCACCTGTGCTCCGATGCTTGATATATTCAGGACTTATTTGAATTACTTCGATTAGACATTAGTTTCAACAGGGAAAAATAAAAAAGCATATCCAGGAAAAGACTCACGGCGACAAGACTTATGAATTGCGCCTTGAAATATCGGATCAACAACGAACAATGCGAACTGCAGATGATTACGTTAGAATTTTGTTGATATGGAGTTTCTTAATAATAGAGGTGGACCACACCATTGACCTGCCGAAGTAATTGTTCTACCCGGCTAGGATTACTCAGGCTCAGAATTTTCCATGTCCTCTCCAACGCTGAATCTTGAGTCCACAATTTGTTAGGCTTTGCAGTTTCTCAAATCAACAACATTTGGGTAGGGGCAGATGTTAATAATAATCAGAGACGAAAGGTTTTAAAGTTGGGGGTTCCACTGCTTTGGTCGATTTTGCTAAGAGGTTAAATTGTCTTCATCACTTTGAATGAGGGGCTCAAAGCCAAAGAAGCCGTACAAATAGCAGCTGCCACCGAAAGGCCATTTCTTCGATTTTCTAATGCAAAGGGATCGCTCCAGCAACTGCTCACTGTTCGAAATTTGTGACTGGAAACCGAAAGACCAGCCTGAGCATGCCATCTTATTGATTTACTCGCCAAGATGAATATCCTAGACATGTCGCATACCCCTTACGAGAATGTCACTGCAAGGATTAAGCTGTCTGACATTATTGGATCACAAAAATTAACAGTCCTACAAGCCATTAGACCAGGTAGACTATTCGGAGGAGGTATGCTAATCAATGATCTACAGACGTACAAAGATGCAATAATAAGCAACTACCAGAATCCCAGGTTGAACTTTCTGATCGGAGATGCACAATTGTAGTTTTGGGGAGAGATATAAGACAAAGAATGAGAAATATTTGTATGGAGTCTTCTCTTCTCAGCATCTGAAATTGACTGGCTCGCCTTTGAAGCGAACTTCAGAAGAGTCTGTTATGACTGGCTATTTCCCATGCTGATTTCTCTCTCCACTTGCAGCTGTGAATCTGAAGCAGCACTCAAAGAACCGCTGATTATGATTAGACAGATTAGATCATGAGCTATGGCGTCCAAGTCAACATCACTGGCCAAAGGAAGCTGCAAAAGGGAATTAAAGCAGACACTCAGCAAAACTTCAGTGATGCCCAATTGTTGCCATTTTAACAGCCTCATTATACTGAATTGGAGGAATATAATTAAATGAATTTGCCAATATCTTCCTAATTAGTTCCAAGAGAAAAGAAAAAGAGAGAGAGAGAGAGGGATGACAATGTCCTGTTTCATGGAATCAGCTATAAAGGCCATTTTCATTTTTTTCTAAGCAATATCAATAGGTGTAAAATCTACCAGTTCCAAGTTCCGAGGTTGAAAGTGATTTACTATTGGACATCTAAACTTATCTAAGCCTCACCCAAGCGGGTTGTAGATCCAACCCTTTTACAACATTATCTTCTAAAAGTATTGTGTCAGATGCCTCGAGTTCTAAACAGGATCTTCAGCTGCTCAAATTGACTCTGTTTCTAGCTCTCTTAACTTAACAGGATCCAACATTCTCTGTTCATATGTAATCTTTCAGATGCATCTTCTTGAAAATTAAGATTGCGGATATGTAGTTCTTTTAAAAGTAATCATATAAATTTCCATCTGTATGACCAGTTTCAGACCATGTCACAGATGAAACGTTAAAAGCAAGCACTGGCAGATGGATGGAAGCTAAGTTTTTACCTTCCTTGATAAAACTTTAAGGATATCTAGCCTCTCCTATAATGAACAAAAATCACAGAATAGAAGTCTTCAAGCCTGCTAGGTCTCAGAAATGCACAATCAAGTAAGTCCCGGTCTACCGCTTCACACCAAATGCAACTTGATTAGAACTAAGAGCACATAACTGGACAAATATAAAATAAAGAAAAGGATCCCAAGAAAGGAAAGTGAATTGGAGTTATTCAGAGATAGATGAACTCATGACTCCTGAAAACAAAAGATCACTTCATGCCACAAAGATGTCACAACAGATATGAGAAATCGCCCTATGCTCGATGTCACAAGACTATCAGAATCCATTGATGCTGTTGTAGAGGCTCAAGTCTAGCTTAATACACTTCTTCTACGCTACTTCAGCAACTGAAAATTTACGCAACCCCATCTTTGTTACCTTCTTTGATACATGTGTAATTTATCCAATACCGTGTATCCAAAGTTAAACAGTTCTAAATCAAGGAAAAGCCAAGTCTAGCATTTTATAGTCTGCCTCAAAAGTTAATACATAGTCTCCACACTAAATGCTTGGTAGAAAATGTTTGTTAAAGCATTCATAATGGCTGTGCAACTTCAAATAGTAGCTCACAGCTTGTGTGCCATTTGAAGAGTGCACTTTTTGTTACCATGTAAGATGAAATCATTACCTTGTTTCTGCGAACAGCAATGCGCCGAATAAAACTTCAACACCATCTAATATAGTAAAAAACTGCACCAATGAATAACATACCAGTAGTGAGTCATACCATTGAATATATTCACTTGACTGCCTTATAAGTGCTATGAATGCAAGAAACTGACTTGATTGATAACATGATCAGTGAACCCCTTATTATCCCTCTTTGGAGCAATGGAATCAATTTCATCAAAAAAGAGAAGGCAAGGAAGTGCAGCTACTGCCTTCAAGGATATATCTAGAACCTGTATTTTCTAATTGCCGTTACTCTCAAATATTCAAAATTTCTCCCTTTTGCTGACAAAATCAATGCCATCAATTTGCAAAATAGAAAACCCAGTAGACATTTGATCACCAATTCCAAATTTTTAGTAAAGAAAAATCTTCAAATATTTTACATCTTTAATCTTTCTCTTAAACAAATGGTCATAGACGATCCTCTCATTCATGCGTTAGAAACTCATCAACCACTTTAACTTGGCATTTTTAGTGGTTATGGGAGGATCCTCATTGCTACCGCTAGTTATCCTATTTTGACTGCTAGCATACTTGAAGATACTCTATTAAATGCATACCAAAGCAACAGAAGCAACGGAAGAAAGCACAAAAATGTGAAATGTTTGGAAATAACAAAGTATAATACCAGATTACATAATGGAATTCAATCAGCATCAATGTAGTTGAAAAGAAGCCTCTTATAGCTTGCTTAGTAGTACCAATGTACTTATTCAACAGCTCAGCCTTCACTGATATGGATTGAAGAGAACAAGTTGCTGTTGCAGCACCAATAATGTGTGTCTTGCCAAAGCCCAGATGTCCATTTAAAAGAACATTTGACCATGGCCTTACAGGAGCTTGCCTGAAAACATTTTATTAGCAAATATAAGAATGATAGACACGGAGATGAAATAGGTTTATTTAACAAGTTAACAATGACCACATTTTAGTAGAGTGAGATAGAGAGAGAGCAAGATGAGGAAAGGTGTAATGAGTCACTAGAAAGAATAAACGAAAGCTACAGCTGAGACACAACCAATGCAATTATACAAGCTTTCTTGAACAAAATCTATGCATAATTTAGCTCACTCACAAGAATGCATTAGGGAAACAATGGTAAGTGGTTAAGCCCCATCATCTCAAGTAATCCCATCATCTTAGTGAAGATTCTATAGAGCCTAACCATAAACTCCCTTCACTAGATTGTCAATCTAGCAAAAAAGGTTTAGATAGCTGATCATCAAAAGATTACTTTGACGTTACACAGAAAGTCAAGCACTTCATGGAAGACAAACATTGGAGAACCTACTACATAGATTAGTATTGCTCCTCCAGATACTCGATCAGGAAAGACACTCATAAAACAATAATAGGATCCTCGCACATGTTGAGTATGAGGAACAACTCTTTTTTCTAACAAAATAACAAATTCCTCATCCAACAAGATAAAGTGAATTAAGCGATCAAATAGCATGAAGTATTTGGGACGCACACTCAAGAACATAGAGGAAGTCACGGACCTTCCAAGTTTCAGTCCCCCAAATGTCTACTATTTGACTGACTTACCAAGGTCTATAAAATTATGTGCTTCGATTAACCTAATTATGAATACAGAGAATAAGTATTTCAACAAACAAAAGCTATGGTTAATTAGTACATTAAGCCATTGAATGCCTAAGCAGAATAGGACTGTTAGCCTAAAAAAGTTTGCCCAGCAAACAACTTTAAGTTGCTCATATAGATCCCCACCTTTACACCTGAAGACATTTCAGCATGAATAGTTGACAGCATTCTAGGAATCTTCATAAATAGATGAAGAAAGCTAATAATTATTGCTGAGAACTAGAACTTCAACTTTAAGAATGGGAACACTTGAAAATTGCAACTATAACAATTTGCATCAGATGTGGAGTAAAGTTGATAGTGATATTTGGTTGTGCAGCATCAGATAATTCCAGTTATATCCTCTGGAACTACAAGAAACAAAGATTATACAAAAGGGAGCAACCCAAATTTTGCATTTGCCTAACTTAATTCATCTAGGAGTTAAAATCATCAAATTCCTAGACCCAACAAAATTTAGCAAAGGAAAAAGAAAATACATATCATCACCACAACAAATAAGAATTCAAGAATGTACATGCCTTATCGGGCAAAAAATAAATCTCCCCATGTTTTTCCCTGAATTCAAATTCAAATTAGTTCTTCCTAACACGCATGACCAAGGTGAAACGAGACAAAACAGATAGACCATATATCAACTCAAAACTAGCGCACAACATAAAAGTGAAAACTCAAACCCAAGAAGTTCTCAATCAAAATTGTTTTACATGGCAAGCTTGTTGTAATGCAGTAAATCATACTAAACCTAACTGAAATCACTTGTCATCTAACCCTTGCTAGCTTGATTCAAGTTGCAAAACTAAAGAATACTATCCTACAACAACCTTTGAATTTTTTCAAGTTCACATAAGTGCGATATTACTAACCTCCAGGCTGTCACAAATTAACATGTCTTCCCAATATATAGCCTCAAGCCAGTAACAAAAACCACAACAACAGTAATTCAACAACAATGGACCTACCCCAAACTGACATAGTAAACAACTTGAAACAAACAGGGACCTCCAAGTTCCCAAAAAATTCCGACTTACCTATGTGATCATTACTTGGTCCCTTAAGAATTGTAGATCAACAACAAGAACTTCTAAACTTTGCTTTAGCATTTTCTAGGTTCTTTTGTAGAAGAGTTATGGCCTACAACATGAATTAATGCAATCAATAAGATACTTGACATCATTACTGGAGATAAAGTGGCATTGCTTTAACTTGAGTACCTCTTTGCATGAATACTCCAACATAACATTTGCTCCAAGCCATAAACATAACAAATTAGTATATGTTCGATGTGAGCTCGTGAATACATGCCTTTAGAGACTTCAAAATCAGCGAGCAGTGCCCCATCCACAATAAAGAGCCATAAAAACCGGTCAGTTTGGCACCTATTATTATCTTCTGTGTCTTAGAAGTTTTGATGGTCTTAGGTATTAAAGCCCAATACAGTAATCCCACCCCATTTTTCTTTTTAATAGGACCTTCAAACATCAAAGCATAATATTATTGGCGATATTCAGGTGTCCAAATCTAAAACCACCGCACAATTATTGTGATCATATGGGTTCTTCAAAGCACTAGCTCAGATTCTTAGGAACATTGCTTCCAGAAATGCATTTGCGAAGGAAAAAAGACGATCGAATATTCCATATTTAGTCAAGTGCACCAAAAGTAGTTCCTAGTATGGCAAGAATAAGACTACCATATCCTCTACCTACTTTGTTAAGATAAAAAAGGACTGATATGATATGATCAGCTAAGAGAATATTGATGAGCAAGAAGACATTTTAACATGCAAATTTTCTAGCATGATAAGATTATGAGAAAATTTTAGTTCACATCACAAATGAAAGATGATTGATAGAATGTCAAGGATTCCAGATGAAAAAGAGAACCTGTAGAGTAAAAAATTGGTGTTTTAATGACAATAAAAAGAACTTAAGGGGATAGAATGAGAAAGAACTCCACATTGGAAAAACACTCAATTAAAATACATGCACCAAGAAGCTTTCATCTTGAATTTCAATCTTAAATTCTAGTTTTGAGGCTATGGTTCAATCTTTCAGTGGTATAGACACATGCTCATTGCACACACATAATCACATGCTCCATCACAGGTCACTTTGCTATAGCACATCTAACCATTCCTCTGGGGCTCAAAGAAAATTTCGGATCCAACCAGTGAGCTATCTGAGTACAAACTTGCAGATTGGAGAAGTGAATGTCAAAATATGGGAGGGTCACCTTGGTATAAAGCACCATTTCCAATCAGCCAGTTTGCTTCAGTCATTATGCAGGTTCCTAATTGAGTATAAAAAAAACTAGAGCCTAAAAAAGAGGACATCTTTGTGGCCTGTCACAAAGCTGAATAGAGAACCCGCAACAAACAGTAAGAGAGAAAGAAGAAGGGAGAAGGAATAGAGAAGAGGAGAAGGAGAATGTAGAAGAAAGAAACAAAGAAGGGGCTGTAGATTTCTATAGTAACAGAAACCCTACACCCTTGTATTTATATTGAATATAAACTGTATATGACAATAATACCCTTATGCAAAAAAAAAAAGGAAATAAAACTCTGATAATAAATGAAACTCAATTAAAGTAACTTAACACTCCCCCTCAAGTTAGAGCATATAGGTCACCCATGCCCAACTTGGAACAATCGGCAACAAAAGTAGGACAAAATAATGCTTTGGTAAACATATCAACAAATTGATCTCTAGAGGCAACGTAAGGAGTAGCAACCAGCTTTTGCTTCACAGCATCACGAACAAAGTGACAGTCAACTTCTATATGCTTAGTTCGCTCTTGAAAAACAGGATTCCTAGCAATATAAATAGTTGCTTGATTATCACACATTATATCAATAGGTTGATTAATAAAAAAAGTCCAAGCTCTTGGAGAAGAGATTTCAACCACAACAATTCGGCCATAGTATGTGCCATAGCATGATATTCAGCCTCCGCACTAGACCTGGTAATGGTAGTTTGTTTCCTGCTTCTCCAAGTAACTAAATTACCACCAATAAAGGTGCAATACCCAATTGTAGACCGTCGATTATATGTTGACCCAGCTCAATCAACATTAGAATAGCCAACCAAAGTGGAAGAACCATTAGATTTATAAATTAGTCCCTTACCGAGAGAGCTTTTAAGATATCGAAGAATGCGACATACAGCATCCCAATGAGCCTTCTTAGGTGACTCCATAAACTAACTCACCACACTAATAGCAAAAGAAATATCGGGACGTGTAACAGTAAGATAAATTAGTTTCCCAACTAGACGTCGATATTGATGCTTGTCTTCAATTTCATTTCTATCATCAACTCCAAACTTTTGATTTGGATCCATAGGAGTATCAACTGGCTTGGTAGCTAATGTACCTGTCTCAGACAAAAGATCAAGAACATACTTTCGCTGAGACAAATTAATACCTTTTTTACTTCGTAAAACTTCAATACCCATAAAATACCTAAGAGTTCCCAAGTCTTTAATCTGAAATTGCTGCTGAAGAAAGGACTTAACCTCATAAATGCCGGTCATATCACTACCAGAGAAAATTATATCATCCACATATACCACAAGAATGACCACCCCCGATTCCTTCTTGCGAATAAAAACAGAATGATCATAATAACATTGGTGAAAACCACATCTGGAAATCACTGAACTGAATTTTTCAAACCATGCTCTTGGAGACTATTTCAACCCATAAATGGCCTTATGTAGTCGACAAACTTTACTACGATTCTCCCCTTGAGCAACATACCCAAGAGGTTGCTCCATATATACTTCTTCAGACAAATCACCATAAAGAAAAGCATTCTTGACATCCAATTGATAAAATGGCCAATTGAAATTCACAACAAGAGAAATAATAACACAAACAGAATTGAGACGTGCCACAGAGAAAAAGTCTCAAAATAATCCACTCAATAAGTTTGAGTAAAACCTTTAGCAACGAGTCGAGCTTTAAGACGCTCGATTGAGAGCCATCCGGATTGTACTTGATAGTGTACACCCAACGACACTTCACCACATCTTTCCCAAGGGGAAGATCAACCAATGACCATAGCTTCCATTTCCACATCCATAGCTTTCTTCCACTCAAGACGAGACAAAGCCTCAGTGGTAGAAGTAGGAATTGTGTGAGTTTGTAATGATAGAGCAAAGTCATATAATGGAGAAGGAAGATGTGAAAGAGACACATAACGCTCAATAGGGTAAGCCAAAGAGGATTTTTGTGTGCAAGACCGAGTCCCTTTGCAAAGGGCAATCGAAAGATCGTCTGGACCAGGAGACAAGGAGGAAGATTGATTGGAGGGTATGGAAGAGCTGGAGACTGGTGGTGCCGTAGACTGCTTTCGCCGTTGATACACTTGCAAGGGAGGAGATACTAGAGGAGGACTAACATAATCTAGGGGAATTTGTTGTGGGATAGGAGGATCAGCTACAATGTCAGTTGAAAACTCTTTACCCTCAGTAGAATCGTATGGTGTGCCCTCAAAAAAAGTAACATCAGCACTAACATATTGAGTACAAGTTGTAGGATCATAACACCGATATCCCTTCTGTGTACATGAATAGCCGAGAAAAATACATTTAGTAGCACGGGGAGATAGTTTATTAGAACCGGAACGTAGGTTATGAACAAAACAGACACACCCAAAGACACGTGGGGTAAGAGAGAATAACGGCTTGTCAGGAAATACAACACCGATTGGTGATTGATGATTAAGGACAGTGGAAGGCATACGATTTATAAGGTAGCATGCAGTAAGGACAGCATCACTCCAAAATGATTTTGGCACATTCATATGAAATAAGAGTGAACAAGCAACTTCTAGAAGGTGACGGTACTTTCTCTCGGCCACACCATTCTGCTAAGGGGTATAAGTACAACTTGTTTGATGTATAATGCCAAGATTAGAACAAAACAAAGAAATTAATTTCTATGTATATTCTAAATGTGGCATCCTAAATTTCGTAACGATCCTTAGATACACGGTGGTCCAGGATTAAATGATGTGAGTATTGCTGGATTATGATATTGGCGTTATATACGAACATTAGTTTGTATCATCGTTGGACAAGTGCATTACGTTTATCAATGATCCGATTTTCATATAAGTTATAGTCTCATCGGAGATCTTTCATGTGAGACCAAGACTCATTCCAAATGATTTTTGGCCCTACCAACTCGGGTACGCTAATGAAGAAACATCCGAGGATCGGCCATTGGAAGCTATCCATTTACTTATAGGCAGCTAACAAAAGAAAATTCGATGATGCATGAGGATTGTTCAAAAGCATGTGGGCAGATGTGAAGAATTATAACCCCAAACGTGTGATGACCATGACTAATAGATAGGAGTACCGCTGGATGATGCCAATAGTGTCCTGTACGGACATTACCTTATAATCACCATTGGACCAATGGATCACATATAGGAATGATCTAATCGTCAAATGAAATTATAGTCTCGACAAGAACTTTCCTATGTACCATTACTGGAGAGACTGAGATTTGCTCCATGAGAAGAATAGACAAGATATTTGGCCGTCTAGTTGTGTACCCTATGAATTGGACCTCCCTTGATTATTGCCGCGACATCACACGGCCATGTAAGTAGACTACACTTAATTCACGCATAAGCAGAGACTAAGGCCAATGATTAGAGAAGATATTGGGCCGTGTAATTAGAGTAATGAGTGGAAAAACCACCGTCACCTGCATGCAAAAAAAAAGGGTGATTAACTATTAATCAAAGAACAAAAAGGGAGGGGGTTTCGGAATTGAAGGACAGAGAGAGAAAGGGAGTGAACCGAGCAATTGAGAGAGGGAGAGAGGGTCGAGTGAGAGACCGAAAGAGAGGGTGAGCGGGCGTACGGGCGTGAGCTGCAAGGGGGAAGAGGAAGGCCGTCTTCCATTGTGTCCTAGCTGCCGCCGTTAACACCGCTGATCCCTGCCGCCATTGAGACAAGGCGAGGCCCTCCCGAACCCCTGTTTTTGGCCAGCAATCGAGTAGAAAGGTTTAAGGCAAGTAGAAGTTCTTCAATCTATGTTTTGCTTGCTGTTTTATCTAGCTAAGAGTTGGTGGATGCGAGAAAGGTGAAATTTTAGAGCTGCATGTTGGATTTTGGACATGTAAGATGAAGCTAGATCAAGAAAACTAGGAAAAACAGGGCATGCATTGTGGATTTCGAATTTGAGATGGAACAAGAATTTAAAAATCTGACTATGGAGGATTTTTAGAAGTGATAAGGCTGTGTTATAGTGTAATATACTTGTATCTATTTGATTGTGGATGTTGGAAGTCGAAATTCAAGGAGTAGGAAAAACTCTCATTAGGTTAATGGACTGTTTTGTGAAGAACGGTGTGACCCTCGGTGATTTTTTGATTTTTCTGTAATGTTCCAGCCACAATTTGACTTCGATTTCTTAATGAAAGTTGGATAGTACATCTGTAGGTACAACATATGAAAAATTTAGGGAAAATGGATGAGATTTATTTGATGAAATGATTTTTATACGGAAATGTTAAATCTGGAAATTTTACAGAACGTCAATAAGGAATACTGAAATTTTTACTCTCGATATGTAAGGATTTTGACTTGGTGTTCTTCACGAAAAGTTTTTCTTAAAGTCTCATTGATAACATGTTAAAATTTCACAATTTTCCGAGCTCATTTAGTATTTATTTCGAAATATTTACCAGAACTGTGCATGGTAAAATCGAGTTGCTCTATTTTCGAATTTTCACAAAATGTCCCAAAAGTGAATATGTTTTGTAATGGATATGTGATATGATGATACTGGAATTAGCATATCATGCAATATTGAGATGTGATGAGACTCAAGAGACATTTTGTCATTGCATTGAAAAGTGTTTTTGGAAATTAAGATGTTAATTGTTGCCGTTGGACACTCAGGTCAACAATGCCCCGGGAGTCAGGATGCCCAAAGGTTCGAATGAGTCGATGCCCTTTCGATGCCTAGTTGTATTTTGAATACATGCCCAGAAATTTTCCCCGGAGTGTCAGGATGCCCGGTTGTATTATGATACATGCCCGGAGGGTTAGGGGTTGTATTATGATGCACGCCGGGAGGTTAGGGGTAACCATGTCTATGGTCCCCAGTGATTCCTCGTGATGCCAGGTGGGGTGCGAGATGCCTAGAGGTTCGAATGAGTCGATGCCCTTTGGATGCCCGGTTGTATTTTGAATACATGCCCGGAGGCTTTCGCGACGCTAGGTTGGGTGCGGAATCCCAGAAGGATGCAAACATTGGTCCTCTAGGGGATGAAACCTTTTGAATGATAAAACAGATGATTATATTAAGTGTGAGTTTGGTCTGGTTATGGGACTAAATTTTATGGCATGGAATAGGACGTGTCATTACAGTTTGGCCCCATGATCGGGACTTGTGTGGCTGGACACGATGCATATTATTGGTTGGAAATGCACTGGTCATTTCATTGAAGAGTTATATGGTTTGGATGCATACTCATTCATGGATTGCCTATTTTGTCTATCATACTTGAATATGGATATAAATAGTAATGCTCGATATAGCTTGATGAATCTTTTATTGCTGAGTGGTTGTACTCACCCCGTTTGGGGACTAACATTTCAGACTAGACAAGAGACCTCTGCTAGAACTGCCATCGCCACCAGCAGATGGACCGAGTGGTTGGATATGGCTGCGAGGAGGAGGACAGCAGAGGAAGGAACTTTTGGACGCCGACACTGATCGATGGACTTTAAGTATATGACTGTTGGAAGAGATGTCGGTCATCTTTTGAAATATAGCCGAGTATAGAAAACCTTGGCATTTTGATGTATCGACTAATGATGTCCATCAAGTTATGTAAATAAAAGTGTTCGGCTTTAACTTATATAAAATGTTTAGTTGGTGTGCACTATTTTATGAATATAGGGAAGGGAGTTGTTGGATACACTTCCGCCATATATATTGTGCGGGGACCGATCTAAATGATATAAACTCCCAGGATTGATAGACCTTCAGGTCAAGCAAGAGAATGGCAATCGAACTATGGCAACCCTAACGATTCGAGGGCCGTCGAGGGGTGCCACAAGAAATGGTATCAGAGCTATGATTTATTTGGAGTGATAAGGTGCCTTAGATGGAAATAAGGATAGAATGATGCACACCATAGGATACTAACCAAGAGTAGTTGACTAACTTTGAACAACGGGTGATGGGTATTCACTCGTAGATCCCTAGTAACTAGTGTGATGTTGCTTTTGTGTGTCAATAACATTCTATGTTACTTATGTGACTTTAGTAATAACCTTAATCAATGATCTGACTAGTGACACCGAGTTGCAAATTAATCCTGAGGCAAATGCTTGGTAAATTGCAGGAAAATCATGGTACGAACTGGGAGTTCTCATCCACCAAGGGCTAAAGCCTCTGCTTCAAGGGCTGAACCCCGGATGGAAGATATCCTACAGGCATTGGCCAATATAGGAAATTTGATGGAAAGGCAAGCATAGCAACAACCTGGAACAGAACGTCGCCCTCAAGGACTAGTGGAGCAATTTCTGAAGCTGAAATCACCTAAGTTTAATGGAATGGGAAGTCCTGAGGAGGCAGAGCAATGGATTGATGGAATGGAACGGATTTTCCGATTGTTGAATTGTAGCGATGCTGAAAAGATGACCTTGGCAGAGTACCAACTGGAGGGAAATGCAAAGTTTTGGTGGAGAGCTTCAAGAGACACGATCTTTCCACCAGGTACTGATATAAACTGGGATGAGTTTGTTAGAGCTTTCAATAGAAAGCATTTCTCTAATTGTGCCAAGGATAGGAAGATCACTGAATTTGTTCAGTTAGAACAAAGGGAGCTGACAGTGGACTAGTATGAAGCAAAATTTTCTGAATTGTCTAGGTATGCACCTAGGTTGGTTGAGGATCGAGAGGAAAAGTCTAAGAGATTCCTGAAAGAATTAAGGACTGATATTAGAAAACAACTTGTGCCTCTGAATATAAGGGACTATAATGAGATTTATGAGAGGGCATAGTTGGTGGAGCAAGAGTTAGTGAGAGATTAATCGGAATCTAAGAGGTAGATGACCTTTAATGATGTTCGAAGGGGTAAGAGACCTTATCCTGATCAAGGACAGCCCTGGGAATCTAAGAAGATGAATAATTTTGGGAATTCTGAAAAGTCAGGAGTGGCCTGGTTCTAGGGAGAGTACCCTACCAAAGTAATATTTGTCAGAGATGTGGTGGACAACATGGACCAGGACCTTGTAATGATCGATTGAAATGTTTTGGCTGTGGGCAGAGAGGTCACTTTAAGAAAGATTGTCCACAAGGGAGGTCGCAGCCGAATGTCAGCTCGGTGCGACAAGTGCAACAACGTACTGCTAGACCAAACCCACCAAGGAATCCATAGAGGCCACTAGCACAAGGACATGTGTACGCGATCACCCAAGAGAGAGTGAAAGCTTCCGAAAATGTTATCTCAGGTACAATTTCTATAGATGATAAGAAAGTATATGCGTTATTTGATATGAGTGGCACGCATTCATTTGCGTATGAGAAATATAGATGATTGTGAGAAATAGGAACCAAATCTTTAGATATGCCTCTTCATATTTCTACATCACTGAAGGACTTGTTGTTATCTATGTTAACATGTGAGATGTGTGAGATAACCCTAAGGGAATGAGATCTGGAAATGGACTTGGTAGTGATAGTTATGTATGACTTTGGCGTCATCGTAGGAATTAACTAACTTCGTAAGCAATGGACTAGGATGAATGATCTCCTAAGATAATGCTTGCCTATATGCCAAGGATAAAACCATGAGGCTTAGTATGGGATAGGCCAAGCGGATAATATCTTTGTAAATTAGTCCCTATTGAAACGAGACCCTCCAAGGGATGTGTAGTTCGGGTTCGAACCAGGCAAAAGCTGGTGTACCTGTAACGACCTGGTCCAATGAGGGTGGGGAGTGGACGCCGAGGTCAGAGGACCTAAGCAAGGAGCGGCTCTTGGTAGGCTTCTAGGATGGCAAAAGGGGGCAGGAGTGAATCGAACTATGTATCGTACTGGGAGGGCAGTGTTTCTGAGATAATTCTATCAGAGTGGCACAACGGAAGCATGGTTAAGCTTGTAAAACTCTTGTTTGTGAAAAAGAAGGATGGGTCGATGCGTTTGTGCATTGACTATAGGCAATTGACTACTTGACCAACTGCAAGGAAGTTCGGTCTTTTCTAAAATTGACTTGAGATCAGGATATCAGTTAGGGATTAAGAAAGAAGACATTCCTAAGACCGTATTTAGGACTCGCTATGGACACTATGAGTTCCTAGTTATGCTATTTGGATTGACGAATGCCTTAGCTGCATTCATGGATTTAATGAATAGGATATTTAAGCCTTATTTGGATCAAATTGTGATTGTCTTCATTTGATGATATCCTAATATATTCTAAAGGACCCGAAGAACATGTGCAGCATCTAAGCGTAGTGCTGCAAACAAAGCTTAAGAAATGAATTATGGAAAGTGAGTTATGAATTTGAGGATTAAGTTATAATCATTTGAGCTAAGTAGTGACCTCTTATTAGAGGATCTCATTGGAAGTCTTGATGCATTACATGGAGGCATTCAGTATGTATAGATTGATCTTGGAAGTCATGAGTTTGAGTGGTCATATGAGACATGAAGTTATTTGTGGTTTATATGTCGGAATAATAGGTTTAATTGATGGAGGTCAACTTCTAAATTTTTGGTGATGATCTCAGTTTAAAAAGGTTCCGTGGAATTAGTGGATATGATCAATTGTGGTTATAGTCTTTCCAAGGTAAAATGGTGAAAGTTCAAGTTGTGGATTTGATGAGTGATTAGTCCAAGTGATGATCCTTAGAGTAAGACTCAATGGAAACTAGACAAGTTTTTATCTTGGTGGATTGTCGATCTTTGAATTGAATAAGTCTTGGTGGATTGTCGATCTTTGAATTGAATAAGTCTTGGTGGACTATCGATATTTCAACCGAATGAATGGTGCTATATTTTAGGCTTGAATTCATGTTGCAGTGAAGGCATAGTGAATGTCTCTGTTGGACTATACCAGATGAGTTATCGATGGTGTCGATTTTGATGGTTCTAGGCTTGAATTGATGGTGACAAAGGTATAGGAATAGTTCGGCTAAACGGTGTGTTCGATTGAAACCATTAGATATTCTAGAATGGAAATGGGAACATGTGACGATGGATTTTGTGCAAGGATTACCAAGGACATCAAGTGGCCACGACTCTATCTAGGTGATAGTAGATCGCTTGACTAAGTCTGCCCATTTCCTAGTAGTTCGTGTAGATTATCCGATGGATAAAATTGCCGATATACGTGTAAGCCAAATAGTACGCTTACATGGTGTTCCTGTAACTATCACGTCTGATCGAGATCCAAGATTTACTTCCAACCTTTGACGAAGTCTTCAAACCGCCTTAAGGACTAAACTCCAATTTAGTATTGTTTTTCATCCACAGACGGATGGACAAATGAAAAGAGTGATCCAAGCATTAGAGGATATGTTAAGAGCTTGCATCCTTGACTTTAAAGGAAGTTGGGATGAAAAGTTATACCTGGTAGAATTTGTGTATAACAATAGTTTTCAGAAAAGTATAGGTATGGCTCCCTATGAAGCGTTGTACGGGAGGAGATGTAGAACTCCTATTTGTTGGAATGAAGTAGGTGAAAGAAAATTGATAGGACCTGAATTGGTACAAGTTACTATAGAAGCAGTTGAGATTATAAGGAAAAGACTTAAGACAGCTCAAAGTCAACAAAAAGACTACGCAGATAAACGTAGAAGATCTTTGGAATGTAGTGTGGGAGAACATGTATTCCTTAAAGTATCTCCAATAAAAGGGATATCACGATTTGGAATGAAAGGGAAATTAAGCCCCAGATTCGTTGGACCCTTTGAGATACTCGAGAAAATAGGAGACGTAGTTTATCAATTGGCGCTGCCTCCTAAATTAGGAAATTTACATGATGTGTTCCATGTGTCGATGTTGAGGAGGTATCGGCCGGATCCTGGTCACATACTCAATCATGAAGCCATCAAAGTGGATGAGAAAGTGAGGTACATAGAAGAGCCAGTACAAGTGTTTGATCGAAAGGAACAAGTCCTTCGGATGAAGAAAATAATTCAACTGATTAAGATATTATGGCGACATCATGATATGGAAGAGGCCACATGGGAAAGTGAAAAAGGAATGAAGGAAAAGTACTTTCTTTTGTTTAATGAGACATAAGTAATATCTAATTTCGAGGACGAAATTCTCTAAGGAGGGGAGAATTGTGGCATTCTAAATTTCGTAATGATCCTTAGATACACGGTGGTCTAGGATTAAATGATGAGAGTATTACTGGATTACGATATTGGTGTTATATACGAACATTAGTTTGTATCATCGTTGGACAAGTGCATTACATTTATCAATGATCCGATTTTCATATAAGTTATAGTCTCATCGGAGATCTTTCATGTGAGACCAAGACTCATTCCAAATGATTTTCAGCCCTACCAACTCGGGTACGCTAATGAAGAAACATCCGAGGATCGGCCATTGGAAGCTATCCATTTACTTATAGGCGGCTAACAAAAGAAAATTCGATGATGCATGAGGATTGTTCAAAAGCATGTGGGCAGATGTGAAGAATTATAACCCCAAACGTGCAATGACCATGACTAACAGATAGGAGTACCGCTAGAGGATGCCAATAGTGTCCTATATGGACATTACCTTATAATCACCATCGGACCAATGGATCACATATGGGAATGATCTAATTGTCGAATGAAATTATAGTCTCAACAAGAACTTTCCTATGTACCATTACTAGCGAGACCGAGATTTGCTCCATGAGAAGAATAGACAAGATATTTGGCCGTCTAGTTGTGTACCCTATGAATTGGACCTCCCATGGTTATTGCCACGACATCACACGGCCATGTAAGTAGACTACACTTAATTCACGCATAAGCGGAGACTAAGGCCAATAATTAGAGAAGATATTGGGCCGTGTAATTAGAGTAATGAGTGGCAAAACCACTGGCCCAAAGCCATTCTACATTGTCGACACTTGAGTCAACAATTGAGGATAAATGCTGACCGAAACATGGCCAGCAACGGAGAAATTGCTCCCGAAGTGGTGGCCAACGCATGAAAGAGGTGAAGCATGGTGGACACGTCCATTCCAGCTGGCAAACTCCCTTGTAGTCACCGAAAATTTTACATGCAAGCCATCATTAGCCTAATAGATTTTTGAGGGAAGGATTTGCTCGGTTTTGAGGGGGAAGAGAGAGATAGCCGAGCAAAACAAAACAGAAAGAGAGAGGGCTCGCGAGAAGGGGATGCCATTCAACATTTGTCTTTGAATTGCCTCCACTTGTTCATTATTTGAAGCCACTTGTCCATGCATCTTCCACTTGTCCTTTCCATGAGAACACTTGTCACCCGCATACAAAAAAAAAGGGTGATTAACTATGAATCAAAGAACAAAAAGGGAGGGGGTTTCGGAATTGAAGGACAAAGAGAGAAATGGAGTGAACGGAGCAATTGAGAGAGGGAGAGAGGGTTGAGTGAGAGACCGAAAGAGAGGGTGAGCGGGCATACGGGCGTGAGTCGCAAGGGGGAAGAGGAAGGCCGTCTTCCGCCGTGTCCTAGCTGCCGCCGTTAACGCCACTGATCCCCACCGCCGTTGAGACAAGGCGAGGCCCTCCCGAACCCCTGTTTTTGGCCAGCAATCGAGTAGAAAGGTTTAAGGCAAGTAGAAGTTCTTCAATCTATGTTTTGCTTGCTGTTTTATCTAGCTAAGAGTTGGTGGATGCGAGAAAGGTCAAATTTTAGAGCTGCATGTGGGATTTTGGACATGTAAGATAAGCTAGATCAAGAAAACTAGGAAAAACAGGGCATGCATTGTGGATTTCAAATTTGAGATGGAACAAGAATTTAAAAATCTGACTATGGAGGATTTTTGGAAGTGATAAGGCTGTGTTATAGTGTAATATACTTGTATCTATTTGATTGTGGATGTTGGAAGTCGAAATTCAAGGAGTAGGAAAAACTCTCATTAGGTTAATGAACTGTTTTGTGAAGAACGGTGTGACCCTCGGTGAGTTTTTGATTTTGCTGTAATGTTCCAGCCACAATTTGACTTCGATTTCTTAATGAAAGTTGGAGATTACATCTGTAGGTACAACATATAAAAAATTTAGGGAAAATGGACGAGATTTTATTGATGAAATGATTTTTATACGGAAATGTTAAATCTGGAAATTTTACAGAACGTCAATAAGGAATACCGAAATTTTTACTCTCGATACGTAAGGAATTTGACTTGGTATTCTTCACAAAAAAGTTTCCTTAAAGTCTCATTGATAACATGTTAAAAGTTCACAATTTTCCGAGCTCATTTAGTATTTATTTCGAAATATTTACCAGAACTGTGCATGGTAAAATCGAGTTGCTCTATTTTCGAATTTTCACAAAATGTCCCAAAAGCGAATATGTTTTGTAATGGTTATGTGATATGATGATACTAGAATTGGCATATCGTGCAATATTGAGATGTGTTGAGACTCAAGAGACATTTTGTCATTGCATTGAAAAGTGTTTTTGGAAATTAAGATGTTAATTGTTGCCGTTGGACCCTTGGGTCAACGATGCCCCGGGAGTCGGGATGCCCAAAGGTTCGAATGAGTCGATGCCCTTTCAATGCCTGGTTGTATTTTGAATACATGCCTAGAGATTTTCTCCGAGAGTGTCAGGATGCCCGGTTATTATCATACATGCTCGGAGGGTGAGGGGTTGTATTATGATGCATGCCCGGAGGTTAGGGGTAACCATGTCTATGGTCCCTAGTGATTCCTCGTGATGCCAGGTGGGGTGCGAGATGCCTAGAGGTTCGAATGAGTCAATGCCCTTTGGATGCCCGGTTGTATTTTGAATACATGCCCGGAGGCTTCCGCGACCCCAGGTTGGGTGTGGAATCCCAGAAGGATGCAAACATTGGTCCTCTGGGGGATGAAACCTTTTGAATGATAAAATAGATGATTATATTAAGTGTGAGTGTGGTCTGGTTATGAGACTAAATTGTATGGCATGGAATGGGACGTGTCATTACAGTTTGGCCCCATGATTGGGACTTGTGTGGCTGGACACGATGCATCTTATTGGTTGGAAATGCACTGGTCATTGCATTGAAGAGTTATATGGTTTGGATACATACTCATTCATGGATTGCCTATTTTGTCTACCATACTTGAATCTGGATATAAATAGTAATGCATATAGCTTAATGAATCTTTTACTGCTGAGTGGTTGTATTCACCCCGTTTGGGGACTAACATTTCAGACTAGAGAAGATACCTCTGCCGCTACCGCCACCGCCACCAACAGATGGACCGAGTGGTTGGATATGGCCGCGAGGAGGAGGACAGCAGAGGAAGGAACTTTTGGATGCCGACATTGATCGATGGACTTTAAGTATATGACTGTTGGAAGAGATGTCGGTCATCTTTTGAAATATAGCCGAGTATAGAAAACCTTGGCATTTTGATGTACCGACTAATGATGTCCATCAAGTTATGTAAATAAAAGCATTTGGCTTTAACTTATATAAAATGTTTAGTTGGTGTGCACTGTTTTCTGAATATAGGGAAGGGAGTTGTTGGATATGCTTCCGCCATATATATTGCGTAGGGACCGATCTAAATGATATAAACCCCCAGGATTGATAGACCTTCAGGTCAAGCAAGAGAATGGCAATCGAACTGTGGCGACCCTAATGGTTCGGGGGCCGTTGAGGGGTGCCACACTAAAGCATTATCTGTTCGCAAAATTTTAAGGGATGTATTGAACTGATTAGTAACCTCACAATGAAATAATTGGAAAACATGTAAAAATTCAGAATGGTCATGAAGCATGTAGAGCCACGTTAAACGAGTATAATCATCCATAAAAGTAACAAAGTACTTAAAACCCTTTCTAATAGCTATACGGGAAGGTCCCTAGATGTCCGAATGAACAAGTTCAAGTAAAGTAGATGCACGAGAATTATTACGACTAGAAAAAGAATTACAATGATGTTTCCCAAGTTCAGAGGCCTCACACTCAAGAGTAGAAATTGATTTACACTTGGGAATTATTTGTTGTAACTTAAATAAAGATAAATGCCCTAAACAAGAATGCCATAATAGGGGGGTAATAGAACTAGCAGCTAGACCATTGGCGTCAGTAGTGGAGACACCATTTAGATAGTAGAGTCCATTACGTTCATGCCTTCCACCAATCATCTTCTTTGTCTAAAGGTCCTGAAAAACGCAATGAGATGGGTAAAATGTAACTAAACAACTAAGAGCTTTAGTTAACTGACTAACAGATAAAAAATTTAAAGGAAGTTGGGGAACATGTAAAACAGAGGACAAAGATAAGGAAGATGTAAGTGAAACAGTCCCTGATCCAACCACTTGAGTCGAGGAACCATTAGCTAAAATAACTTCTGATGAAGGACTAGAGTTATGGTGGGAAGAAAATAGTTCTTGCTTACCCGTCATATGACTAGAAGCTCCCGAGTCAATGACCCAAGAGGTGTTAGGAGACAAAGTAGAGAAGGAGGCCATGTTACCTGTACGTGCAAGAGTGGTAGTGGATGAGAAATTGGAAGCCTTTAGTTGTTAGACATGCTTGATGAGTTGTGCAACCATATCATCTCGAGCCATAGACTCAGAAGAACTACCCACAGGTGGGATAGATGGGTTCATGTCGTTGTAAGACACATTTCGAGCACTCCCTTCAGACATAGTAGTATTTATAGTAACTAATTGTTGAGCCCACTCAGGCTTGCCATGCTTGGCCTAACAAGTGTCAACAATATGACCGGATTTGCCGCAGTATATATACCAATGGCTATCTCAATCATAACTTTGTCCACTACGTCCACCATCACGACTACGACCTCCCCCAAAACCACGACCTCTATTGGAAAATCCACCACGACCACCCACCATTACTAGCCACAAATGCTGAATTGTCTTTAGATGACGTAGAAGACGGAGGGACAATGTGTTGAATTCGACAAAATGCTTCATTCATAGAAGGAACTCTCTCGCCAGTAAGAAGCTGACTCTTTACAGGCTGTAAGTCGACATTCACGCCAGATAAGAACTTGGCCACTTGAAATTCAGCTCGTTGTGTCTTAAGTCTCTTAAGATCAATAGTGATGGGCTGATAAAGATTGAGTTCTTCCCACATACCTTTCAAAGCACTATAATACTCTCCAAGAGACTTGTCTCCCTATTTAAAATTAAAGATCTTCTCATATAGTTCATAAACTCTAGACATATTTTTGTCTTGTGAGTAACTCTCCATAAGATCATCCCATACTCCCTTAGCAATTGTGTGGAACATGACATTAGCAACGATGGATGGTTCCATGCTATTCCATAACCACACCAGAAGTGTATCATTCTCTCTCATCCAATCACTATAGTCTTTAGAATTTTCAGCAAGATGGTCTGTGGTAAGATAATGAAGTTTCCCTTTGGCATTAATATAGACCTTCATAGCTTGGGCCCATAACAAGTAATTGGAGGATCCATTTAATTTAATAGTGGTAATTTGAACATTGATACTATCTGTAGGAGCCTTAGTATCACTCATGACGATAATCTCAATATAAATATATCTACCACTAATCAAGAAGGCTGAAACTTTAGTGCAAGAAACAAAATAGCATCATTGATGTATAATCAGATGTAATTGGCTCCATCAATTAACCAAAGGGATGTTGACAACTCATAAATATAGATTGCTGTATAAAAGAAGATATTTGACCAGAAATCTCGATTCAAATAATTATATGCTTGATGGAAACCTAGCAAGAATAGTCAACCATAATCAATAAAGTACTACGATTCTTGAATCCGCTGATCAGAAAGAGTTGTAATCCATGTTCACAAACCGAACCTATGAATCTAATATCTTATGATCTCATATGTATCAAGACTTGAAGAGAAAACAGATAAAAATTACAGCTTTAGGTGGCTGTGCACCAGAGAAGAAATAGGGTTACTAGGGGACTCTCAAACCAGCAATAGGATCAAGTAATCAAGTAGTTAGACTTGCTCTAATACCATGTCACAAAGCTGATTAGAGAACCCGCAGCAAACAGTAAGAGAGAAAGAAGAAGGGAGAAGGAATAGAGAATAAGAGAAGGAGAATGTAGAAGAAAGAAATAAATAAGGGGCTGTAGATTTCTGTAGTAACAGAAACCCTACACCCATTGTATTTATATTGAATGTAAACTGTATATAACAATAATACCCTTATGTAAGTAAAAAAGGAAATAAAACTTTGATAATAAAGGAAACTCAATTAAAGTAACTTAACATGGCCGAATGGAGTTGTGAGGTGAAGTAATTGTTGCATCAAGGTGGCCCAATTTGAAATGATTGATCAATTCAAATCCTGGATTTTCATACTGAGAGAGATAGCACACCCTATTTATGTAATATCAGAGAGTTAAAGGTTGTAGTCTATTTGAGGTAGAAAACCTCAGTGTAGAGACAGATGGAGGCAGGACATAGTACTACTTGTGCGCTTTGTCTATGTTTTGGTAGAGAGGCTGAGATGCCTAGCTACCTCATAGTTGATTTTTTGAAGGACTAATGGTGTGGAATAAATCTAGCAGATTCTTGTGCACTACAGAGATATGCAAAATAACAGCATGCAAGCAAGAAACTTTGTTGATGGCAGAAAGTACTAGAATGTACAATTTACCACTTGCATGGAGATTGGTGACCAGACGAGAACAAGATTGTCGAACACACAAGTTAGCTAGTGTGAAAGAGACAGGGAAGGACTATCCAAAGAAGGCAAGGGCTATTAGCTTAGCTGCTTACAAGATGAAAACCACATGAGACCATTCGGCACCATAGGTTTTCCACGAGTGATTGCCTTGGGAGTGTTTAAAAGTAGCCGATATACAAAAAGAAAAAAGAAGGATGCATACAAATCGATACTAGCTATAGCAAAGTCAATGAGAATCCTTAGGTCACCCACTTATTATGTTGCCATTGGACTAAATCTCCTCGGGACATGGATTTGTCAAAGAGCTGAAGATAAGATGTTGACCACAGAATTGAGTCATATCCAATCCAAATCTCGACAATTTTGTTAGCTGAGACATAGAAGTAAGAGAGCCTTTCAATCTTGCATTGAGGGAAGATGGCTTTAGACTTCACATTATGATTTACTCTTTGTACGATTAATTTCTTACCTCGACTTTGTTAGGTTCACTCTAGTTTAAATAACTCTGTTAAAAGGTTTGCTCCCACTTGGTGTGTTAGCAATTAAACTATTGCTTTCCAAAGAATATTACAATAGGAAGGAAGCATTGTCTTATTTGAATGAAAGGACACATGAAAGTTGGTACCACCAGCTTTGAGCTCCCTTAAGTGTTTAGTGAAAAATTGAAAACAACCAATATGAAACAGTTTAAAAAAAGAGAAAACAAAAGAACTCCTGAATTAGACATATCTCCACCTTTCTTTTGTCACTTTTTTGAAACAAAAGAACTTCTGAACTCCACAAGAATGCATCAGGGAAACAATGGTAGGCAGTTAAACCCCACAATCTCAAGTAATCCCATCATCTCATTGAAATTTTGCAAAGTCTGACCACAAGCTCCCTTCACTACATTGTCGATTTGCAAAAAGGTTTAGACAGCTCACCACCATAAGATGACTCTAATGTTACACGAAAAGTAAAGCATTCAATGGAAAACAGACACTTGGGAACCTACAATAGAGATTAGTATTGCTCGTCTAGATACTCGATTAGGAAAGACACTCATAAAAACAATATCTAGATGTGGGTGAAATAAATTATGTACTTTGATTAAGCTAATTATGAGTATTGAAAATACTTTAGCAAACAAAAGCTAAGGTTAATGCTCAATACATTAAGCCATTGAATGCCTAAGAGGAATATGACTATTGGCCAAACAAAATTTGGCCAGCAAACAACTTTAAGTTGCTCATATAGATCCCCACCATTACACCCGAAGACATTTCAGCACAACAATTGACTACATTCCAAGACTTTACATAAATAGAAAAAAAAAGTTAATAATTATGGCCAAAGAAGCAGAACTTCTACTTTAAGAATGGGAATGCTTGAATATTGCAACTATAACTATTGGCATCAGATGTGGAGCAAAGCTGACAGTGATCTTTGATTGTGCAGCATCAGATAATCCCAATTCAATCTATGGAACTGCAGGAAACAAAAATTATACAAAAGAGATCAACCAAGATTATTGTATTTGCCTTCTTTAATTCATCAATGAGTCAGAGTTATCAAATTCCCAAACCCAACTCAAAACAGCAAAGAATTTAGAAGTCATCGGCACAACAAATAAGAATTCAAGAATGTAAATGCCTTATTGGGTGAATTGCAACATCTTCCCCAACTGTGTTTGGTAATTTAAGATGGGAGGGAATGAACAAATAGCAAACAACTAGACAAACATAATATAAGTTCAGAAGTAACTAGAAAAGCACCTTCAATTCTTTCCATACTACATAAAAGGTAACGACAATTCACTCTTTTGCTAACCAAGCATTAATTCCTTTATTTCATTCCTCACAAATCATGATTGTTCTACAGTGAAAATGAAAAAACACTACATAAGGTATGACTAGTACTCTCAACCATCTTTGCCTTTCAACAAAACCTAGCATTTGTTAGCATCTTTAGTGTGCTTACTATCTAAGCAAGTTACGTGCTGCGAAGCATGTCAACCCCAACATTATGCTAATGCGCAACATAAACTAGTTAAGCATCACCACCGTGGAGGCAAGTGAAAGTACCACATGTTCATGACATGCAAACAAGGAATTTTGCTCATAGATAACATGATGAATGAATACAAGCGGTGGTTCCATAACTAAGATGAAAGCTTAGCTGAAAGAAAACTCACAAAATAGGACGTAGCAAAAAACAAACTCTAGTTCTATGGACTTACCATCATTGACTATCTTTGTCAATCAAATGATACATACCTTATCCATCTCTATTGAGCTTCGGGCAGTCAATGATGATGAGTTCACAAGATTTTGGCACACCCAAAACTAAAACGATCAACATCCGTTGATGCTGTTGAAGAGGCTCAAGACCAGTTTAATACACTTCTTGTAAGCTACTTCAGCAACTGAAAAGCAATTCAAGCAATCTTGCCGTGTGTTTCCTTATTTGATACATATGTAGTTCATCCAATACTGTGTATCCGAAGTTAAACAATTCTAAATCAAGGAAAAATCATGTCCAGCATTTAATAGTCTTTCTTGAAGGTTATTACATAGTCTCCATATTAAATGCTTCATAGAAATTTTTTGGCAAAGCATTCATAATGGCCATGCAATTTCCAACAGCAGTTTACAATTAGTGTGCGATGGAAAGAGAGTAATTTTTGTTACCATGTAAGATGAAATCATTACCTAGTCCCCGCTAACACAAACACACAGCTTAAAACTTCAACACCATTTGATTCAGTAAAAATTTGCACCAATGAGTAACATACTATTAGTGAGTCATACCATCAACTATATTTCACATGACCACTTTACAAGTGCCATTGAATGCAAGAAACTAACTGATTGATGACAGGGTCAGTGACCCCCGTATTATCATGCCTCCTCATCAGCACAATGGAATCAAATTCATGAAAAAAGAGAAGTTAAGGTGCTATAGCTGTTGCCTTCGAGAATATATCCAAACCTGTAATTTTAAAATTGCCAGTACTCTCAAATATTCAAAATTTCTCTAGTTTGTTCACAAAATCAATGCTGCCAATGTGCTAAACAGATGATCTAGTAGACATTTGATCATAAATTTCAAATTTCTAGTAGAGAAAAACTTCAAATATCTTACATCTTAATCTTTCTTTTAATCTTCATAGAGGATTGTCTCATTCATGCGTGAAAAAACTCAAGAACCATTTTAACTTGGCCTCTTCATTGGTTATGGGAGAATCCTCATTGCTGTTGTTTAAAATAATATAATTAGAACATCTTGGCTGCAGTGGTAGGATCCTCATTGCTACTGCTAGTTATCCTATTTCAACCGATGGCATAGATGAAGGGACCTCTATTAAATGCATACAAAAGCAAAAGAAGAAAGCAAAAAATTGTGAAATATATGGAAATAACAAAGTTCATTAGAAGATTGCATAATAGAACTCAATAAACATCTGCATAGTTGAAAAGAAGCCTTGTACAGCTTGCTAAAAAGTACCAATGTACTTATCCATAGCTCACCCTTTTACTAATATGGATTGAAGAGAACAAGTCATTGCTATAGCACCAACAATATGTCTTGCCAAAGCCTAGACGTCCATGTAAAAGAACATTTCACCATGGTCCTGGAGGAGCTTGTACAAAAATGTTTTATCAGCAAATGTAAAGATGATAGACACAAAGATCAAACAGGTTTATTTAACAAGTTAACAATAACCACATTATTAGCAGAAAGAGAGAGAGAGAGAGAGAGAGAGATGAGGAAAGGTGGTGCATTTATTTTTTTAATTTACTTCAACGACACAAAGGTTCTCTTTCCTAACACCAGAAATTGCAATAAAAAGAATAAACAAAATCTAGTCTTCAACGACACAAAGGTTTTCTTTCCTAACACTAGAAATTGCAGAATGCACAACTTGATGCAGCTAAACCTAGTCTTCAACAAAATGGTGGCTTGACCATATCGACAAGTTTACTCCAATATCAATTGTCTCCCAGCACGAATTTCACGCATAAATGGCTAAATACTAGAATGAAGAAAGATAGTTCACAAATCACACCGTGACTCAAGACTTGAAGCTTTTCCACTTCAGTTTAGAAGTAACCAAAAAAACACCTCCAATTCTTTGTGAAGGAAATAACTAAATCACTCATATTGCATAATAGGTATCAACGATTCATTCTTCCGCTACCCAAGCGTTAATTCCTTTATTTCAGTCCTCACAAATCATGATTGTTCTCTACTAATTTAAAAAAAAAAAAACACTCCATAAGATGAGACCAATACTCTCAAGTCTCAACCATTTCAGCCTTACAACAAAACCCAGCATTTGTTAGCATATTTAGTGTGCTTACTATCTAAAAGTTCCCTTCCACTTTATCCATTTTTTCTAAACAAAATAGGTGCCGTGAAGCATGTCAATTCTGACATTATGCTGGTGCGCAACATAAACCAGCTAGGTATCTCCATCGTCAAGTAGGCAAGTCAAAGCATCACACATTTATGATACATGAAAGTGGATTTTCCCTTAGAGACAACAGGATGAACGAATGCAAGAGGTGGTTCCAGAACCAAGATGAAAGGTTAGCTTAAGGAAAACTCACAAAATAGGACACAACAAAAAACGAACTCTAGTTCTATGGACTTACCATCATCGACTATCTTTGCCAATCGAATGATACATATCTTATCCATCTCTATTGAACCTCGGGCAATCATGGACCATGAGTCGACAAGATTTTGGCACACCAAGCACCCTCTCCAATGATTCACATCTATAAAACTCCAAACTTTTCAGATTCTGTAGATTAGAAAGATCAGATTCGTTTAACCTTTTGATTGAATTGCAAGACCTAATAGACAAATCCTGCAATGATTTCAATTCTCCCAAACCCTGAATCTCAATTAGTAAAGGCAATCGCTCTCAGGGACAAACACTGGATCTCCTTCAAACAAGGCAGAATGGGCAGCGTCTTGAGCAATGGACAGTCGTACATCCACAATGCATTGAATTTTCGTAGCTCTCCAAGCACCTCGAATCGAATCTCTCCCAGCAAATATCCATCAATAACCAGCTCCAACAAATTCTCCAAGTTGGAAAAGACTGACCAATCTATCGGTGACTGGACATTGCATAACCACAAATATTGAAGGCTGGATGGGAGCCCCATAAGAGATTGGGGCTCAACATAACTTATGCTAAGCCATTGTAGCTGAGAGAGGGAACTGAAATCGGTTGGAGGCAAGGCCATTTTTCCAACGCGGAGGACCATTTGATTCAGAGCAAGTAGTCTCACGATCCCTTCTGTGTTGGGTTCTTCAATTGAATATCCAATTATCGAAAGGTGAATCAAATTGGTTAGGTTCGAGCAGTCGGGCATCATGGTTAGCGAATCCGATATAAGGCTTACAAAAATTAGACTCTTGGGAAGCTCCGGCAACTGTTGGATTGAATCACAAGATAGTAACGTAAGCATTTGGAGATTTGTAAGCTGATTGATCGTTGTGGGCAATCCATTAAAGCGACCTTTGGATAAGTTTAGATATTCCAATGAGGATAGTGCCCCGATTTCACTTGGAATTTCCCCCACCAGATGTTCAGAGGAGGCATTTAACTCTTCCAAATTTTCCAACATTCCTATGGTTTTTGGAAGTTCACTTATGCAACTATCAACGAGATTTAGTACCTTCAACTTTTTGAGATTTCCAATACAATTAGGTAAGCTCCCGATTCTTGAATAGCTCAAATCCAACTTGACCAATGATTGGAGCCTCCCAATCGAGTTTGGTAGCTTTTCTAGATAAGAATTCCAGATGCGTAAAACTTTTAACCTTTCAAGATTTCCAATAGAATGAGGTAATTCACTAATTTTTAAATATTGGACATCTAGCTCAAGTAGTGACTCCAATTGTCCGATAGAGTAGGGAAGCTTCTGAAGTTCCTTGCATGGCAAGATTAGAGACTGTGACTCCAATTGTCCGATAGAGTCGGGAAGCTTCTGAACTTCCTTGCATGGCAAGATTAGAGACTTCACCTTTGCTAAATTGCTAATCGAGTGAGGCTTCATTGAGGGTGTCTGTTCTATTCTTAGCACTGTCAAAGATTTTAGACCGCCGATGGACTCCTGTGGCGACTCAATAGCTTTACTCTTTATCTCTAGGTAATCAAGATGTTGTAGGTTGTCGATGGACTTGTCAATCTTTCTTAGTCGATCACATCTAAGAATCAATTTCTCCAGCTGCGAGATTGTGGAGAACTTGGGCACCTTTCTAAGGAATGGACAGTCCTCGAGCTATAGGATTTTCAATTGTTCTACTACCTATAAAGCAATTGAGTAGACACTTAGAAAAGAGGAAGAGTAAATATAATGCAAAAGGATGTTATGAGATCATACCATGATTTGACACCATCCTCCCCAATCTTCAGTAACATTATTCCCAGATAACATGAGAATCATTAAGTTCTTCAACCCAAAGTTGCTAGCTCGGAATTTTGAAGGGCAATTGCTCCAAGAGAGCCATGTCAGATTAAAGAAAACATTCTTAAAGTCTCCTTCAAAATTTCCATGGTCCAATTGAAGGAACCTAAGGTTAACCAAGCCCATAAATTGCTTGCGCTTAAATCTATACGTCTTATTCGGGCTAGGTGTACCAAGATTGAGTGCCACTATGTCTTTGGTTCCCTGGAAAACAAAAGTAGCAACCAATGAGTACATATGTCACTTTGACTCGAAATTAGATAAAAAGGTGGTGACGCTAATGGATGCACTGGAAAACATTTAGAGGTCAAGATTACCATTTTTGTCTGCACTACATGGAAGGCATCCTTGGGAGACCACAATCTGCTACCCTTCATATGGATTTTGCCACTTTATGGATGGACGATACTCTTTCCAAGGTCTCTAAGTTGGTCGTGCATCCATAGTTTATTATCGATCGATATTTTTATTAGAGACATACGTATGAGGATATTGACCTCACTTTCGGTTGGATAACCAAAAATTGCATCCCAATATTTAACCACAGTTGTTTTCTCTTTGTTGAAGCAGAAACATGCAATATCAAGAAAAATTTGCTGTTGATTAATTTCCAATGCTTCGTAGCTTATCATCAACTTCTTCTTGACATCCTCATTCATCACCTTCTTTAACTTACATAGGGCAACTTCCCATGTTCTTTGGCATTTTCCGCGAAGTGTGGAACCCACAACATCGAGAGCTAACGGAAGTCCTCCTAGTGCATCGACAAGCTTTTCTGTGATATCCATGTAACTAGGCGGAGGCTTGGCACATCCCAAGGCACGCTCACAAAAAGTTGAAGAGCATCATGTGAATTCATCTCTAGCATATCATAGAATGAAAATTGTCCACTATTAGAGATTGGGAGATTGTCATCCTCACCTTCCTTTACTAGGAATTCAATATTTCTTGTTGTTATGATGATTCTACTACCCCCACCAAACCAGTTGGGCTCACCTGCAAGCCTCATGATTTGGTCCCAGTTGTCGATGTCATCAAGAACAACGAGGACTTTCTTGCCAAGAAACCTTGTCTTGATCACTTCATCAATGAAGAAGGGGTTTGTAAAACTAAGATTGAGAACATCAAACAACAATTTCTTTTGTAAGCCTATTATATCATGAGTTCGAACATCTTTAAGAAAACAGCAATGATCCCGAAATTGAGGGTAGATTTGCTTGAAGATGGCCTTGGCTAGTGTCATTTTTCCGATGCCACCCATACCATGAATCACAATAATCCACACATCAAAAGCTCCTACATCTAATAGCTTCATAATGTGATCCATTCGATCCTTAAGTCCCACCAAATGATTAGACATGTCCGTCTGTCTTGTCCATAGCAAATTTGAAACCTCTTCCACCATGAGGTTTGTAAGTTTATATAGGCTGCCACATACATAACATGCAATCATCTCAGATAAAAAAAAATCATATCTATGCCTGCATAACGTGTCACTGGAAGGTTATCATCAAATTCAAAGTAATTGACTTTGAAAGCAACCAGCATGAAATGAGTGATCATTCATGCTGCAAGCCGTTTGCCACAAAAAAAGAAAAAAAGAAAAAGAAAAATGAAAGCTGCTACTGTCAAGATTCTTTGGTTCGGTAAATGGTAGGAAAAAGGTTATTTCATGACGAAGGTCTAATTGGGCTTTGACTAGAATTCCTCGGTGAATCCGGTCTTTTTTTTTTTTTTTATCTCTTCAGCCACTAAGGATGAGTTTGAAGATTGACATAAAAGAAAAAGATTTTCTCACCAGGCAGTTACCTGGAATTTAGGAAACAAGAATAAAAGCTCAAAAGCGTTTTTCTTAATGTACCCGAGTAATAGGGTAGTAACCGAAAATGAGGAACACTTTCAGAGTATTTATTAGCCTTCATTTGAGTTGCCAACAATCATTTTTCCGAATAAGCTACCAACTGGTTTAACTTAGCAATTTCATCAGTCACATTAAATTCGCTGGTAATTTAATCGGAATAAGTTGGTAAGTAACTCAAATTATGCTTGGTATTTTGATAATTGAGTTCCTAACCTCAGAATATTTGTGGACTATGCTAATCAAAGCGGGTCCGTTGATAACAAAAGTTTGCTACGAAAGGTGGGAATTTTCAACAAATAAATAAACATTGATAAGTGGCTCACACAGGAATGGGTGACTTAAATTAGTCAGTAACTTAATCAAAGGTTAGCTAGTAGGAAACTCATATTTGAGTCAGTAATTTGTTTCAAGTATTGGTAATTTTGAAATGTGAAGTAAACAAATCAAATAAGAGATGGCAGGTTTTATAAAATTTGTAAATCCGCAAACGATCAAATAAATTTAGTAAATGACTCAAATAAACACTGGTCACCTTAAATTAGTTTGTAAAATAATCGAAAAGTAGTTGGTAAGACACAAATTAAGGTCGGTAGCTTCATATAAAAATTGACAACTTTAAAACTAGGATGGTCACAAGGCTGAGGAAATACGCACCCTGTGGTACCCAATCTGGGGCCGTGAATAGGTCAAAGCAAGAGAAACTACCAAAGTTTTTTAAAAGCATTTTGCTAGCTGAAAAGTGAGCCGCGAAGTTAAGAGATTTAAATTTTTACTTTTCACACATATGTTGTCTTACTATTTCATCAACTCTTAGATTTTCATAAAAAATTTTTTGCATTATTGATTGATTAATTAATTAAGTTGATATACCTTGAGACTATTTGTTGCCAAAACTTGGGATAAAAAGTGAAAAGTCAATTTGTGCAAGAAACCTTGCTCCCTGAGCAAAATTCCTGCCTCCCTCACTCCGACCGATCCAACCATACATCACATAAGATTGGATAGCGCCAAACTGAAAGTTCTTATTTTGGAAAAAGTATCATAAAATATAATCTCGAAATTGATGAAATGGAAATAAACTTAATGGAAGAAGCTAATAATACTGTAATCTTTTAGATTCCGTCCTTTAATTCTGGCAACCTCTCTTAAAGCCTCCTCCCACTACTTTGCCATATCCTTCCCAGAGTCACTGGGTCAATCCCAAAGGGGGTCAGCTCTATCATTTCTTCCTCTTCGCTGTTAAGTTTTAGAAAAGTATCCCAAAGACTTCCTCTATGTTTCCTGCGCATTTTTTCGTCTCCCTCGGGTACATCATACACTAACAAGTATGAACTAACTATAACTATTAATAGCTCGGACGCATAAAGAAGCTCCTTACTGAGCTCTCCTATTTTGGGCCAATTCTTCCTCAGCTTTCATTAGTATAACAAAAGGAAAGAAGATATAATATTAAACTCGATCTAATTTTTCAGGCAAACATCATAGGCATAAGGTCAAGAAAATTGTAACACGTCTTTAACTTTATGTACAGAATGCAATTGAAGTTAAGAAACTTAAATATTTTTATTTTTCACACATATATAGTCATACTATATTAACACATCTTAGATGTTTGTGGATATCTTGGTTTTTTTCCATTATATATTAATCAATCAAGTTGATATACCTTAACATTAATTGTTATCAAAACTTGGTTTTAAAAATGAAAAGTCAATTTGTGCAAGAAACCTCGCCCTCTGAGCAAACTTGGTTTAAAAAGTGACGGATCATTGCGTCAAATCCCAAACGTTACATAAGTTTGGACAGCAGCAAACTGAATCTAACTATTCTTTGAAGGAATAAGAAATTGAAATTGTCAATAAGAAAATAAAGTCAATGGAGAAGCAAACAATACCCGTAATCTTTTAGTTTCTTTCCACTAATTCTGGTAACATCTCTTAAAGCCTCCTCCCACTGCTTTGTTAAATCCTCCCCAGAGTCATTCTTGTGCTTTTGGAAGGCATCCGTATATAAATCGGTCTTGAGCTTGACATCGTCCACATCCACGTCGTAGAAGATAGGGAGGATCACTTTCTCATCATTATCTCTCGATAACTCCACTATGAGTGCCAGCTCACGGAGGCACCACTTACTTGAAGCATAATCTTTGGAGAAAATCGGGATGTAAATTCTGGAGTCATTGATTGCTTGCAAGAGGCCGCCTTCAATCTTTTTGCCAAATCGGAGCTCTTCATCGTCTTTAAAAGCATGGATCCCCACACGGATCAAGTCATTGTAAAGACAATCAACGATGGTTAAGCGGGTGTCAGGTCCCCTGAAGTTCAAGAACACCTCATAAACCTTCCTTGATCCACCATCACGGCTACTATTTGCTGAAGCTGTCAGAGCCGCCTCTTCTCCCTCCCGCTTTCTCTTCATTCTGAGAGGACGATGGAGTGATTGATCCCTGAATTGAGTCCGCCCGGTAACTCGGGAAGTTTGAGCCTGATCCTTGCAACAACTTGACGAAGCAAAGGAGTGAAATCGCTCACTTCCACTGCGTTTCCTGGGAAATCACCTGCGGCTTTCCTTTATAAGTAAACAAAAAAGCATTCAGGCTAAGTTGAGTAAATAATCGATAGAAGTGGTCGAAGAGGAGGAGGTGGTCTCGGAAGTATAAGTTGTGTGTTAATGAATGGCTAAATGTTGGATGTAGCTGGACAACTTAAAATGAGTTTCACTTGCCATTGCTTTGGTACTACGCGTCGTTTGCCTGGAAGCCACCTGCAGCCTTCCTTCGTAAATAAAAGACCCAAAAAGCCATTCATACTCGTAATTAGTCGCTTTTGCAATAAATTTACATGAACCTGAATATAGACCATTATTACAAGTTATGATTGCACTTCGATGTTAGATTGAACGGTAACAAAATGAAATTACTTGCGGATTGAAATTGTACACCAAATAAAATTGCACGCTGATATTTAAATCAAATGTTGATTCGGTTGGGATTTGATTTGTCTCTATCATTTGTTTTTGGTTGATTTAACATTGGACTCATATTGCTTAATTGGACGTTGATCTCTTATGGAAATTTCCAAGAAAATGCAGTTCCACCTTCACAATAATTCCAATAAAGTTGAGATTCTTCAAACATTTTCTTCTCGAAAGTTTGACTTTTATGATTTTTTGATAATATCAACCGCAGTTTCCCGGTATTTTTCAGGGCCTGAAATTTCAAAATGCTCTTTGCCAATCTTCCGAGTGGGTTGCCAATCTCCAAACGGAACTTGTAAGTATTGACATCTTTGTGTGTACTCGTGTGAACACACGAATTACGAGCCTATTTGCCGTGCAATTTGGCAATGTGGATTTGATTCGTCTCTATCATTGTTTTTGGTTGATTTAGCATTGGACTCATATCGCTTAATTGGACGTTGATCTCTTATGGAAATTTCCAAGAAAATGTGGTCCCTCCTTCGCAATAATTTCAATAAAGTTGAGATTCTTCAAACATTTTATTCTTGAAAGTTTGACTTTTATGATTTTTTGATAATATCAACCGCAGTTTCCCGGTATTTTTCAAGGCCTGAAATTTCAAAATGCTCTTTGCCGATCTTCCGAGTGGGCTGCCAATCTCCAAACGGAACTTGTAAGTATTGACATCTTTGTGTGTACTCGTGTGAACACACGAATTACGAGCCTATTTGCCGTGCAATTTGGCAATGTGGATTTGATTCGTCTCTATCATTGTTTTTGGTTGATTTAGCATTGGACTCATATCGCTTAATTGGACGTTGATCTCTTATGGAAATTTCCAAGAAAATGTGGTCCCTCCTTCGCAATAATTTCAATAAAGTTGAGATTCTTCAAACATTTTATTCTTGAAAGTTTGACTTTTATGATTTTTTATAATATCAACCGCAGTTTCCCGGTATTTTTCAAGGCCTGAAATTTCAAAATGCTCTTTGCCGATCTTCCGAGTGGGCTGCCAATCTCCAAACGGAACTTGTAAGTATTGACATCTTTGTGTGTACTCGTGTGAACACACGAATTACGAGCCTATTTGCCGTGCAATTTGGCAATGTGGATTTGATTCGTCTCTATCATTGTTTTTGGTTGATTTAGCATTGGACTCATATCGCTTAATTGGACGTTGATCTCTTATGGAAATTTCCAAGAAAATGTGGTCCCTCCTTCGCAATAATTTCAATAAAGTTGAGATTCTTCAAACATTTTATTCTTGAAAGTTTGACTTTTATGATTTTTTGATAATATCAACCGCAGTTTCCCGGTATTTTTCAAGGCCTGAAATTTCAAAATGCTCTTTGCCGATCTTCCGAGTGGGCTGCCAATCTCCAAACGGAACTTGTAAGTATTGACATCTTTGTGTGTACTCGTGTGCACATACGAATTACGAGCCTATTTGCCGTGCAATTTGGCAATGCGGATTTGATTCATCTCTATCATTTGTTTTTGGTTGATTTAGCATTGGACTCATATCGCTTAATTGGACGTTGATCTCTTATGGAAATTTCCAAGAAAATGTAGTCCCTCCTTCACAATAATTCCAATAAAGTTGAGATTCTTCAAACATTTTATTCTCGAAAGTTTGACTTTTATGATTTTTTGATAATATCAACCGCAGTTTCTTGGTATTTTTCAGGGCCTGAAATTTCAAAATGCTCTTTGCCGATCTTCCGAGTGGGCTGCCAATCTCCAAACGGAACTTGTAAGTATTGACATCTTTGTGTGTACTCGTGTGCACATACGAATTACGAGCCTATTTGCCGTGCAATTTGGCAATGCGGATTTGATTCGTCTCAATCATTTTTTTATTGGTTGATTTGGCATTGGACTCATATCTGCTTAATTGGATGTTGATCTCTTATGGAAATTGCGAAGATGTGGTTCCTCCTTCACAATTATTCCAACAAAGTTGAGATTCTTCAAACAATTTATTCTCGAAGGTGTGACTTTTATGATTTTTTGATAATATCAACCGTAGTTTCCCGGAATCTTTCAGGACTTGAAATTTCAAAACACGCTTTGCCAATCTTCCGAGTGGGTTGCCAATCTCCAAACGGAACTTGTAAGTATTGACATCTTTGTGTGTACTCGTGTGAACACACAAATTACGAGCCTATTTGCCGTGCAATTTGGCAATGCAGATTTGATTCGTCTCTATCATTGTTTTTGGTTGATTTAGCATTGGACTCATATCGCTTAATTGGACGTTGATCTCTTATGGAAATTTCCAAGAAAATGCAGTTCCACCTTCACAATAATTGCAATAAAGTTGAGATTCTTCAAACATTTTATTCTCGAAAGTTTGACTTTTATGATTTTTTGATAATATCAACCGCAGTTTCCCGATATTTTTCAGGGCCTGAAATTTCAAAATGCTCTTTGCCAATCTTCTGAGTGGGTTGCCAATCTCCAAACGGAACTTGTAAGTATTGACATCTTTGTGTGTACTCGTGTGAACACACGAATTACAAGCCTATTTGCCGTGCAATTTGGCAATGCGTAGACCAGTCCATAACGAGCAAATTGACTGGACAAAACATACTTCTATGCTTTATCCTTTTGCCTTCACACAAGAGGGTCAGACAAAGACTTCAAGATTGACTTCTGTACAATATAAGCAAAGAAAAAAGGCAGGTTCAATTTTGTTTCTTAAGGAAGTTCATTCTCTCTCCTAACTCAAATAGGCTTCATTAGATTAGACTTGCTAGTACTCAAGTCCCCATAAATTGGGCCTATCAAATCCATTAACTATATAAATTACAAAAATCAATGGATGTGATTGCATTGATCCATAGATTATGTAGCCAAGTCCTCACCATCGCCAAGATTTGTTGTATATCTCACAATTCATCTAGGCCAAAGTTTTCATAATATATTGGAAGCAGAACTCCGAGCTCGTTCATATTCAATTTTGAATCGAACACAGTACAGACTAAAAGAACAAGTGGAATGTCTTTGTAGAACTCCAGAAAATTTTATTTCGGCAATAAAGAATGGACCGAAAAAGGGTCACCCTCTTTGTTGGCTAACTCCATCAAATAAGCAACAGAAATGGCAAAGCTCGATTGCTCGACAAATAATCACCTGTGGACAGAGCCTCCATTGCATCATTGAACACATTCGAAAGGTCCCTAAAGACTCAAGCGACCTTTCAGTGCCGTAGTTGACCGAGAGTCAAGCTTCATTAAAAAGTTCAGTCGAAGGTTGTAATCAGGTGCGCTCGTCAAAAGTTTTCTAAGATACCCAATTTGCCCAATTCGGACAGCCGGATCTCAAGATATCAAGTTTTTCTAAGCACGGCTGTACGATCTTGAGGTGTCGGAAACTTTATGATTTTATCCAATAGATTAGTTCCACCATAAAGATTAAATCATAAGCTTTCCAACACCATCAAAATCACAAAGATCGGAATTTTTATGACAAAAACATCATAACTTTTTGCCAATTTCAAACTTGCGTGACCGCCCAAAATCCGCAATCTGACGTGAACCGCATTTTAGCTAAATTGAAGTCACCAGCTTTCCATGGGGGAAAAATCGGTTCAATTGTACATTATACGAAAAAGTTATGGTTGACCAAATTCGGTCAAATTTAGGTAAAATATGGGTAACATTATTTTTCGAGGTTTTCGAAGAAAAAATGTCGATGCTCCGTGGAAGAAGACAATTACTGCAATATGTACTACTTATTTATAAGACACATTTCTATACTATTCGTTGTTTAATTCAATTATTTCAGCTAAGTTTAAATTAATTGTTTTGCCTAAGCCTACCTCCAGATAAATAGCACTGGAAAATAACACATCGCACTAGATGATATGTAAATAATTTGTAAGGTCATTGGGTCACATGGCAACACAATGCCAAGTGTCATGTCACGTCATAAGTACAAAGCTATAGAGAAGTGTCTTATGAATAGTATAGGAGCGACCGCTCTCTCAGCTTTGGTTTAACTCTACATAATAGATTGGGCAATTTTAGTTGGCTGACCTTCTTCAAAGTCTATGTACTTCGATTTCACCTAATGGTTCAGAAAATTGAAATATATTGGTTAAAGTTTTCTATTTCTTTAATTTTAGGTCCATGCTAATCTTAATCTTTTATGCAATTTGAGTTTCACTTTGCAAACGTGTACAAAATAGATCCCTTTTGTCGAGCTAAAAGAGATCTAAGTGGGAGACTTTTCCCTCTTCCACAAGGAGATCAACAAAGTTGAGATTTTTGAAACATTTTTAATCTTGAACGAAGGTCCTTATGCTTTTTGATGATATCAACGTGAGTTTCTTGGTATTTTCCAGGTCCTGATCCTGAAATTGCAAAACACGTTGTGCGTGAACAAACGAGCTTGTTTGATGTGGAATTTGGCTATGTGCAAACGAATTGACTAGACAAACGTACTTCAGTGCTTTTGCTTTTGCTTACACAAGAGGGTCTGACAAAGAATTGACCAGACAAACATACTTCAGTGCTTTTGCTTTTGCGTTCACAAGAGGGTATGACAAAGACTTGAGGATAGGCTCCTGTATATTTTAAGCAAAGAGAACTTAAGTTCATCTTTGTTTCTTAAGGGAGTTCACTCTCTCTCCCAACTCATATAGACTTCATTGGGTTAAGACTTGCCACTACTCTGATCCACATATATTGGGTCCATCACAAAATCGTTAATCACATAAATTATACATGGATCACCTAAATATCAATGGATGTAATCACATTTGGTCTGCAAACCATGATCCGTACAACTATTTCCATTTTATGATTTGATGGGTCGATACCTGTCATAATGCAACTGTAGCAATTTGTAAAATCTTGATAAAGCTTTGTTTTCACGGTGGAGATCCATTATTGTGTGATTTAACAATTGCAGGCCCTCCTAGAATGCTTTTTGGAAAGATCGTAGAAACATCCAAGTAACGACCAAGGGGTTTTATTTCATTTTTTCAATTTTTGTGAGCAAAATTTTCTTTCTTATAAGTGCCAAGCCCAAAATTTTAATTTAATCATAGTTAAATCAACTACTTTTTGCTAATGAATCGATGATGACGTCTCTAATGAATCAAAGTCGTTGAAACTTTCTCTAGTTTCATTTAATGCGGTCTAGATTTACTCTCCATTTCTGCAGATTATTCATACACGCACATACACAAAATGTGATCATGTCCTACATGTTATTATGTCCTTTTTAAGGTGGGCACCAAGTTTGAAATCTAATATTATATGATTATATAGAGACTCACTTCACATACGAGCACACCGAAATTTAAAATGTTTTATCGATATTGACGATTAATTTCACGAAAAAATTAAGCTATTCATACATGCGCCTAAATTTGAGAAACAAAAAGTGAGGGAATAGGCTCGCAAATCATTTAGAATTGCATCTGATTTTTGTTATCACGTATTGGTATTTTAATTCAAATTATGCATTTCAATCATTGCACGAATCATAAATCCCAGTCCAGACGCTTGTCTTAATGCATTTTTCCTTCTAGACACATATAGAATTATAGTAACATAAGATGATGTAAGTGGTCTGGCTCCATAAACAGACGATTTGGCGTGACCTCTGAGGAAGCATGATGGATCCCCTCTAATCCTTTTTTTTTTTTTTTAATCAGAAGCTAAAGCATTTCATTAAGTGATCAAAGATGAGAGGCCCGGTATATGGGCATCATTACATAAAAGGTCCCATAAAGTTTGTGGAGGTGATGAAACCCAATTCAGAGATAAATAGTTATTTTTGTGGGCTTTAACAACCCAATCTGCAACACAATTAGCCTCTCTAGAGCAATGGGCTATCTTCACATTGGAAAAGGCTTGCATATTTTCCTTGCATTTGCTGACAATAGGTTGAACTTCCCAACTGAACTGCTGAGAACTAGTCATTGCTTTAACAAGTTGCGAACTGTCTGACTCAAAGAGAAGTACTTCGTGTCTTTTAGGATAGAAAAAGTTGATGGCTTCCAAAAGTGCTAGGGTTTTGGCCATTAAGGGGGAGGAGGCTCTGATTTCTTTAGCCACTCCGCCCACCATCCTCCCCTCCGAATCGCGGCAAATGCAGGCTATCGAATGCTTCACCGAACCAGGTAAGAATGTTCCATCTATGTTTATCTTCAAGACTCCTTCTTTCGGTGGAATCCATTTCTGAGGTGGTGTGTTCTCTCGAGTTGTAGATCTGGTTTTCGTTGGAGCTTGTTCTTGGCTTTCAGAGCTTCTGACGCCGCCCCCTGCACCAACGTTTCTGTCCGGTTCCAGTGTTCGGTAGGGTTGTCTCAGCTCATCTCTCCATTTTAGAGGTGGTGTGTTCTCTCGAGTTGTAGATCTGGTGTTCATTTGAGCTTGTTCTCGGCTTTCAGAGCTTCTGACGCCGCCCCTTGCACCCGCGTTTCCGTCCGGTTCCAGCATTCGGTAGGGCTATCTCGGCTCATCTCTCCATTTCAGAGGTGGTGTGTTCTCTCGAGTTGCAGATCTGGTGTTCATTTGAGCTTGTTCTCGACTTTCAGAGCTTCTGACGCCGCCCCCTGCACCAGCGTTTCCGTCCGGTTCCAGCGTTCGGTATGGTTGTCTTGGCTCATCTCTCTATTTAGGGTGCCACTCTCCATGCTCCGAACTTCATTTTCTTCCAGATCTACCGTTTTGCCTAGCTTCCTCTAGTCGAGGGTTTGGCCCACCGGTCATTAAGTCTACTGCTGTGTTCTCTGCTTCAATAATGTTATTGCTTCCGAGTTGGGAGAGGTTGATTTCTCGAGCTTCAAAGCCGTCTTCTTCATGGGTCCTCCAACATGTGGCTCCTCGGGTGTCAAATCTTTGAAGGGATTGCTCTCCCTGGGTCAATTTCTGGGCGTCCTCCCTTCGAGCTTGGAATTGTAGCAATTCCCCTACTTTGTGCCCGTTCTCATCAATTCGAGGGTCAGAGGTGCTGGGCCAAGGGTACTTGTCTCGCCGTCGTGCGCTGCTGTCTTCCACTCCTGTTCCGGACCTTGAGCTCAAGTTTCCTCTCCACTCCTTTCCCCTATTTCGCGAACCATCATCTGCACTGTGTTCTTGTATACAAGTCATAGGATGTTGTTCCTCACCCGATTCTCTATTCCCCTGTCTTTGCTCTGCATTGATCTCACTTATTGCTGTACCGATTACTCTATTTTCAGGTTCGACTTCTCCATCATCTCTTGACCCGCCCTTTTTTGGATTCCATCTATGATAGCTTTTAAGGAGCACTTGTGCTACATCAATGATAGCCGGCGCCTCTGGTTTTCTACCTCAAAAGACTGCTTGATTTCTGGCCTTCCACATATTCCACAGCGTTACAGCCACCATCTGCAGGAATGAAGGGTTCGTGGTCTCCTCTTTGAGTTGACAAAACCATGTTTCGATTCTTGTCAAGCCTTGACGTGAAATTTTGATTTTCAGCTCAGTGTCCCAAATTTGTCTTGTCCATGGACACAGCAAGAACAAATGTTCAACCGTTTCCCTCTCCAAGTTGCACAGTGGGCACATAGGGTCAGGTGATATTTTCCTTCCATACAGGTTATCTTTTGTTGGGAGAGCATTGTTGCATAAGTTCCACATAATTTTTTTTTATTTTGGGTGGGGTGTGCAATTTCCAGATATCTCTCCAAAGTGAGGGGGGAGGTTGAAAAGAAGTTGTAGCCTGATTCTCCTGAATGTGTGCTTTGTCCTCCTTGATGTAGTTATACGCACTTTTCACTATATATTTGCCTGCCTGCGTGCCAGTCCATACAAGTTGATCCGTTTTTGTTTGAGGCTTGATATGAATGGTCAGAATTTCTTCAGCTAACTATTCATCGAAGTGTGCTGCTATTTTAACTTCATCCCACCTCCCTTGCTCTTTATCTATGAGTTCTGAGACTAGAGCAGGTTCATTAACATGCACTGGACCCTCAATAATACCTCTGTGCAACCATTTATCCTCACTGATTTTGATCTTAGATCCATCCCCTACCTTCCACATGATTTTAGGTGCTATAGCCTCTCTCCCTAGGACCAAGCTTCTCCGTCCCCATGAAGGTCTGATGCCATTTGCTACATGCCAAATATCCATATTTGGATAGTATAACCCCTGAAATAATCTGCCCCAAAGAGAATCTGGTTATTGTGCCAATCGCCATGCCTGTTTCCCTAACATTGCTCTATTAAAGGAGAGAAGATCTCTAAAACCCATACCACCTCTATCTTTCCTTGTTTTCAATAATTCCCATCGCTTCTAATGAATGCCTTCTTTATTCTCATTAGTTTTCCACCAAAATGAAGCAATTTTCTGTTCAATAGTCTTGCAAATAGATACAGGGATTTTAAATACTGACATGGCGTATTGAGGAAGTGCTTGAATGACTGTTTTCAGCAGGACTTCTTTTCCATCTTTAGATAATAGCTTCTCCTTCCAGTTTTCTAATTTTGAACAGATTCTTCCAAGTACCCATGCAAACATTTGTTTTTTCGACTCTCCCCAATCCGAGGGCATACCCAAATATTTGCTGATTTTATCAATAATAGGAACCCTCAATTCCCTTGCCATATTATCTTTCAATGTTTGAGGGCAGCCCTTACTAAAGTATATGCCCGATTTGTTCAAATTAATCTCTTGTCTAGCAGCTAGACAATATTGATTCAAAATCATAGCCAGGTTTTGACATTCTAGGATGGTACCATTCATAAAAAAGATCGAATCATCGGCAAATAATAAGTGAGAAAGTGTAGGGCAATGTTTGTTTAGCTTGATTCCTATAATGCTGCCATTTTCTACAGCTTGCTTCATCAAAGAGGATAAAACATTTGCTACAATAATAAAAAGATATGGAGATAAGGGATCCTCTTGCCTAAGTCCTCTTGAAGGTTGAAAGTATTGTAGGGATTCGCCATTAAATATGACACTAAATGTGATCCGTAGTAACACATTGCATCACCAATTTCACCCATTTCTCATTGAAACCAGTTTTTAAAAGGCACGCCTCCAAAAAATCCCATTCCACTTGATCATATGCCTTCTTCATATCTAATTTCAGAACTGCTTGAAACTTATTTTTTCTGCTCCTGATTCTAATTTGATGCAATACTTCCTGGACAATAAAGATATTATCTTGGATTTGCCTCCCTCCAACAAAAGCACTCTACTCTAGGGCTATAATTTCTATTAGGAGAGGTTTAAGTCGATTAGCTAGCACCTTAGAAATAATCTTATAGGTAAAATTGCATAGACTAATTGGACTATACTGATCCAATCTCTCCGGGTGCTAGACTTTCGGGATAAGAGAGATGTTTGTTTTATTTAATGCTGGTGAAAAATATGCAATGGCAATAAATTCCTCCACCTCCTTGAATATGTCCCATTTTATATCTTCCTAGTGATGGTGATAGAAGAGACCATTGAGACCGTCTAGGCCGGGGGCTTTAGTAGCTCCTAGCTTAAATGCAGCATCAGTAACTTCTTCAATAGTGATTTCAGCAAGTAATTGTCTGTTCATATCATCTGTTACTCTTGTAGGTAGTTGGTCTATCACTGGCTCAAAATTCCGAGGTCCATTAGACTGATATAATTCCCTGAAGAATTGCACAGTATGTTCTTTCAACTGATTTTGTTCAACTAGCCATGTATCCTCTGTGTTTTGCAACATAGAAATTATGTTTCTCTGCCTTCTTTGTATAGTCATCGCATGAAAGTATTTGGTGTTCCGGTCTCCCTATTTCAGCCAATTAATTCTCGATCTTAACCCCCAATACATTTCCTCTTGCCTTCCAAGCTCATCAATTTCGCTTAGTAACTTTTTAAAGAGTGCCTTGTTATAGACAGCAGAGCTATTATTAGTAAGGCTTTCTAGTTCCTGCTTTAATAGGCTGATTCACTCCTTGCCATTCACAAATTTTTGCTTACTCCACTTGGAGAGTCCCTTTTGAATAGCCTAAAGTTTACCAACTAATTTGGTTTGGTGCTGAGTTGTAGATGACCATGATTGTAGCACCACTTCCTTGCATTCTACACTTTCAAGCCAAAAAGCCTCAAATCTGAATCTTCGTTTCCTTCTATTTTGATTCGATTGGAGAGACAAGATAATGGGACTATGGTCTGATCCGACTGCTGGAAGGGCAAAAACTTCAGCTTCAGGGTACAACAGCCGCCATTCCAAGGTACTCACCACTCTATCAAGTCGTTCTTTCACATATTCTTGTCCTTCCCTATTATTGGATCAAGTAAATGCACATCCCTTGCTTTCTATGTCCATTAAAGAGCATGCATCCAAGCAATCTCGAAACACTGTCATTCTGAAATTTTCAGCCATCCACTTTTTCCCAATAAAAAAGAACTTCATTGAAATCTCCCAAGCACACCCAAGGTAGAGTATTAATATAACTTATCTGTCGCAAGCTATCCCACAATTGTAACCTCTTGGAGTATGTATATGGCGCATGAACAAAGGTAATCCGCATTTTTCCCCCTGACCCCCTCTTGACATTTTAGATTGATAATGCTCTCCGCCATTGAATCTATTTCCACTGTAATCCGATCATCCCACATAAGAGCCAGACCTCCCGCCGTACCCACTGGATCAACTTCTAAGCATTTCTGAAATTGAAGTCTTCTCCTCACTCTCTGCACAACTTCAGTTTTGTTTTTTGTTTCCATTAAAAAAACCAAAGAGGGCCTTAAATGAGCCGTGATGGCTCTCAATTCTCGAACTGTCAAAGGTGTGCCCAACCCTTGACAGTTCCAACTTAGTATATTCATGTTTCATGTGGTGGCTTATTAGGGTTAGCCACCACAGCCCATGTTGCCACTTCTTCAGTTATCCAAATGGGAGTCTCCAGAAGTTGTGTCTTATCCAGCACTTTTTGAACTAGAGTACTTGTAATCTGAGCGCAGCCTTTTCTTTGTTTCTTGAAAGAGTGAGTTTTATGTTGGGATAGGTTTTTCTTTTTGCTACTTTCAGAGGTAGTTGCTGGCTGTAAATCTGTATTATGCAAATGCTCTAGCCCGGTAAGCATAAGTATTCTTTTCCCAGAGTTGTGCATAGGCACCTCAGTTGCGATGCTGTGGTTAAGCCCTCCTTGCTGAAAATTCTGATTGATAATGGGAGTAATAGGCTGACCAACTTCCATAACGTCATTTTGTCTTTGTTGTTCAGGAGTTTCAGGAACAACCTCTTCTACATTTGCTGCCAATAGTACTTCATGATAGAACACTTTCCAGAATGGGCTGTGTTCAGAAGTTTCTGCTTTCATCCAGCTTCCAAAGTATCCTCCCAGCTCAGTTGTAAATTTTTCCTCATCATAAGGTATGTCTTGACAGTAGTTGGCATAATGCCCAATTTTGCCACAAGAGTAACAATAAAATGACAACCGTTCATATTTAAAGTCCAGCCAAACTTTCTTATCCCCATGACTCATCAATTGTCCCACTCTCAATTCAGCTTCGACATCTATCTCCACTCTTGCCTTCTCAATTTTCTGAAAAGTAGGGCCTCTAGCATCTGTTTTAACCTCCAGCACTTTCCCCATTGAACTGGCTATTTTCTTTATCATCCGTTCAGAATTCCATTCCAAAGGGAGGCCAAAAATTCTAACCCAAAAGGCACAAGTTTTAAATTCATAACAGTGTATAGGGGTCGGCTCCCAAGTCCTCAACATCTGTAAATGATTAGAAAATGACCAAGGACCTCGTTCAAGTACTCGGTTCTTATCCCCTTCATTACTAAAGAGAAAGCTGATTTTCCCATTCTCTAATGGTTTGACTTCTATATTATCATTTTTCCAGGCTTTTTTCATCGCTGTTGCAAGTGCTTGAAAATTAACACTAGGGTTTTTGTATAGTTGCCCCACAAGGGAGAAACGGCATTCTTGTATTTTTTCTTCAGAAATTTCTTCATCCAGAACAATCATATCATTCTCATACATCAGCTTACCCAATTTATTGTAGAGATGAGCGAGACGACCAACTGCTTCTTCCTCCCCTGCCATGGTCTCTAAGCTTAGCTTCTAGGGTTTGTTGATTCAAGACTTTGTACCGATCTTCCAATCCAAGAGACACCGCCCAGACTGAGAAATGCAAATCTCGCTGAACCCAAAATGCAAGATGGAAAACTCGCTGAAATGATGGGCGAAACTCCCTCGCGAAGGGCACCTCTCACGCACGATGAAGCTCTGTGGGAAACAAATAAAACATTGAAAAGGAGTTATGAAGTGAAATTAGTGGAATGATTAACGATCTACTTGTTATGGGAGTGTGGGCTATATTATGGTGGGTGTTTAGGGTTTGAAGAGGTGAGGATGGAGGCTGCCATGGCTACACAGACGGTAGAGGAAAGCTCCAAGCGAGGGAGAGGCACGGGGATGCTTATTCATTCATTTTCTTGACTAACACAATTCAAGCCGATCCCCTCTAATCCTTTTGTTCGTTTTTTTTTGGTGAGAAATCTCGTCCTCGATTTCTAGTCTAGAAAAAAGTAGATTGTAATTGCTTTTATTCTGCTCCTTAACTTAAAAATGGTTAGCTTTTCTCAGCCGGAGCCAGATGATCAACGTTGCCTTTGTTCCATTGACTACCCTTTTTCTTGTCATTGCAAAATTGTGAATGTCAAATCAGCACAGAGTCGCCTTCTGCCCTCGAGAGTCGTAGATCCACCATAACGCATGATACACTGTTAAAAACCAATTGTTGGTGAAATCACACGGAATTTTTCTAAATCTAGTGATGACCTCTGCACTTTACCATCTTGGTATATTCATGATGAAGGAATAAATAGTGTGCATAAGAGCTAACATTCTTTCTATATGGAAAAGAAAATATTATCTCATTGTAACTTTAATTTCCCCATTAAATTTTGGACATCGCTAGATCAAATCCACCACATTTACACTAAAAAGACTAAATTGCCTTCAATCATTCAATTGCAATTTAAAGTGACAATCACATTGTTTCTTTTCCTACTTTTTCTAGTTACCATAATTACACATTCCACGCGTTTTATTTTTCTTAGTGTACTAAAGAATTTTTTTTAGTGTATCCTTAAATATTACTATAATGTATTACATGCTCCATATAAAGGCCACTAGTAAGAAAAAATAAAACACAAATTATTTGATATAGTCAAAACCTTGAAAGTCTCTTCTCATCATTGCCCTAATAAAAACTAATTTATTCTTTCTCCCTCTTATTTCAAAAGCTCACTTTCTTGATGAATTATTTATTTTTTAATTTCATTAGTCTAAAATATATACCGAGTCTTTTTAAAGAACTTATCTTTTACCCTTACTATCCGCCAGATGCTTTTACATAGATGTTAGGCGTTGTGGAATATCTAGGAATATACTAAAACGGTTGTGCATAATGAAGCATCAAGATATTTTTTCATACATACTTCGTCAATGATATTAATTTTTGTCAATTCAAAATAATGAGATGTCATCAACATTTTAAAAAAGTTTTATATTTTGTGCAATTTTTAATTTAATTAAATTTCATCTTTAAAGTTTTCCATTGGAAAATGTAATTGTGATCTTATTTTGGAAAATCTTCAAACCCTAAAGAGGGTTTCTTTATCGGATCATCTGATTATGTGTGGTAGAAGAGAACCCATAAGAAGGAATTTTCTTTTGTCGAACGATAAGGTGTTTGATGGTGATATGCACAACAAAATTGAAAATTTGTAAGCAAGTGATTGTGTTAAAAAAATCTATATGATAAATTTTTTTTTTAGATTCTACCTGACAATTTATCCTTAGATTTGCTTGACAACGTTGAAAAGAACTAGGGTTCTTGGAAATTTCTTTTTTCAACAAAACTATGTTTTATGGAAGAAAAATCTAACAGAGAAAAAAGAAATGGTGTTTTCAATTTATTTGAAATACCTACAATAAAAAATTAAAAAAATAGACATGTGAAATTTTTAATTATGGTAATTGAATCCTACATTAAAATAGAAAAACTTTAAAAAAAAAAAAAAAGTCGATGAATTTGGGGCTACCAATTAAATTGCAATTGAATGATTTGGTGCACTTTGATCTTTTTAGTGAAAATTGGGTGAATTTAGTTATACATGAAATGGATTTCTCCATCAACTTTTTGCCGTAAGCCGGGAGAGGCTTGATCATCATGACTCATCAAGAAAATGTGTGTAACCCGGGAAATAAATAAATGTAGGCCTTTATGGTAAGAATGCATAAATTGCGGGAGGGGAAATAAACTTTGAAGATACAAACTTCTGAAGAATTAGTCAGGAATTGGTTAAACAATCGAAATGCCCAAATCACCACAATATCACAAACAACAGTAGCCGGATCATCAAATGCATCATTCTTGCAACAAAAATCTCTTGCAGCAAGCCACATTGCTGCTGCACGATTACCGCATGAATATGTTGCAGTAATGAAAAAAATCATTTCCGAAATTAAGGGGCCCACCAACCGTGAAAAAATAGCTCCCACCAATCACATCATAACAGAGACGCAAAAGAAGATGACTGGAATGGGGTCCACCTGTTAGAAGAAGAACAAAATCACCAAGGGAAGATACCCGCTAGAAATTGTAGCAGCATGTGCCATAATACTGGTCACCGTCCAATCACTGCAGCAGAATTATTGCTTACTTTCACTATGCCAACGGGCCTCCGGTACTAGCAGACAAGATACTATTCATCATTAGATTATTGCAGCAAAATTATTACATACTTTCATTATAGAACTTTTACTGTATAATCACGCGCAGTTGCTTTTGTTTTTTTTTTTTTTTGACCTAGGGAACTTGCGCACCGTACCAACACGGACAGCTCGGAAGGCCCGGGTAATGGGAGGTAAACTCTGGGGGCAACATGTGCTAGCCACTACACACGTGCCACCGGGTAAGTCACCCTGCGACGCCCGGGAATCGAACTCCTCCTCTTGTGTTAGGGGGAGAAGCTCGCCACCAGCAGCGCCACCCAGGTGGGTGGTGCAATTGCTTTTGTTTTGCTCATTCAATTTAGAAGGATTAGCTTTTGTCAGTTGGAGCCAAAATTCCATTATACTTTCGCTAAGCCCAAAAAAGCAAATCTCCTTATATTTAATCCAATGTTGCACTAAGTGGCATGATCAATTTATCCTTGATCACATTGAAAAATAATTTTATATGTTATAAGTATTGTATTGAAATGTAATGCACTATTAAAATCCTTGTTGGTCCTAATTGATTGATAACAAAAATTTAAAGGCCCTTTTGATAATCTATCTAAATTTGTCAGATAAATTCAAGATTTTAATCTAACACTTTAAGTCTTTATTTTGAAATAAGCTCAAAATCTTTGCTAGTCCTTCTTGATTTATCCGATCATCTCATTATATATAAGATTAGGAGGTACAAACACCTGGAGTGCTAAAATTTGGCACGAAGGGACACTTACATGCCAAAATTTGAAAATAAGTGTCAAAATCGGAGCAAAATGAATTACTTAAATGTCACTCCGACCAAAATGCCGACATGGCAATTTTCCGCAAAGGAAGTGCAAAACGACGCCATTTTGCACATTGACGTGGCTAGACAATACAAAAACAGCGTCGTTTTGATATTTACGTGGTAAAAAAATTAATAAAATTAATATAAATTTATTTAAAACATTTACAGATAAAATAAAAATATTTAAAAACTATATATTTTTTTTAAAAGGGGAGGGCGGGGGGTGGAGGCGGCTGAGGGCTGAGCCCTCGCCACCACGACGACCAACCTAATTGCTATAGTCTAATTGCCATGATAAACTAAAGGATATGGTCCTACAACAAGCTTTGAATTTTTTGAAGTTCACATTCGTGCAAACCTACCACACTCCAACTTATCACCAATTAACATGTCTTCCCAATTTATAGCCTCACGCCAGTTAGAAAATTCAGAACAACGGTAGTTCGACCCCAATAGACCTAGCCAAAACTGACATAGCAAACGGCTTGAAATAAACAAGGACCTCCAAGTTCCAAATAATTCTCACTTATCCGTGTGATTGTTACTTGCTCCCTTAAGAATTGTAGATCAGCAACAAGAGCTTCTAAACTTGCTTTAGCATTTTCTAAGTTCTTTTGTAGACGGGTTGTGGCCTGCAACATAAATTTATGCAATAAATAAGATACTTGACATCATTATTGGAGAGAAAGGGACATTGCTTAAACACAAGTACAACCTCTTCACATGAATACTCCAACATAACATTTGCTCCCAGCCATAGACATACTACTGAATCAGTATCTTCAATGCGAGCTTGAGAATATATGCCTTCAGAGACTTCAAAATCAGCAAGGAGTGCCCGTATACAAAATAAAGAGTCATAAAAACCAGTCTTTTGCGCCATATACGTTTTGATAGTCTTAGGTCTTAAGCCCAATACAGTAATCCCACCCCATGTCAGTTTCTAATTGGACCTTCAGACACCAAAGCAACTAGCTAAATATTACTGGTGATATTCAGGTGTTCAAATCTAAAACCACCCCATTATTGAGATCAGCATGGGCTCTTCAAAGCACTAACCTAGATTATTAGGAATATTGCTTCCGGAAGTGCATTTGCAAAGGAGAAACGACAATTGGATATTTCACATCATGTCAACCGTACCAAAATTAGTTCCTAGTCATGGCAAGAATTAAACTAGCCTATCCTCCATTTGTTTTGTAAAGATAGAAAGGGGTAATATGATCGGCTAAGAGAGCATTGAGGAGCAAGAATATTTTTTTAAGATAATATTTTTTAGCACAACAAGATTATGAGAAAAATTTAGTTGACATCATAAATAAGAGATGACTGATAGATTGTCGAGGATTCCAGATGAAAAACAGAAACTGCAAAGGAAAAAATTGGTGGATTCTAAGACAATACAAAGAACTCCGGCGGATATAATGAGAAAGAACTCCGGATTGAAAAAATATGATCTGGTTACGCGACATCAAGTTTACTTTGTGAAAAGCCTCAACGTCAGCAGCATGAGCCTGACAGATACCCATAAAGTATCCTCAGTTAAACTACATGCAGCAAAAAGTGTTCAGCTTGAATTTCAAACTTAAATTCCAGTTCTGAGGCCATGATTCAATCTTACTGTAATAGAAACTCAAGCTCATTGTGCACGCATATAATGGCATCCTCAATCACAGGTCACTTTGCTATAGCAATTAAGCCAGTTTGCTTCAGTCATTATGCAGGTATACATATCAAATAAATAAGAGAGGAGACAAGAGCATAACATTGTGGTGGAATGGAGTGGTGAACTAATTGTTGCATCAAGGTGCCCCAATTTGAAATCATTGACCAATTCAAATCCTGGATTTTCGTATAGAGAGAAATACCACACCTTTGTTTATGTACTGTCAGCACAGTCATGGCCTATTTAATGGAGTAAACCACAGTGCAAAGAAAGATGGAGGCAGCACATAGTAGTACTTGTGTTTGTCCGTGTATGCGTGCGCGCGCGTGAGAGAGAGAGAGAGAGAGAGATGGGTCTTGGCAGAGGGGCCGAGTGCCTGGCGATCCATAGTAGATGCTAAGGACTAATTGTGCAGGACAAATCTCACAGGTTCTTGTCCACTGCAGAGATATGGCTATTATAGCACATGAGCAGGAAACTTTGTTGATGGCAGAAGGTATTGGTAGGATTCACCATTTATGCAGAGACTGGTAACCAGTAGAGAATGAGATGGCCAAATTTTAAGTTCTCTTACACAATATAGCTGGTAACAAAGAGACAGGGAAGGACTCTGTCCAAAGAAGGCAGGGAGTATTAGCTGCTTAGATGAAAACCATATGGAACTATTCGGCATCACAAGTTTTCGACATGTGTGATTGCCCTGGGAGGGTTTCCAAATAGCCAACATATAAAAAGAAACCAAAAACAAGAAGAAGGGTGCATACAAACAGATACTAGCAATGGCAAAGTCAATGAGAATCCTCAGATCACCCACCAATGTGTTGCCCTCAGACTTGATCTCCTTTGGACATGGATATGCTGGAAAAGATGCAGATAAGATGTGGTGACCATGGAATTGAATCCCAATCCAAATCTTAGCCTTTTTCTTAGTCAAGAGATAGAAATAAGAGAGCCTTTAAATCTTGCATTAAGGAAAAGGATGGCTTTTTAGACTTCACACGTGGTTAACAATTTCTAAGACTAACTTCTTACCCCAAGTTTGTTAGATTCACTCTCATGTAAATAACTCTACTAAGAGGTTTGCTCTAACAACTATTGCTTTCTGAAGAATATTCAATCAGCAAGAAAGCATTCTCTTATTTAAATGAAGGGACACATGAAACAAATGAATTGTTTATTTTGTTCTATACACAAGACAATAATACCAGCTCTGAGCTTCATTAAGGGTTCAGCCAAAAAAAGAACAACCAATGTGAAACAGTTTAAAAAAAAAAAAAAAGGAAAGAACTCCAGAATTAGATACATTTCCACCTTTCTTTTGTCAGTTTTCGCAATACCATTAACCAGGCTCTGAACTGGAATAACATGCAAAACAATATCTCTTCCTATACTCTTGCGCTTTCTCAAAGGACGAGAAAGATCCACTGAAGTGATTCCTTTTTAAATAGAACCTAAATGCAGATAATTCCTACTCATTTTAAGATAAGCAATTGAAAGCCTCTAATGCGCGACATGAGAAATAATACCGACGTTTTTCAATGACAAACCATTTTATGTGATAAAGTATAAGGAAGATTTATAAGGTATAACATGTGAGATGCAACACCTAATCAGCACGTTCCCGGTACCTTTAAATGAGAAAATTTCCTAACGTGGAGAGCATAAACAAGGCTTATTATTTAGTGATGTGCATCGACATTCTTCATTTCCATAAATGGGCCATGCAAGCATTTTAGAAGGAGAATCTCTTTCTCATTCTAATTACATGTGAACATCTCGATCTAATTTGCTCAGAGGTAAGTAACTGCAATCATTTCAAGATTCAAAGCCTTGCAATTTCAACACAAGGTCGTCAATCAATTGGGCACCGATCAACTAAATTACCGAAATCCACAGCTTGTTGTTAAAAAGAAAATAACCACCACTTTCCTATCAACTAGTGGAAATAAATGGAAATTCACCCAAAATCTTGCTCACATAGTCAGAAGTATGAGTTGCGTGAGACAACAAACCTCACCAGAACTCTTCTTGGCCTGTAGAGTGGCGACTATCTCTAAACACTTCTCAATATCAGGAATTTTTGCCTGGCATTTAATATATACATTGAATTAAAAACCCAGTAAAAAGCAAATGAACAAGTATCATGCTGACAGAGTAACAATAAAATACTAACAAAGTCATCAAGTTCTGTGGGAACAAAGAACCACGTGCACTCAGATCTATCAGGTCAATGTAAAGAGAAATTCACTGTGAGATGTCAAAGAGGTGCTGACCATCTGGATTTGTTTTAACTTTTTATTCTGGATTAGATCACAATAATTGCAACAGTAAGCCAACTTCTCATCCTTTTTTAGGGAAAAGTAAAACTCACTCGAATTTGAGAAGAGGTTTAAGTTGAACTAGAAAAACAGAAACTAGATAAAAGAAATAAGGAGAAAGAAAACTGCAAGAGAGAGTAGCAACCTTCATAATTGAGGACATGCCCATTTCATTAATGAAAAATGTAAGATACTAAAAGGCAGAACTCAGAGCCGACAAGCTTCTTGTTGTGTTACTTGTCTGTCTCAACCTAGTACATTTCTTTTTCCTGAAACTAAATATTCATCGTGATTAAGCCTTTGGTATCAATATCTCTGATCATGTCTTTATACCTCTTAAGAATCAAGAAAAAAGTTGCCCACTCAAATGCTTCAAAGTTCTTGAGAAAAGTTCTAACCACACATGCACGTACGCCCACCTCCATGTTAACCATTGCATAACATTTCAACACTGCGTTGGTTACGCTATATTGAAAAAGCCAAAGAAAAAGAAGAAAAAGAAACAAGGTCTAGTGCTAGCACAAGGGCCGACAGGAGGGATAGTGTCTATGGTATTCAACAGTACATTTGAATATGGGTCTTTGTTTGTGATCACATGAAGAAAATGAACAACGAAATGTAACTCAACAGTGAATTCAATAGCAGATATAACGATACAAAAGAATCAGTCGATGAGAAATTATACACAAGCATCTAAAGGGATGTCGATAATAACAAATCCCAGCTGCCGTCGCCGTCTCTTCTCCCTCCCTCTTTCTCTTCATTCTGGAAGGACGATGCAGAGATGGATCTCCGAATTGGGCCTGCCCGGTGGCTTGGGAAGTCCGAGTATGATCTTTGTAGCAACTTGATAAAGCAACGGAGAGAGATCTCTCTCACTTTCGCTGCGTTTGCCTGGAAGTTACACGCGGCTTTCCTTCATAAGTGAAAAAGCCGTTCAGATTGACAAAATAATTGCTTCGAAGAGGAAACACGGGGGAAGAGAGAGAGAGAGAGAGATGGTGGCTTGGCCGAGACGGGACGCGAAACGATCGGCGCAGGCGATGGCCGGGGGCGGCTCGACGACGAGGGGTGATGGCATGGGAAGGGGATACGACGTCGACATCGACGTCGATGCGGCGGCGAGTGGCGGAGGCTTGCGGTGACCGATTGGTGGAGGAGAGAGACTGACGGAAGAGTAGGGGATTTTTCACGGTCCGGATTTTTTTTAATGTAAATTTTAATTTAATTTTTTTTTTGGATAATTCCTAACCTCTAATTCTATTTTTGA